>LJJI01000420.1:0-10331 GCA_001553865.1 Cladosporium sp. BSL10
TTTGCTTTGCTTTGCTTTGCTTGGGGAGTGGCTATTTGTTCAAGTTTTGACTAAACTTACTCTACACCAATTCTTCATGGGCACACGCTTCTCGAGCTCGCTTGAGGAAAGAACCGAAAAGAAGCACCCTCTGCTCAGTGACGCCTCGCTGGGGATCTTTCACGGTTTTAACAAGACGTGGCGCGTCACTGCAGCTATTGCCTGCACGCAGCACGGGGCTGTCCGAGTGAATTGACAAGGAAATTCCAGAGACGCCGTTTCGTCTCTCGGTGATGTGGTCACCCAATGTCTGACTTCTCGCCCTGGTTGTATGCCGTAGCTCGGACTTGCTCTGTGAGCTTTGTCGTTTTCTCTTTGTTCTGCTTTTCTCGCCGAACGCTGGCGAGAGGGCTCGTGGGAGCTTTCAGCGGTAGTCCTCGCCGACGCCACCGACTGACTGCGTCTCCGAGTCTTCCACCGACATGCGATCGACGTCCTCGCTGCCGCCGAACTCGGATGGCTCGCCCAAGAAGCCGCCGTCAGCGTTCCTCCTACCCTCGTGCTCCCACGGGTAGTCGTCGGGCCCGACCCACGTGCACGTCATGTGCCCGGCAGGGAACTTGTCGACGTCCAGGTACGCCTGGTTGTCGAGCACCTTCTTCACCATGCCCTGCCCGTCCTGCTTCAGCTCCGAGATGCGGTTCTCGACCACGCTCTCGCCCTTCAGGCTCATGGGGAAGTACTCGTGGAACTGGCGCAGCTGGTTGCGGTCGAGGTACGCCTCGCCAGCCCGCGACACCAGCCGGAAGAACTCCCAGCCCATGTCCTCGGAGTGGTGCGTCTTGTCCGAGGCGACTTGCTGCGAGAGCCAGTGCCGCCAGATCGTCAGCCCGATCCACTGCATGATGTCGTTGGCGTAGCTGGCGCGGCCGATGGAGTCGCGGTCGGCGCGGCCGACGGTTTTGGTGCGCTGCAGGGACTCGGGGTAGTAGCTGAGGAGGTTTGTCTGGGTGGCGATGGCGAGGTTTTTGAGGAGGTTGGCTTTGGTGGTGAGGATGTCGACGATCTCGGGGCGCAGGTCGTTGTCGCGGATGGAGGCTTGGATGGCGGGACTGTTGAAGCGGCCGGCGCCGTGGATGAGAGCTTCTTTCCAGAGAGTCTTGCTGCGGAGGCGGTAGGAAAAGTCGAGCCAGGGTGACGGGTTCGTGGCGATGGAGCGGTGGAGCACTTGGCTTAAGGAGAGGAAAGAGGCTTCGATGGGGCGGGTGACGAGCGTAGGCTTGGAGGTGTCAGAGTACGTTTCTTGGAATAGATGGTATGTGAGAGAGTGAATGGCTTACGCATCTGAGGTACTCGGCCACTGACAGGATTGTCCCCGCGGATTGAAGTATGTACGAAATGCCATCCCGCTCCTTGTCGCCGATGTCGATGTTGCGGTTGTAGAAGGCTCCGAGGACTTGCTCCCATGCCTGTGAATGTTAGCTGTGGTGTTTCAAGAGTGATCACAGGGATCTAGATTACCAGGACGAACTGCGGCACCACACGGCCATTCTCGTTGGCATCGCCGAGTAAAGCAGGGTTATCGCTGGGGAGATTGCCGTTCTCGTCGAACGTGACACGCTTCAGGGTATGAGGCGAAGGTCGAACACCTGGCTTGGGAGCACTTGCTTCCGGGATGTCGGTGAGTTGCAAACGGTACTTGGTGGTCATACCTCGCCTCTTCAGTTTGCTACTTAGCTCGGAAGCAGCGTTTTGGTCGAGGAGGGCAGAGATGGTCGGACTGGCGCGGCGCAAGACACTCGAGTGTAGTTTGTAGCGGCGTGCCGCTGTGATGACAACGAGGACATCGCCATCGGCGAACTCGGGGAAGCTGTCTTCGCTGCCTGGCATGGTGGCGGGTGGAGTTGGTTTCGGTGGTGTTGGGCCTGCTGGCATACCGAAGTATTTTGTGTTGAGTCTGTAGTGTTCGCGGCGAGACATTGCGTCGTTTCTTTCGTGTGACGACGGCGGGGTAGTTTCAAGTGATGCCGACAGGCGTATTCAGTGAGAGATCAATGGTGCCAGTGAGTGAAAGGCGCGGGCACGAGATCACATGCGGTGGTGTCTCTTCATAAGACGGCTCAATGACACGTGACCGTCACTTACCGCTTCCCGCTCGGTCGTCGTTTGCTTGCGTAAGGGCTTCTCACTTACTGGTGCTGCTGCCGTTGGCCATGTCTCAACGCCGTCCACTTGCATCGAGGAACTCGTCGGCAGTGCTGTGAGGACTGGATTGGACTGGCAGTAGACCTTCTTGAGTCGCAACACGGTACGGCCCAAACTTTCCGCGACGATCAGGGCCTCGAGCTCCTGTTCTCTCGCCATGCCATGCCAAATGCCTGGATGCTTGAAGCGACATTGGAGCCCCACCTACATGTGCCGAGTTGGCATCAATCCAGGCACGATAGTGCACCAAGTGACGAAGACTAAGGCTGGTTTGGGAGGATTGTACATTGGAATAGCGAGGGCAGAATGTGATGGGTTTGCTTTGGGGCGATCCTACACCGACAAGCGAACGGTCGGAGAGATAAGATTTATTGGACTGTGCTGATAATAATGTGAAGAGCGGTGTAGCGTTCGCTGAGGTGCATCCAAGTGCATCTCGCTACCCAATCGAGAACTTATGCAGGGACTTATGCAAAAGTGCCTGAGACATCAGCACGCTGCGGTTAGGGTTGTTATCACCAGGGTTTGGGGTACAACTGCACATGCATCTTCGCGCGACATTACATGTTTATATATATTTTGTGTAATCACTGTACAAGATATTCGCACATCATCAGCAATGTACATATTTCTCTAGCGATCTGAGTCTCCTATGTCAACAAGCTCTCGAGCAAGCATTGAATACTCCAGCCGTGACACGAGCGGACTGCTTCGACGAAAAACCTCATTCAAGTCACTGTACGATTCTGATGTGGACTCACTGGAGCACAAGCAGTTTCGGGATTTCACCATGGCAACCCATGAAAGAGGCATACACAGCATCAAAAGGATTGGTGTATCGAAAAAATGAGTGCTATGTTTGCAGTCAATCTACGCATGGCTTGCCAAGCATACACTCCTGTCCATCAGCACCTCCGTTGTTGCGATTGACACTTTGAGTGAATAGCGGAGTGCAACACCCAGGTCACTGCTTAGTGAAAAAGAATCCGCCTCCTTGATACAAGAACATGCTCTAAGCTGCCTCTCTCGGTGGCTCACCACCTCATCGCCACCCTTCCAGGAGCCGAAAAGCTCTGCGCCATCATCGGCGCAGCGCAGCCGAGATTGGCATTCCAGTCGCTCGAGATGCATCCAGTCTGGACGGCAAGCTGTGGATACTCTTCCTCAAACGTCGACAAGCTTGTTGGTTGTAGGCCAAGTGTTTGCAAACAAATATCCTCCTGCTGAGGATCGATGGTGTATTGGAATCGTTGCTGTGGATGGCTCGAGGGCGATGAGGATGTGGTGGACGACATGAGCTGCGAGTTGGCGAAAACGCCGCTTTGAAGTGCAAAAGCAGCGCCGCTTTGCGAATCGTTGTTGTCATCATCGTCAAAGTCCGCCATGTCACGTTGATCTGGACTCTCGTCGTCGTTGTCGGCAGCAATGCGCGAACAGAGATTCGGGACTGTGATTTCTCTCAACCAACCATGCGCCTTTAGTTCCTCAATGCTCGGACCTCTGCTCCTTTCCATCGACAGAGCCAGGACAGAAGTAGCAACTTCACCTCTTGGTCGACGACCCCTTTTGCTCGGGCAGAAATGGCCTCTCCGAAGGTGCGCGGCCGCATTGTAGTACACGTTGTATTGCTTGCCTTGCTTGCACTGCTTGCAGATGTCAAGGGCCTTCTTGGGCTTGAAGGGCGACTGCTCTGGCTGAACACATATCCAGACACGCTTCACGGGTGCGTGTACGTTCTCCCAGTGGCGTTGGAGTTCGTGGGGTCCGCGGAGAGTGATGGCGCAGTCGGGACAGGGGAGAGGAGTTTTCGGCTTGTGGTGAGACGGTAGGCGCGAGATCTGCTGCTTCGGAGTGGTGATGGGTCTGGGTGCGGGCTTGGTCTGGGAAGTCGGAATCTTGGGAAGGAGTGGTTGTGACGCGCCGTTTGCGATTTGCTTTTGGCGGCGCGCGGCGGCTTTCTGTTGAGGGGCTGTTGAGTTGGCGCTCGAAGTAGTCGACGTGCTGATCTGAGAGTCGGTGCGCTGCATGTGTGCCGTGGGATCGTCAATCCCTTGGGTGGCGGACATCAGCCATGGCATGCCGATGACCGTGAGGTCATTCTTGCAATCAGAGTCAAAGGGAGAATAAGAAATACTACCGTTACCAAAATCATCAAACCCACTTCCGATATCTCCTAAAAGGTCTCCATCCTGCAGAGCCACGTTTTCTACACCGGGAGTAGCTGGCGGGAAAATGCTACTACCCGGCCTTTCAGTCATAGAGCTCATGATAGAAGCAGAGGGGAAAGGGATCTCGTCCTGCTGCTTTTCAAGCGAAACGGGGAAAGAAGCACTGAAACTTGAAGGGCCAGAGGACTCAACGCGCAGCATACCGAAGCCTTCTGTCATGGACGTGCTTGACACACTACTGGCTTGTCTGGTCATAGCTTCACCTCCGCAGAAGGAAGAGTTATACGACGAGCAAGGAGAGAGATGGTAGCTTGGGGCATTCAAGCCTTGCAATACTGACGAGCATGGCGTCGACATGGTGGTTGACGGCGATGAGACGAGTTGGTCGGTCATCATTGAGGTTGGCAAAGACATATGTGCCGCTGTGGGCACGCTGTCGAGCCTTTGCCTCTTTGCAGCTGATGTTGATGGATCAGTGCTATGCTTGCAGGCCGCGATGTACTCGCCGGGGTTATAGATGAAACCTTCGTTGGGTTGTTGTGCATTGTCGGTTGTGAATTCAATGTTCGAAGTGCCTGTCGTGAGTTCGTTGGTGAAGCTGGAAAGGTGTTGTCCAGTAGAGGCCTGCAGGAATTAGCTCAACGATGATGAATCCCAGATACATGGAGATCAAATAGTATGTCCTACATGAAAGGTGGTCGTCGCAAATGCTCCGCCATGCTGTGCGAGACTTTGTTCTGGTGACACGTCTGCGGCGAGGTATGCCTCGATCTTGGCCTTGTACTGAGACCATTGACGATGTTGCTCAGCCTCGGAGGTGTGTGTGTTGAAGATGGCTTGTCGCTCACGCTCCAAGCTCGCCACAAAGTCCTCGGAGAGCGTGTTCGCGTTGCGTTGTTGCATCATGGCGATGAGCTTCGGTCAGTTCGCTACCTACGAAGTCTTGAGATGTGGATCTGGAGAAGGTCTGCCAAAAAATTGGCAGGCGATTGTTTCAGTACAGAACGAAAAGGAGAGGCGTAAGGACAGCGATCAGTTCTTATGATTCTCAGCCTGATACGGCGGCCTCGTCCAAGGCGTTGGACAACGAGGCAGCACGCCAATTTCGTCATGCGGCCGTTTGTCGAGTGCAGGCATACAAGACGGGACATGGCATCCGCGAAATAGACCATGCAGCTTTAAGCCACCAAGGCAAACAGCCATCGGTGCTGCAAGCTGCAACGCGGCTCACGGGGAGGTCGAGATGGAGTGAGGCAGCGAATCGGCGCGAAAGGAACGAAAGGACATGGTCGTGGCGGCTTGGCGGGGCTAAGGGCTTCTTGCTGCCAGCTCACCAAGGAGGTGTGATTTGACCACCCACGTACTTGCAGAAGTATCTCTACTTGACCACACCACGAGCCTGAGGATCCCCTGCATATAACAACCGCACCATAGAACGACTCCTGTCGGATGGCTTCCTGGCGTCAGGCCACAATCTAGCTGAGGCCGCCCCCTTCGCAGCTGCCTAGTACCGCTACGGCGGCCACGCAGATCTGGGTGATAATACGCTGGCAATTTCTACCTCGGGCGTAGATTCGCATCCTTCTGCACGGTGCTTTCAGACGAGTCGTAAGATCTCGCATTATTGCTTCTGGTGAGGTCGTCGCACGACATCAAGCCACTTGCTTCGTGTACCCGATTATCCATGCTGTATCGGACCTTCGTTACAGATTGCGTGCACGTGGCATGCTCTGTGACAGGAATCACAATATGCATACTTATGAGCGCGAGTAAGCGCCCTCGCCACTGCGCCACATTATGCTTCTACAGCCCGTCATGGCGGGCTGCGCCTCAGCGCCCTTCGCAAAATGATTTGAGGTAAAGGGATGCTGGATACCCCAAGGCTTCTAAGTACAAACGCTCGTACTAGCAATTACTGCTGCAAGCCTCGAATCTATTGTTGCTTTTGTCCGCCATGATAATCGTGCACAGCGAGAACAGCACTGCGCAGCTAGAATGGCACCCGAATGCAGTGCAGCGCGGAACTTGGGCCATCTACCAAACCTGCATTGTCACAGGCATATTTTGTGTATGGACAACGATACACCTGAACTTCCCCGGGCCTAAAGACAAGAATGGGTGGTCACTGCTCACGATCATCGCGCCAAAAGTAGTTGCCTTGAATGCATGGTAAGCCGTGATTCGAAACCCGTCTCTTAGGCTAAACTGCTTGCTGAGGCTTTGTGCTACAGGCTGCAGTACCGCCAGGCGAAACTTCTACTCGCAGATGTGAAAAGAAATCGCCCACGCAAAGAGCCATACTACCGCCATTGTCTCAACGCAATTGCGTTTGCCGATCCAAAAGTGTTGAATCCACCGTTAGTTGGGTGGATTCAGACGCCCATACAAATAAGGTTTTGCGGGGGCCAAAACCAGGTACGGTGCACTTCCCCGGGTGGTGTACTTCCCCGAGTGTTGCACTTCCCGGGAAGTACGTTATGTGTTGGATCCTATGAATCTTACCGGTCTTCCACAGCCCTTGCCTTCCAGACGCATCTGATCATGTGAGCTCGCTTGGATGAGCTCGCGCCACAGTTGTACGCGAACGTCATTGAACAGCAACAGCATGCAGGCTGCGTAATGCAGGCAATATGCCGCAGCGATACCACAGCCTTGCACATTCGCAAAGCTGCTGCCTATGTCACAGTACCTAATAGTTCAACAAAGCACTGGTGCCTTCTAAGAAACATCATCATGTCGATATCTTTCAACACCCCGATCAAGACCTTGTCTTCTTTTGGTCTTTCAGTCGGAGACATCGCAGCCTTAGCTGGTGCGGGCAGAGCGGTCGGCACCTGGCTGAGAGCCAAGAATACCGATCAGGCTCTCCTGGAGATTGTGGACGTGGAAAACATCATTGCAAGAACTGGCCTGGTGGATGCCACGGCACTGGACGCGAGATGGGCGAAGCGAATGGTCATCTTTGCTGATGGACAGCTACTGCCTCTCCAAGAAGGCCAAGCAAAAGAAGTACTCAAGAAAGTCAAGCTTGATCGGTTTACCTGGGTCATGACGCTCATTACGTCGGCCTTGATGGTATCTACCTCCCAAAGCTGTCTGGAGCACGTCGTCCTAGAAGTTCTTACCGAGAGGTGCAGGGATAGCGAGGGCTACGAATACCTTGTGCGCGATCTGAAGAGAAACATTGAGTGCTGGATGTCAACTGCGAGAACCAGGACAATATCCCGGGCCGCAGAGGACAAATGGATTCAACTTGAACGAAGGAAGCTGCACCTCCCTGGCCAGATCCCAGATACGGACTATCGTGAACTCTGTCGATTTCTGCTATGGCTGATCGGAGCCGGCGATGGTGGCAAATATGATAACGTATTTCGCACAGCCTCATCTGATACCCTCTCTTTGGCTGCCGTCCTTCACCATGTTGGCATTGACGGACTGCGCAGTGTCCAACATAATGAGTCCATGGATGACGACGGGTTGTTGTACGTTGTCTTTGATGCGACTCGCATCGCAAGTGAGCCCGCTCCTGAGATGCCGAAGAGGCGAGGTATGCGAATCAACCTTGGGCAAATGGAAGAGACAATGTCGATATGGCCTGGCAGTGCAGAACGCAACAATCAGAGAAGAGATATATTTCTTTCAGCCGCAAGCAGTACCGGAAGGGTCGCCATCACAATCGGCCAATGGCTCATCGAAAGCAGAATGACCACCATGAACAACATGAACCTGCAACCAATCTTCACATTCGCGTACGGGATGAGTGGACGACTACAGGCCAATGTCTACCAATTCGCTATGATGTTCTTCCTAGCTCCAGATCAAGCGACGCTCGATGCGTTCCAAAGACTGATTGCTACATGGAATCAGCCCGAGTCTAAGACTGCCGCCGAACTGATCGGTGTGATGAATGAGAAGCCCAACGAGATTTCTCCGTCGCACTTCTCCGATGTTCAGACATTCACGCTGGGTTATTACTATGGTTTGCTCCGACCTATCATTGATACCTGTCAGATGACAGTGCAAGAGGCTTTTGGATCCTGGACATGGAACGACTGGGAGCTTTTCAATCTCTTGAGATCAGGCGCCACTGTGAACCTGGGATCTTTGGTGCTTGCGAAGGATGAAGCGAACAGTGATGCGACACAAATAGGATCCGTGCCCACAGGCGCATCACCGCATCGTAATCGCCTGCGATTCTGGGAGAGACACTTTGTGATGAAACTGGCCGCTTACCTCTTTGCGGGCTCAGAGATCAAGCAAGTCCGCTCAATCGAGCGAGGAGCTTGTGGCGTCAAGGGTAAACTCACCCTTGTCGATGCAGCACTGCTTGGTGATGCAGATCACTGGTCTCGAGTCCGCGACTTTGTGCTGCTTGATGTTGACGATACAGTCTTTCCGAGCAACACCGTGGGTGTGATCAATTGCGGACGACAGAACATCGACATGGGCAACTTGACCCAGCTTCAACGACCCTTGAATTATGTTCCGCTCGAAGAGATCGTGCTTGCAAAAGGCACTCTGGACTTCACGTCCTTGGTGGAGCCCCAATGGGACGAGGATATGAATGCCTGCATGTTGACATACCGGCGAGCTGGTCGACTTGTGCACACGATCAACCCCGATATTGTATACCATGCTGTCCTAGGAGCATCGCAGCTTTCTCCGGAAGTAGAATGCCATTCCGAGATGGTACGCTTTGTTACAGAAACACTAGCCATCGAGGGCATGAACATCCTGGACGAGAACGACGAAAACCAATGCCAGATCGAGTCCAGAGTTAGTCCTGTGCAATCGGACAGCTCTCCTTGGGGCTCGATCGCTCAGCTGTCGATTGAATATTTCGATGGCGGTAAGATACCGGTGATGTGGCAGTCGCAAAACAGCAGCACGCACCGGCTTTGCATTGCCACAAACAACCTTCGAAAAGTCAGGAGTTGCCTCGTGAGCGTGTGCAATATACCTTTCACCTTCAACACGCTCGCATTCCCCTGCAAGCGGGAGCATAGCGTGCCTGCTGCAATGACAAGGGGACTTGTCGTGGACCTGGATTGTGGCCAGATCTTAATCAAGTAACCGATGTCTCATCTAGGGACATACGTTTGCGGCGTCCTTAGTCTTATCTACTTTGGTCTCTCTGATGCTAATAACGTTTAGCAAGTTAGCCGTAACTATTACGATAGCGAATAAAAGCGGTCTTATAGTAGCTATAGCGTTAGAAGCAAATGCTATATTCTTAAGATTCGGAGCTCGCTTAAGTAGTATCTAGTTTATCCTAACTAATAAAAGGCGTAGAATTTAGCTAAATTTTAGCTAACTAAAAGTAGTAAATCTAGAGAAGGCTAACTAAATTCATTTGTTAGTACTTAGATATATACTCTCTAGAGTAAATCTTATACTAGAGCAGACTAGATTTAGCTTTAATCTAGTCTAATATAATAGAGTATACTTAGAGTAGAAATACAAGCAAAGTACTAAGTATTAGAAAAAGAGAAGTAAGTCTAAGTAGTATACTAATTAAGTTATATTGTAAATAATAGGGTTAGGGTTAGGGGTTCATATTAGAGTACTATGTAAGCTAGCAGATACAAATAGTAGCAAGCTACATATATTAAAGGTTAGACTATAGAGGGAGAGGCAAATCTATACGATATCTTCCTCTAACCGACTAAGCTAGTCGGATCGGGCTAGGTACTAGATAAACTATTCCCCTTTTATATACTACTATACTAGTAGAGAATAGATTACGTATAGCCTTCGTAGGTATCCGATAATCCTATTGATAATTCCTATAGTCCTTCCTAATAATATACCTACTAGATATACGCCCTATAGATAGATAGTACTAGCTAGTATCCTACTATTAGGTTTTACTCCTACCTCTAGATTATATATTATCCGATCGATTAGCAGCCGACTACCTACGCCTATAGTAGTACAAACGATGTCTTTTCTAGTAAAGAGCCTTGCCAATATGATCCG
>LJJI01000422.1:0-10603 GCA_001553865.1 Cladosporium sp. BSL10
TAGACCGCTCGGCCATCTCACCAGATGAATCACTGTTACTGGTACATGATTCGTGCTCAATCGCCTGACTAAATTATTCATAAACCTTTGTATTGCAGTCACCAGCAATTGGACCATGTCCGGGTGACCTCTCAGAAGCCTCTGCATGCCGCTGGATATGCAGTCGACCATGGAACGCATACATGAGTCCGGGTTTAGCGCTTGTTGAACCACCGACAGTCTCAAGACAAGAGTACACCATCTGCGAATCGACGATGGAGACACTGAACATACGATTGTTTTTCTAACAGGGTTCGGGTTGGGGTGGATCGCATTCTCATCTTCGAGCAAATATCGCTCATCACAGCCTCTACACACGATTAAGATCGATAGAACGAGATTGATATGTATCCAGTACTCTCTGTATGAGGTTTTTGTATGTAGATACCGGTATTATTGATCATGATGTCTTTGCGAGGTGTTTCCGGTGACCTTGCTGGGTTGTTTGCGATTCACGACGCTCATAACTTCAGCAAAAGTATACAGAGCAAACAAGAGGAGCACTCATCACAAATGCTACGACGCGGGTTCGACCAATGCAATACCAAGAACGACAGGCTCATCGAGCACGAAGTCCACATCTCAGCGGCAGACACACTGATCGGGGCCAGGAGGTGACCGTAGTCGCACCCAGCAAAGGAACATCCCTCACGAATCGAACGTACAGAACTAACAGATCTAAACATAGTCACATTCGGCATTCTATCACAGTCGGCTAATGGATTGAAAAGGATCGTTCGCCCACCTTTCCCACTGCTCTTCATTCATCCTGAGCAGAGACAATATGCATCATTTCCCCCTTGCCACGACACGATCAGTCGCAGACAGATAACGCACAAAGAGCAACTTAAAACGCCATGCACAAAACCGGGGGCGAGAAACATAATATTCTTCCCTTCATCGCCGTTATCGTCCGCGCGTCAAAATAAACTTTTTCCCCTTGTGAATGCGTTATCTAATCAATGACCTCCTCATTCTCCTCAAGGATCTCCTCGAAGATCTCCTCGACGACCTGGCCATCGTCGCTGACGTGCAGAGCGGCCTGCTCGGGGCTGACCTCGGGCAGGCGGAGTTCGTGGCGCTCGTCGAGCAGATCCTCGACGGTGCGCTCGCGGTACGCAAGCCACTCGTCGAGCTTGCGGCGGCGCTCCTCGACGACGGCCTTGTCGGCGGAGCTGCGCTTGGCGACATCCGCCTCCTCGAAGGCGCGCGAGTACTCGCGGAGGTTCTTGCGCACGTTCTTCATCTCCTCCTTGCTGAGCAGACGCTCGGGGCGAGGACGCCAGATGAACTGCTTGAATTGCTCGATGGGCTCTTCGCGCAGCAGCTGGCCGGAGAAAGAGTAGAGGTGGTAACCGTTTTCCATCTGCGATAAGCTGTTAGTCTTTGAAGTTGTAATCAGTAATACAGGTATCTCCACTCACCCTGTGCTTCCAGACACTGGCAGAGGTGGACAGGAAACGTCCAGAGGGGTCCCATTCAATGTCGGTCACACCGTAGTGGTCAGCAGTGGTGAGAAGCTGGAGGTTGGCAGTAAGGTCCTTGTCCTTCTCGTCCTTGTCGCCCTCAAAGTCGAAATCGTAGAAGTCGAGGTCGTAAGACTGCTGGCTGAGAACGGTGGCAACAACCACGAAACGACCAGCGGGTGACCAGTGAATAGCGTTGTTGTTCTTCTTGTCAATGGTGCGGATCAGCTTGAAGTTACCAACGCCGTTGCCCTTGACCTTCTCGGGACAGAAGAAGCTGACGGCAGTCTTGGGAGGTTGTCCGGAACCCTGGGGAACCTCGCCAGCGGTGATCAAAACGAAGCGGTCGCCCTTGGGTTCCCAGGCAAAGTTGATCACTGTGTCTTTGATGCTGTCGATGACCTCGACGGGCACACCCTTCTCGCGGACGCGGAAGATTTCGAGGTTGGTGGCCAAGCTCTTCTTGCTCTTGCTGTGCCTGTCAACCTTGACGCAGACAAAGTCTGCGTTGGACTGCCAGTGAAGCTTGGCGTCCGAGACGTTGAACAAGTTCCTGGTACGGACGACCTCCTTGCTGGGAACGGACATGAGACCGACCTTGGCTGGGTTGCTGCCCAACTCAGGAGTCCAGTAGCAGAACAGTTGCTCGTAGGTCTTGACGTCGGCTCTCTGGGGGGTGGCAGGAGCCCACTCGAAGTCCACGATACCCTCAATCTTGATGCTAGTCTTGTCCATGAGATTCATGCGGGGCAGCTCGTAAACGCTGACACCCTGGCCGGGGTTCATGCGTGCAACGTACTTTGAGTCGGCGGACCACTTGAAGGCAGGCCATTGGAGCTTCTTCTTGATGGGCTGACCCTCCTCATCGGTGGTGGGTCCAGGGAGATCGAGAGTTACGAAAGAACGGATAGGCTTGCCGGTAGCGATGTCCCAGATGATGTAGTTCTTGCCGTCCTCATCGGCGCCGAGGATGGGGTGGCCCTCGTCGATCTGCATCGGGCGGTGAGACCAGGTGGTAAGGAAGCGCTCATTGGGCGAGAAGTCAACGAGGTTGACACCAGGGTGCATGAAACGCTTCTGTCTTGACCAGCCGGGGCCTCCCCAGAGTTGGACACCCTGAGAGTGCATAGATGTGAGGTAGGTACCCTTGGGGGACCACTGTACGAAAGACTCTGTCCAGGCTTGCCTGTCGACAACCATCTCGGGCTGATCCTCCTTCTCGTTCCAGAAAACACCGACGTTCTCGCCACGGTACATGACAAACTGATCGCGACCCTCATCGTCGCCCAACCACCAGCGCAAGTGCTCCTTCTCCTCGAAAGGCGCAATCTCGGGTTCCTTGTACTCCTCGTCGATGCGTCCTTCGCGACCAAAGCGCTCAATGTCGGTGAGCTTGTTGACGGCGATGGTGTGCTTCTTGTCGAGAGGGGTTCCGTGGAGGGCCTTGACGGCGGCAACGGCCTGTGCGGATGTCTCGTATTCGACGAAGGCGTATCCTCCAGTCTGGCCAGTGGCGTCGTCCAGGGGCATGAAGACGTTGTCCTCCTTGGTCTTGCCAGCGGTGGTGAGCTTGCGCAGCAAGAACTTGATGAGTTTGGGCCTGCTCTCCTCGGGGACCTTGGGCAGGCCATCAATCACGACAAAAGTGTCGAGACCCTCCTCCATACGGACCTCGTACTGCTCGCGAAGATCTGCACATTGTCAGTATCGCCGTTCCTGCGCGCATGCGTCTGGTGCGTTGTGTATTGCGGGCGTACCAGAGAAGTCGATGTCCTCCTCGCCATCGTACTCGGCCTGCTCGGGGTCGAGCTGCTCGAAAGAAGGCGCCATATTGATTGTGGCTCTCGTCGGCGCGCGTAGACGAGATGTGGGTGCGTGTGCGGGCGGGTGCGGTGGTGGTGGTGGACTGGTCTCCTCGTGTTTGCTCACTGGCGCCGACTTGCTCGCTGTGCGTTGCGGACGATGCCAATTTTCGAGTGGGGCCGGGTGTCTTTGAATGATGGGGCCTGAGGCAGCAAGGCTGAGATCAAAAGATGACCATAACTGTGATAATAATTCCGACAGATCAATAATTCGGACTAGCAGACTCTTGTCTCGTCTCCCGTCTGCTCGGGCCGGAAATGCGGAGGTGGGAGGGAGGGAGGAAGCGCTGCCGTGCCTGGATCCCGCCGCCCTCTCTCTCTCTCTCCGCTGTGTTTGACTGACGACGGTGATCGGTTGCACGTGTAACATCCACACAACTGCATCGCATGCTAGCTGGAATCGACGCCACGTGAGAGCCCTCACTCTCCTTCCTGTATACCATCACAATCTCTCTTCAACCACTCCCGCACGTCCACTCACTCTCTCAAAAGATCGCATATTCAGCCCACCATCACTCTTGACGCTCGGACATACATCATACCGCGGCCCTCACGTCTGCTAAGCGCGTGACGAGCTCGTATATCGCAATCTCGCGACAAACACGCATCCGATTGTTCTATCATTTGTCTGACTGGACCACTGCTGCTTGGCCGTATTACTAGCCAACGCGAAATAGCTACAATGGCCTCTCAACGTAAGTCTACCCACCTTTGCGTGCGTGCATTCGCGGTCCGCGTCGGCGCGCTGTCAACCATACCCACTCTATCATTCGTGGCTAATCGTGCAAAACAGTCCCTGCGGAACAGCGCGCGTCTTATGCCGCGATCATCGATGAGATCCTCTCCACGGCCGACCTGGAAACTATATCCGCGAAGCGCATTCGCAATGCCCTGCAAGAACGGGTCGACTATGACTTGTCAGGTCAAAAGGTATGTGGGAATGGCCAGATAATCGCAAGCATATGCTGACAAGAGCAAGGATGCCATCAAAGACCTCATCATGGAGCGCTTCGACAAAGCGCAAAGCGAAACGATCATAGCAGCACCCGAACGCGCTCCCACCACGAATGGCGCAGATCACGACGATGATGAGCACTCGCCAAAGAAACGCAAGGCTGGCAGCGCAGGAGATGGAAGCGATTTGAGTGATGTTGCAGACTCACCACCTCCGAAGAAGGCCAGAACAAAAGTCAAGCCTGAAGCAGAGGATGACGAAGCTTTCGCGCGGAATCTGCAGGCTGAGATCAACGGTGAGAAGCGAGCGACGCGCGGTGGAGGAGCGACCAAGAAGAAGCCTGCTGCGAAACAAGCAAAGAAGTCCAAGAAGAAGAGCTCAAGCAAAATCAGTGCCGCAGACGATAGTGACCTTGCAAGTGGCTCTGAGAAACCCGAAAAGGAAAAGAAAGGAGGATTCCACGTAAGATCGCTCGAATGGATGAGGTGTTTGGGCATTCTGACACAGTTCACAGAAACTCATGAACCTCTCGGAGCCGCTGTCAGCCATGCTCGGCCAGCCCGCTCTATCGCGTCCTCAAACAGTAAAGCAGATCTGGGCTTATGTCAAGGAGCGTGATCTGCAAGACCCCAACGACAAGCGTCAGATTCGATGCGACGATGCCATGTATGCGGTATTCAAGCAAGACAAAGTCCACATGTTCACCATGAACAAGCTGCTTGCCAACCACCTCTACCCCGCGGAAGAAGAATGAGGCAAAGCCATGATCAACTCCACATCTGAACGGCAGTACAATCGTCATGGGTGTTTGATCCAGCTCCATCGCCTCATTGCCCGGCCAGGGTACGCAAGCATTTTCAATTGGTCTAGGGATCACCATGAATGCACATTGCGACATCTCAAAGGGCAGAGGCACTGGCGTTATAGCAGCTGATCGTTGCTTTTGGCCAGTAGCTGGGACGGTCGTTATTTCTAAGGTTTGGACACCTACGGGACACTGTTCAGCATCTATCTATATTGCTATTGGATGACCTCGCGAACAATACTGACACAAAGTTCGCGTATCCGAGCTTAGACGACTGGAAAAGGTATTTGGAAGTTTTTCATTACTGGTCTCGGCGACTGATCAAAAGTCCAATCACATAGGACGGATATAAATGTACCCTTAGATGAGCGCGAATTATCATAATCACGACAAGTGCTTCCTAAACCACTCAATTCCCTGCTGCGCCGCAGCATCCAGTGCCTTCTTGTCCTCCGCCTTCTCCTGATCGCCCCTCAGCGCAAACCCATGGATCTGCCCTTCATAAACCACAACATCCCCCTCACACATCCTCCCATGCTCCCCGTTCCTCTTCCTCACCATGACCTCCTCAATCTTCCTCACCTCGCTCATCCCCAAATACGGATCCTTCTCTCCCAGCGCAATCGACAATGGTTTGCAAACATCCTCGAAATCCCCCGGGATAGCACAGAGAGACGGTTGCGCCACATACGCCGCATCCACACCCCTCCCTTCCCCTCCCGAGAACGGCTCCTGCGCCGCAAGAACGGCATATCGTCCGCCCCAGCAGAAGCCCACAACACCGACCTTCTCCACGCCTGGCAGGGCCCTCACCTCATTAATGAAAGCTTCAATCACCGGCCGCGAGACGGCTTCGCGATGACGAAGGAGCCAGGGGCCAAGACTTGCTCCTGCCCGGAGGGTATTGAGTGTTTTGGTAGAAAGGACATGTTCTCTCGTGCTGGGAGGGTGGGCTCGATGGAGGTTAGCAGTCCGCCATCTCCCCATGGTAGGCTGTCGGAGTTGTGGACGTCGGGGATGTAGACTGTGAAACCTGCGGTTGCGTAGGTATCTGCGAGGAGGCGGATGTTGGGGAGGGTCCAGCCGAAGGCTTTGGAATGACTGAGTTCTGATCAGTGTGGTCTGTGGGAGTTGATTGTGCGTACCGTCTGGGAGGAAGTTGATGGTTTTGGCGGTGGAGTTGTCGGATGGTTTGGCTATGTACGTTGGTAGGCTGGCGATCTCGCCTTCTGCACCTACTGGAGAGCCTGTAGCGAGAGTGCCGGAGAGGCAGCATGGTTTCATCGTTGGTTGCTCGGACATGCTTTCCTTCTTCTAATGGCAATACGTGCAATCAAGCGGACAACGAATTCTTCCAGGCCTAAGAGTCCATTACAAGCAATCAGAGAGGGTGGGTATAACAAGTATGCGTTTTATACGAGTGTATCTGCACTGTGGTCGTTGCAAAGTATTTACATTTCACGCATGACCACTTCCTCACGATATGGGTGGTGTGGCGTGAGTATCTCACCACTTCTCAACTACGGTTTGTGGCGTTCAGTCTGGATCGTTTTAGCGAAGTGTCAGAGTGTGGCCATCGAGCCAGACTCGCTCTTGGAAGACAGGCGCGGCTGCTGATCTTGGAGGTTTCTATTTGGCCAGGTAGCATCGTCTTTTGCATCGTAATGCTGTTACACGTGGTGGATGGGGCAGTCAGCGATCAGATGTCTGCGTGCGACGCATCCATGGTAGGAGTGAGCATTGTCAATCTGTGCTTGACAACACCAGCTTTCTAATCCTTTAAGGTGTTTGTCAAGCTCAACAACGTTAGAATAGCCAGGTCACAGGTTTCATTGACATCGTTGGATGTCAAAATAAGCAAAGGCAAGTGGTGGAGGTGGAAGCTTTGGAGCAATTCTCATGCTGAGACTGAGACCAAGCAAGACTCCTTCCCCAGGATTCACGTCGATTCGCGTCAAATTGGCAGTCGCGTCCCTTGGTCTCCCTCAAACACCAATCAATGACGCCACGCCTCCCGCTTCACAAATAGAATACCGAGCACTCAACTGCTGCATTCACCCCGGCAGCGAGAACGATGGGTACGCCTCGCTCGTCAACCGCGAGTAGCTCACAGCAGTTAGCCGACAAGAAACAAAAATCAATATCGAGTTTCTTCTCCGCCAAACCAGCAGCGCCTGTCAAGCCAAAGCCGGTACAGCGAGTAGAGCCCAGTGGGCCTGCAACGGTGAAAAAGAGCCCTACGCCAGCCAAAGTCGCCGAAGATCAACACAGCAACGACCTATTTGTAAGCGAAGATGAGGCAAACAGCAATGGCCAACAAGAATCACCACAAGCCGCGAAGCGCTCGTTGGCCGAGGCTGCGGACAGCCAAGACGACGATAGATTGCCCGACCTAAAACGCTTACGGTATGAGGTCGAAGAGAAAGAGAAGGACGCCGTTCCTGGCGACAAAGGTCTCATAGAACAACCACAAGCATATCGGTCAATCAGCCAGTCCAGCGCCAGGAACCCGAAAGTGACGGAACGCACATCAAAATACATGTTTTCAAGCTCGCCAGCAGTCTTGCCGCCAGAGGAGGATGTAATGCTCGTGGACGATGAAGAGACACGGAAGCTTAAAGAACGACTACACCAGAAATTCAAGAAGAAGTTGGGACGACCAGACAGCATCGCAGAGATCAAGAGACGTAATCGGCATATTACTGAGGAGACTGCAGAGGGTCAGGAGAATGGGGAAGACGAGGATGAAGCTGAAGAAGAGCCTGATCCGCCACCAAAAGCTCGAGGAAAGAAGGGCGCAGCAGCGACCAAAACCAAAGACAAACTCACGCCCCTGGAAAAGCAGGTGCTTGCCATCAAGCACAAGCACCCGGACACTCTTCTTGTCGTGGAAGTTGGCTACAAATTCAAGTTTTTCGGTGAAGATGCTCGGTCTGCTGCGAAAGAGCTTAGCATCGTCTGCATACCTGGAAAGTTCCGATTCGACGAACATCCTTCAGAAGCGCATATCAATCGGTTTGCTTCGGCGAGCGTACCTGTTCATCGACTCCACGTCCATGTGAAGAGACTGGTCTCTGCTGGTCACAAAGTTGGAGTTGTACGTCAGCTAGAGACAGCAGCGTTAAAGGCAGCCGGAGACAACCGCAACAAGACCTTCGAGCGTGGTTTGACGAACCTCTACACCAAAGGCACATATATCGATGATCAGGAGAGCCTCGAGCCTTCTGTTTCTGAAGCAGGCAGCAACTCGATCGCGACTGGGCATCTCCTCTGTTTGACCGAGACCTCTCCCAAAGGCTGGGGAACCGATGAGAGGGTCCAAATTGGATTGGTGGCAGTGCAGCCACAGACCGGCGACATAATATACGATGACTTCGAGGATGGCTGGATGCGAAGTGAACTCGAGACACGGCTTCTCCACATAGCCCCTTGCGAATTTCTCATTGTCGGAGAAGTGTCCAAAGCTACAGACAAGCTTGTCAAGCATCTGTCAGCATCGAAAACAAACATCTTCGGCGACAATGCTCGAGTGGAGAGGGTTGATAAACCCAAGACCATGGCTGCGCAGTCTTACAGTCACATCACCAAGTTCTATGCTGACAAGATGTCTACCGCGGACCCTTCGTCGTCACAGGTTGAGTCCTCGCAGGAGAACGGTACACTACTGGATAAGGTCCACAAGCTATCGGAGAATGCGACCATCTGTCTTTCCGCCATGATTGAGCATCTGCGAGAATATGGTCTGGAGCACGTATTCGATCTCACGAAATACTTCCAGTCTTTCAGTGCCAGATCACATATGCTACTCAACGGTAACACCCTTAACAGTCTTGAGATATATCTAAACCAAACCGATCATTCAGAGCGTGGCAGTCTTTTCTGGACTCTTAATCGCACTCAGACTAGATTCGGTCAACGCCTTCTCCGCAAATGGGTTGGTCGCCCATTGCTTGACCGCAATAGACTCGACGAAAGGGTAGCAGCGGTTGAAGAATTGAAGAACGGTGAGGCCATCATAGCAGTTGATCGAATCAAGACCTTGCTGGGCAAGACAAGAGGCGATCTGGAACGGTCTCTGATCCGTATCTATTACAAGAAATGCAGTCGGCCTGAGCTGCTTTCTGTGCTTCAAACCCTGCAGATGATAGCACAAGAATTCGCTCACGTATCTTCGCCTGCAGACTCTGGCTTCCAGTCAAGCCTCATCAGCGAAGCCGTTGCTGCTCTGCCACGGATTGGCGACGACGTAGTCGAGTTCCTGGAGCGCATCAGCACGCAGGATGCCAAAGACAATGACAAGTACAACTTCTTTCGCGAGAGCAGCGAGACGGACGACATCAAAGACCACAAAGTCGGCATCCTTGCAGTGGAGCAGGATCTTGACGAGTTTAGGCCTGTTGCGGCTGAGAAGTTGAAGCGCAAGAAACCTGTGGACTATGTCACTGTTGCCGGCATCGAGTTCCTCATCGAGCTGGACAACACTCAACTGAAAAACGTACCGGCTTCTTGGGCGAAGATCAGCGGCACGAAGAAGAATTCACGATATCACCCACCTGAAGTCGTCAGACTGATCCGTGAGCGAGACCAACACAAGGAAGCACTTGCAAACGCTTGTGATGCCGCATTCGCGGTTCTGCTCGGCGAGATCGGCTCCAAGTATCAAGCATTCCGCGACTGCGTCCAGGCTCTCGCCACACTCGACTGCCTGCTCTCCTTAGCCGACATAGCAAACCAACCCGGCTACTGCAAGCCAGAGTTCACCGACCAGGTCGGAATCGACATCACAGGTGGCCGCCATCCAATGGTCGAGCAACTCCTCCTCGACGCCTTCGTCCCCAATAACATCCACCTCTCATCGGAAGAAACTCGCGCCCTCCTCATCACCGGCCCCAACATGGGCGGCAAATCCTCGTACGTGCGCTCCGTAGCCCTCATAGCCATTATGGCGCAAGTAGGCTCCTACGTCCCTGCGTCTTCCGTGCGCCTCGGTCTCCTCGATGCCGTCTTCACGCGCATGGGCGCTTTTGACAATATGATGAAAGGCGAGAGTACGTTCATGGTCGAGCTGTCGGAAACAAGCGATATTCTCAAACAAGCGACGCCGCGCAGCATGGTCATCTTGGATGAACTCGGCCGCGGGACGTCCACGCACGACGGCGTCGCTATCGCGCAAGCAGTCCTGTCTCATATGGTGGCAGAGCTCAAAAGCCTGACGCTATTTATCACGCATTACCAAGCGCTAGCGCGCATGGCGTCGCAGTTTGCAGGAGAGCTGCAGAATGTGCACATGCGATTCAACGAGCAGAAGAACGAGGAACAACAGCAGGGCGACGTCACATTCTTGTACGAAGTTGGCGAGGGCGTGGCGCATCGCAGCTATGGTCTCAACGTCGCTAAGCTGGCCGGGCTGCCGAAGTCGCTGATTGATAAAGCGGCGGGTGAGAGCGCGAAGATGGAGTTTGAGGAAGGCAAGAGA
>LJJI01000426.1:0-12532 GCA_001553865.1 Cladosporium sp. BSL10
GCAGGATGCAGGGGAGCAGGATACAGGAGAGGATGACGCAGCAGAGGACGACGCAGCAAAGCAAGACGCGGGAGAGCAAGACGCAGGAGAGGAAGACGCAGGAGAGGAAGATGCAGCGAAGGAAGATGGAGAGGAAGAGGACAACGACGCGGGGGGGCAGGATGCAGGGAAGGACGATGCAGCAGAGGACGGCGCAGCAGAGGACGACGCAGGGAAGGATGTGGTTGGGGATCTCGACAACTCCGAAGAGGGGCAAGATCTGCAGGAGGGGCCAAAGAGGGATGCAGTGATGGATAAAGAGAACGGGCACGATGCGGGAGAGCAAGAGGAGGATGGAAACAACGAAGCCTCAGATGGAACTGGAAATGAGGACGCAGATGACATGGAGGACAAAGGATACGAAGGTGAAGAAGGTCTCGCGGAAAGTATTGGGAAAGAAGGAGAGCACGAAGCAGAAGGACAGCCAGAGGCAGAAGATCAGCAGGAAGCAGAAAGAGAGGGCGAGAGAGAAGGGAAAGAAGTTACGGGTAAAGAGATAGAGCCCCACAGTGAAGCAAGAGGAAAAGATTGTGAAGTCCATGATGACAGAGAGGACGAGCATGGAGGCGACTGGAAAACAGGGATCAAACAGAGGAGTCGGGGCCAAACCAAATGGATCGAAGGTAACATTGGTCAACGAGTGAATCGGAAGACTGGAGACGCGAGAAGCGAAGAAGACGATGAGAGGTGCACGACCGCGACCGGAGAAGAAGACACTGTTGAAGATGGGAATGGACGCACTGAGGAGAAAAGGAAGCGATCTTCGGCGGATTCAATCTCGGAAGAACACCTAAACAAGCGCCATAAAAGTGGCAGAGATCGGAATGGAGTTGACACAACCACGGCAGACTCACTCGATCGAACAATTGGCCTGAAGGCACAACTACGACCACAGACACCGCCGCTCAAGTCTACTACCCCTTCTGCCCCCCCAACGATTGAACTTGTTCGCCAGACCAGTGTAGTGTCCGGGTTGGAAGACACTGAAAGTGCTGTCTGGGATGCTGCCCGAAGAGACCTTATCTTCTGTTCTTTAGTCCCGAAAGATCAGAGAAAATTGGTTTGCACAGCAGTGTCTCTTGGCAGCGATAAAGGAATCAAAGAACTTCAGCGCTTTGTCTACAATGCGCGCAGGGATGGAAAGCAAAAAGACAAAAGCTTGGCACCTGAGTTCGATCTCAGCGTCCCTCAGTCCGACGGGGGACTGCGAAACGCCGACGGCACATTCATCTCAAGTGACAGTGGCCTCGGTCATTTTTACGCCCTTTACCAACAGATAGAGACTCTCGACAAGGTGGCTATCAAACTTTCTGTGACCAGACGCGCGAAGCTGGCTGCCATGGCACAATACCGCAAAGCGGTGGTACAAAATGTTGCAGGTCGAATTCAGGCCAAAGATGCGAAACTCCGCCTCTTTCACGTTATACATCCGGAGCATGCCACGATTGAGAAACCAGACAAGTCGAAAGAGTCCGTGGTACTTAGCGATTGGAGAAGGTAGGGCGATCGATTGGCAGAAGGAAGGCGTTGGCTTGACATACGAGACCGTTTCGGTGGTGCTGGCGCTTTCTTAGCCTTGCCGCCGCAATGCGTTTCCGATAGATACGTCCAAAAAATGCCAATCGAAAGATTTGGTTGCTGGCTCCGTCTGCTCGACGTGGCATGGCAAGCTTTGGGTGACCACGCTAGGCTGACCTTGAACGAGTTGGTACGCATGTCACTTGCTGGACAACCTCTACCTGGAGGCTCTTTGGCGCTCGAGATGCTTGAGGACGGCACGGGTACAGCCCTGACTAGCTTGTCTGGCATGTTCATGGGGTGGGCCCCATCTGACCGCACTTTCAGAGATAATGGTACCAAATCGGTCGCCATCCCATCACAACGTGAAGAGCACAGCGACGCAACGGCTTCTATGTATTCTGCAGCTACCCTCATCACCCCAAGAAAAGCTGAAGAGGCTGGGAAAAATATGGGGCTTATCATGCAGAAAGAAGTGGCGGAGAGTGTGGAAGATGGACTGTTTGATGGCTTTGGTGATCTTGATTTCGATCAGTGCTCGAGCCAGGAAGCATGAGAGCGGGCTCTGCATCGCAATGGATTCTTTCACTCATCACAGATTACACGCTGTTATTCGGACTCACGTTTTCCTAGTGGCGATGTTCCCAGGCCGTGAACGTTGATCAAAGGCTATGTCACACGTGGCGCAAGCTCCCCTGACAGAACGTGCGTGAGAAGACAAATTCCATCTTTGAGCGCTTTCCGTCTCAAGTGAAGCCAGAAGGGAGAGTTGGACAATCCAATTGTACCGCTTGCGGTGTATTTTTTGCGCCGACTCGCTACACGTGACGCCAAGGATTACAGACGGACAGTCCGTCCTCCGATTCTCCGAAAGTTTTGGGATTGCCAAGCTCAGCTTAATTCTCAACTGTTTTGAAACAGGGTTGAAAGTCGACAAGGCAAAAGATAACAAATTGGTACAACGACAGAGCATTATACTTTCACTGCGCATCTACATGGATATGAACATCGTCTCTGAAACGATTACCGCCTCCTGCCATCTTACATCTCTTGGCCAATTCTACGTAAGCCGCTCTGCAAACCTTGCCTCTCACTGTTTGGTCAAAATCCTTGCTTTGCCAGGTGATTCTCAAGAGGTCCTTTGCTCTTTGCACAGTAGAAGCTTGCGCATCCCTCACCTCGTAGATGAAACCTGCAAGTTTCCTTTCATGCTCACCTTGGAGGCCCTCTATCGGTGCCAGATCTGGCGAATTACCCGGATGGTTCACAAATACGATGCCTTGCTGTTGAATCTCCGGCTGTAACAATTGTCGGGCTTTTAAATGCGGTCCATGGTTATCCTCCTGTATCACCACCCTCCTGCCTGGATTGCGTCTACATAGCTCGCGATAATAAGGAAACAGGAGCTTTCTGTAAACTTCAAATGCATACCACACGAAATTGAGCTTCTTCGTCCCTTCCTTTGGATCATGGCGCTGGTAGGGAAAGAGGCGTTCTACACTCCATTCTTTGGGGCCGCCGCTGTCGTTGGCGTTGGCGCGCATCCAAAGACGTTTGATCTTGGCCTGTGTGTTCATCCAAACAAGGTACTGGTGTTCGGGCGTGCCATGGATTCTGGCATTGGCACGCTGTTCATCGGTCGTTCTTTTCGCCTGCGCATTGCACTTATCGAGCTGCTTCTGCAGCTCCTCGGATGTCTGGTCTCGAAGCTCCCAGACAGCCCAAGGTCTCTTCACGCTACAATCGTCGCCGCATGCAGCAGCCCATTGTTCGAGCTTGAAACGTGTCGGCGCGCATCCTTGGTACGAGCTCGTATTGATTGGTAAGGTTACATGCCGGTCGGGTGTGCCACCAAAGTGGTAAGCCTTCTCGTCACAACATATGATGATTGCCTCTGCCTGGTCTAGCTGTTCGATCTCGAACAGATATGCCTGGCGCTTTGCAATGTTGGAAGCACTGAGCTCGTTACGTCTGTATACACGATGCCGTGTGTACGCCCTTTGGTCTTCCGGATCAGCAGCACACTGCTCAGAGCCTTGCAAGATGTTATATACCTGCTGTACTCCCAGTGGTCGAATGTTCTGATCGATCTCGCCGAGTACCTGGCGTTCCCTAAGATAGCGGTTGGCTGCGTTGTCCATCGCGTGGTATGGATGTTCCCGAACACCTCTTCGGACAGTGAGAGATACCTCATCACCAGGAGCAGCCCTTTTTGGTCTACCACTGCGTGGCTGAACACTGACTGCTGCCTGCAGATCCGCCAGATCCAAGGTTAGACTGCGCGCTCTTGCGACTTGGACGAGATTATGCACAGTCGATGTTGTCAGGTCCAATCGTCTCGCGATTTCAACTTGAGGCATCGACAAGTCAAAAGCGTATGCAATGGCACAGTGGCGCTTCCAGGTCGGAGTTTCGGGGCCTCTTCCCATGGTCTTATGTAACCGCCGTAGATGATGCTTTTGGGGTGGAGGCGTTTCTCAATACAGCTGAGGATCAGCTAAACCAACTTGCAGTGGCGGGAAGCCCCGTAGCTTGGCAAAATCCCAAAACTTTCGGAGAATCGGAGGAACTGAAATGTCTTGGCATCGCGTTGGGAGCCCGACAGTCGGAGGCAGAGAGCCAAGATATTCCACTCGGACGCTCCAATTAAATGTCGTGCATCATGTAGATTAAGCAGTGTTCAAGGGTAAGGTATCGACTAGTACGCCTTGCAATGCACATTCAACGAGGATATCACGGCGTCTGCGAGTAACTGTGATGCTACTATTCGCCACTAAAGAATACCATTACTAAAGAAAAAATTGAATGTGAATAAAAGTGTGTGATCAATACCAGTCAAATCCAAATATGTTGCGTAGTTGCGCTGGACGGAGTGTGGTCATTCCTGGCCCAAGGTTACATCGAAATCAAGGTCGTCAAGACCATCGAACAATCCGTCTTCTACACTCCTCACCATTTCCATCTGCCGAACTTGTCCCAGATCTCCACCCTCTTCTACTCTACTTGTGGTGCCGGTGGTACTTGCATGGTCCTCATGAGCCGATGCGACCCTATTTTCTCGACGCTGCGTTGGGATGGCGATCGATTTCGCACAGGCATCTCCACAGGTTCTGTTGGACGAAGGCCAGCCGGTGAGCAAGCCAGACAAGCTATCCGGGACAGTGCCAGTGCCAACCTTCAACGTCTCGAGAGCCAAAAAGGCTTCAGGTAGAGGCTGGCCAGCAGATGACATTCGTGCCAACTTGTTCAAAGTCAGCCTAGCATGGGCGTCCAGCGCTCGCCATGCCACATCGAGCAGAAGGAGCCAGGAATCAAACTTTTCGACTTGCATTCTTTGAACGTATCTGTTGGAAACTCATTACGACGGCAAGGCCAGGAAGGTGCCGACACCGCCAAAAAGGTCTCGTATATCAAGTCAACGCCTTCCTTCTCTCGGCCGATCCCGCAGTCCGAGCCAATCATCACGTGCCACAGACTCTGTCGCCTCATCCGGTCTCTCAATTGCTGCATGTTCGGGATGTATAGCGCGAGATAGATGGAGATTGGCAACTTTGGCCTGTTTTCTACTTGCACCTTCTTGTGACAGGCCTTTGCGGTATTGTGCCATGGCAGCCAGCTTCACGCGTCTGGTCACAAAGAGTTTGATGGCCGCGTTATCTAGAGTCGTGATCTGTCGGTGGAGAGCGGTCATACGATCGAGGCCGCTGTCGCGTGGGATCAATATGCCGACATTCACCGGTAGCATTAGCGACTCGCCTGAGTACTGGCAGAGATATTCGCAAGGGCCTAGGTGGCGGAGTCTGACTGCTAACTCAGAATAGAACGTCGCAAGTTGGCGGCTTTCGTAAGCGTGCTATAAAAACCACAGTTTCATAGGCTGCTCGCAGTTTGCGCCAGTTTTAACACACGATGCAAAGTTATGGGGATCGCTGTTATGGCGTAACTCGATCGCTGCGCCCCGAGAGGGTGCATTGGTGGTTGCATCGTAGATCTCGATGGGATCATCAAGTCCGATGTCGTATAAGTGTTTCACATTTGACGAACGTTCTTCATCTTCCGCCGCCAGATCTTCTGAATTCATTGTTATCATGTCGGGGCGACATTGATTTACAGCTATTTCGACAAGGCAGACGTATCTGTGGGTGACAACATGAGAAGATCACTGATGCCAAGCCAACAACGGCTTGTCATTATGTATGGACTGAAGTGACAATATCATGTTTTCATACATATCTCCGCGATGATATGCGTCCAGGGCTTTGCACTAAAAGCTTCAGGAGCAAAAGACCAGAAGGCGTATCAGTCAATATCCAGTTGGGCTCGCAAGGATGTTGAGTCTCGGATGAGTTTTGCGAGATAAAGCTTATCAGCAGCAAGCTGACTCTGTTTTGCTTGGGCATCTTCAACAGCTTTCTTCGCAGTTTCGGCAGCACGTTGCGCTTCATCGGCGATGCGTTGCGCTTCATCCGCGGCGCGTTGCGCTCCATCAGCAGCACGTTGTGCATCGCTGGCACATTGTGTTAGGGTGTTAACATCAGGGAGACTGCTATGGCCGGCCTCGATCTTTTGCGCCTGCAATTCTCGTTCTCGCTTCAAGCGGTGCAGCTCTCTCACAATCTGTCTATAGTCGGGTTCGTCTTTGTCACCTTGTGCGGGGTCGTCGTGTGGGTTAATTGAAGCTTGGCTTTCCACAGTGTTGGTGAGCTCGTCATCGGGTGCTAATGGAATGCTTCCTGCTGCGGGCTTGGATATAGCAAGCGCCTCGTTTTGATCTGATAAATGACCAACTGCAGTCGTCGTGTTAGGCGCGGCTTCATTCAATGCCAAGTTCTCGTCCTCAATGTGTGCATCTGCTTCTGGCGATGGGAGATTAAGCTGACTATTGGTGGATACTAGCCTGCTCTCAGCTTGTATTTGTGAAACACTCGCAGGCGGGATGCTTCGATTATTCGCATAATATCCTTCGCGAGTATGTCGTATCTCAGACGTTGGTGTGTTCTCGCATGACTCCGAGGTACCGTGAGGGGTTTGCCTTCCCACTGAAGAAGAGATCAACAAAGATGGTGTGTATGTTTGTCTCTCTGTATGTGTGTCCAAACTTTCGTCGTCATTTGCTGCCGAGACAGTAGCGTTATGGAGCTGATAAGTTCCGTCCGAATACTCCCAGACTGTGCGCTTGCTCTCCACCTTCTTCGTCTGAAAGTTCAAGCTCGTTTGTATCGCTTGCCGTAGCTTCTTTACACCATATTCTTGGTAAACCTGCGAGCGATTGGTACGAAGCCAATCGATAATGTCTTCGAGCGAGGATCCCTCAGCTGGTTTGGCTCTGAGCGCGTCAAGGATGAGAGTCAGGTATATCGTTTTGGAGCGCGGCGTGGCTTGCTTCTTCGCGGATTGATGCGACGTTCCCCGATCGAAGAGCTCAGTGTGTCTGTCGGGTGTTGACGCACTTATGGTATTGCCAGAAGTGACTGTGTCCCGCGACGCCCATGGCCGCCATGGTTCATCCTTCTTCAAGCGCTTGGGAGACCGCGGCCCGTCGTACACGTCGTACTCGTCGCCTTATGTTGTCAGCGTCGAGGTCTTCGACTGCGTCCACGTGGTTATACTTACGTCCGCGGGTGCTATTCATGCTCTCTAGTGTGTATTTGTGGTTCGAAAGCAGAAGTGTCCACCGCGCCTACGTGCAAAGCGCGATTTCACCGAGACGCGCTGGCTAAAGCGAGGCTTAACCCAAGAAGAGGCCGTGCACAGGGCACCAATCTCGCTACCCAAAGCGAGGCAGATCTCGAAACATCATCATCCAAGGCGTAAATCTTGGTAGGTACAAGCGAGTGGATGTGCAGAAGTCCTGCGACCGCGAAAGTTGTGGCCTATCACGTCAATAACGGTTGGCGCCATCTGTACATCTGTATGCGACTTGCACGATTTGGCGTCGGCTGCTGCTAAAAACAGCTCAAAGCGAACATGAAGCACCCCGCGCAAACTATATGACGACATGTTTGCACGATGCTGGTTCGAAAGGACTGTGGTTGAGTGAGAATCATGCCTGTACGAGCACAGAACCTTCAAGTAGTTTCGTCGTACAATACCTCTCACGAAGCAAAGTTACAGTAATTAGTCACATGATTCTGCATCGTGAGAGGGTTGCAAGGCTTTGAGGGTGTACACGCTCGTTTTCTTCTTGCTCCAGAAAGGCCTGAAGGACATTCGCCAGACAATCTTGGTGCCATGATTATTACAGCGCCATGCAAGTCCCATTTTCAAAACTCGTTCACGTTATTTATCCCTACAGAAGGTCTTATAAGATGTCATTCCGGGGCGCCGAAATCCACTGTGAGCAAAGTCTCAAGTGATAAAGATGACGGAGAACCGTGTCATATTGGAGACAAAGCTCAGGGACAAATTCCACAGGAGGAACTTGAGGCTGGGATTATCTTTGAAAACAGAGATCTTTTCGAGTTTCGAATTCATCTACAATGGTCCTGGCTTCATGTTTTGGCAGACAGTGAGCTTTGCTGGTGAGGTCAGCATAGGCCTGTGCTGGCCATACGGCGCATAAGCACTGTTTGCACACAGCTATCCCGTACAGCAAGAGGTGGTGGAAATGATCAAGGGTAAGAGTCATTCTGGTCACAACGGGCACCTTCTGATCCTCAAGCTTCAAGGTAAACAAGCGAGCCATGCGGGCAAAATGCAGCGCGTCGAAACCCCAGACAGACGCGCGCAGAATGCGTCATGCTTCCGGCTGGTCCCAATCGGGCGGCTTCGGGCGCACTGGAAGAACGTCGAAGATAAGGTGGAAGACGCATTTGAATCTAAAAAAGTAAAAGCGGTGTTGGAGATTGGCAGAAAGTACGCACATAAAAGCTGTTCGCGCGAACTCGAGCTCCTACATGTAGGAATTTGAGAGCGAAAAGAGCCGATCAAGTTATCCTCACTGGATTCAAGGCCTGTTGGATTCGCTGATAGTAGTCAGCGGCTCGCGGCGTCTGATCTATTGTTGGTATCTTCCAAAGCTCTAGTAATGCAGGGAGACTCGAGTGTCTATGTTCATCATATCGCCCCAGCTTTGTCTTCATCAAGCGTCGTACATACATTGGCGAATCTGGTTCTTTCCATACCCAGGTAAGCTGGGGTGCTTAGAACACCACGCAGAGCAGCGCCGCGCCTGGATCTTGCACGGGCAGTCAGGATTCTTAGTGCGACCACGGACGCATTTACAACCAAGATTTCTCAGTTTCTGGATACCTCGTTTTATGATCCGGCAGTAGTTGGCGTCATTTCTCGAAGCAGATAGTCGTTCGCCATGTTCTTCAACCCAGACCTCCAAGATGTCGATTATGCTCGGAAGCTGATACGCGATAGCTTCGTTCGTACACGGCTGATTTTGCGCCACCCAAAGCAATTCATCGAGCAGCGCAGGAATGTTGCATTCGTCCCACAACATACCTCCTTCCATCAGACTCGGTCCGAGAGTGAACACAGCGTGAAGTGTCCGAACACCAGGAGGCATTAGTAGCACGTCATCTTTCTCTAGGATGATTACCCGGCCTTTGCCGGCGGGACACCAGTTTTGTCCATCTCGCGCGAAATCGTTCCAGTCTTTGGCGTCCATACCCGGTGCAAAGATCCAGGCTTTCTCTCCAGACAGACAGCGGACCCAGGTACCTACAAGCGCGTCCACATGAGGGCGAGTGAAGGCCCCTTCGAATCCGAGAAGGTCAAATCCAAGGCAGTCAGAGACGTCGTTCACCTGACGCGAGATACGTTTCCCGGGCCCAATGTTCGCTGCTCGTTCGGTAAGAGTCTCCAACAGACGAAAACGGCTCAGGCGAGTCAGTAAAGGAGCATCCGCGTTGGCTATCTTTCGTAGGTTGATGGCATTACTCGTTGCCGCGAGCATCTGTTCATCGACCTTCGTCGTATCGGATCTTGCTGCACAGAAGTCTTTGACATCCATCTTCCGACATTCGCCAGTCTCGCTCAGCGTTGTCATTACATGACACGTGTCATGTAGGGACCACATGTAGCATGTCATATAGCATGAGGAATGGACATGTAACATGAGGTGTAGGACATGTAGGACATGAGCCTTGGCGTCTTGGCATAAACTCACCACCTAACTCATGACATGTTTGAGGTGTAATGACGAGCCCATGTCGAATGATTCTTGACGAGTGAAAAGACATATCAAAGTTTGGAAGCAATACTCAAGGGATATGCTAATCAATGAACATATGAGACACGTATAATTGGGCAAGACCCTCCAGTTGAAGGGCAACACCTGGGTCCGCAACAACGACAGATCTGCGAGCGTGATGCATGATGCGCCTCCATGATGAATTATACGCTCATATAGTTGGCCCGTGCGCAGGTGCCTACACGTGTAGCTGGACGTGTAACATGAGGGTAGGCCGTGTAGGGTGAGGATGAGGCAGGTACATGTAGGATGAGGGTCCTCACGTCCACCTACACGTGTCATGTAATGACAACGCTGGTCTCGCTGTTCTGCACATCGAGTTGCTGAACAGCGAACTTCTCTTTCAAGGCCGACAAATAGCCACGCGGCTCGTACATATCGCTGTCTTGAAACTTCTGCTTTATGACAATTGGTTTGCCAAAAATCTCGCCAGCGTGAGCCCTTTGCTGGAAGGTTTCCCATGCCATGTACCATACATCAACATCGAGAGGTAGGGTAGTAGTAAGATCAAAGGCCTCTGGAACTTCATACGTGTCGGCCCACCGAGTGCGTTCCAGCCACGCGACCTTCAATTTGCTGTGGTTCTCTGTTTCACTGTCTCCGCTGCTTCTCCGAGCCAGATCAAGCAGGTTCCTAAGCCGCGTTGAGTGGGAAGAAGCCATGCGACTCGCCATCGTGCTATTGCATATCACATTGGTATCAGTACAGTATTGATGTATCGGAGTCTCCCCCGGGCTGGGGATGAATCTTCCACTCAGAATCGGAACCGAGGTGGCTTCCACATTTGGCTCCACTCCTTCATTTTGCTGCTGAGGCAACGCATGCTGTACATTTTGAGCATTCTCCGGCTGTATCTTCAACAAAGGGGGTCCGACCGAGATGTCGATACGGGCAGCTTCCTCCAGCGCCGCAATGTCTCCAGAGGTACAGAACTCGATGTCGGACTCATCCTCTATCTGGAAATCTTCCTTTGAGCCTCCATCTTTGCTTCGATCTGTGTCTACGTGATGATGACGGCTAGCTGGATACATCTCTTCGCAAGCGTCGCCGATATGGCGCTCACTGTCTGCGCTGCGCACTTCCGGCAAGATTTCGGGAGCGCCTGGTAGATTGACTTCGTGATCGTTGGAGGAAGAAGGGTTGCGATTCTCCAATTGTTCCACAGGGTTTTGGGGACCTGAGCGACTGACCTCGACCATCGCGCTTGAGCTGTCATGACAACTTTGTCCATATGGTGATTCGGCAGTCGATGATCTCGCATATCGAGAGTCTGCCATGTAGACTTCGGCACCCTTTTTTCTTTCTTCGACCCCGCTCTCAGTCGTTCCATGAGCTTGATCAGCTGTGAGGTCTAAGTCTGATCCTGTATCTCCTGGCACACGTACACTGCGGTCGGTAGATGCTCTACGCGGGGTTGACCTCGATCGACATCTTGTGGGGAAAGAAGCACCACGAGATGCTTCACTAGACATATCATCCGGAGTATTGTCAGTAGGTGGTATGCTCGATGTCAGGTTCTCGACGGGGTCCGCATCGCCCGCAAGATTGCCGTTGACATAAGAGGTGCGCGAATGACTATCCAGGCCACCGCTGACCGTGTGATTCCAGCTCTCTTCTTCGAATTGTGTCAGCTCCGAGGCCGGTGTCGAAACTGACGTAGAGGTAAGCTGCGGCGAGTCGGGAACCGTCGATGAATTTGTAGATCCCCCCGGATCTTCGACTGCAAGATGTCCCAACTTCCGGCGCTTACTTGCTCGATGGCTCGGGCTCGATATGTCTCGGGTGACTCCCGGCCTTTCGTGAGGGACGACCATGCCATATTTGTCAGTCTCGAGACCATAGTCTCGTATTGGTGTCCCAGTGATGGTGTCATCTCTACCCATACGTTGTTCTTCGCAACTAACTTCGTCATTATTCTCTTGTAGGCGATCAATGACAGCGACAATATCACGCCGTTGTACTGGAGATCGACAGTCTTGAATCTTGGAGCCGTGAGGATGTTCGCCGATCATCGGCAAGCGATTATCGTGCTTGACGACTCGAGTTTCGTGACGCTCGAGCATGACACTGTTGATCAGCCTTACTGCGAGCTTCCAATCCCGTTGTGTACATGCGACAGATCGGAGTAACCTTGTGTTGTCCAGTGACAGCTCATGCCAGCCATAATGTTCGAATATATCAGCTCCCCAGATAGCTACGACAGCCGTTTGGTGTCTGATTTTCTGGGCATCATGAGTTCGTGTCTGCCGTGACCGCTGTGCAAGGCTGGCAAAAGATTTCCACGCTTCAGTATCTCGCCCTCGTTGTGGCTTTTGCAAGAAAGGAGCGAAAGCGTCGGTGAAAGCAGCGGCGATGTCATCCGCCCACATGGAAATTCTCATAATCGTGTCACGGTATGTACGACATATTTTTGCCTTGTCGACGTCGCTCTTGGAGCGAACGAGCTCGCGGTTGAACTCCGCAGCCAAGCTGAGTGCTGCCGAGCCAAATGATGTAGTAGGGTTCTTTTTGGTGGTTGACGACACTGCGAGTGAAATGGAAGGGCCCGCACCGAGAGCCATGTTTGGTACGGTTTGGCGGAAAGTTTCGTGAGTCGGAGCCACGCTCACTATATAGGAATTGCTTCGGCGATCGCCTATAGTCGAGAGAAGATCATCGCGCACGAATCCTGTGTCTGCACACAGGATCCGTGCTTTGCAGGCGACCACAAATAACCCGAACCCTTGGCATCATCTTGGAATTGAGACACGCATAGAAGTCTTCCCTGGTCAG
>LJJI01000043.1:0-21359 GCA_001553865.1 Cladosporium sp. BSL10
AGACCAGACCAGACCAGACCAGTCCACTCCACTCCAGGCCACCCGCGTACTACTGTCCACGCTGGCAGGCAGTGAAGCGAAGCAGCGTCGATTCCTCCGCGCACATACATGCACGCCACACGCTCACAGGGAAGCTGTGTGCAGCCATGGCATTAATGATGGCACGCGAAACAGCGCCAATGGACGTCGGCCGAGCAGGATTCGCTTAGTGACTGCCTCCTCGTTTTCTCCTCCTATCATCAATCACTTTGCTTCTCACCTGAAGCATTCAGCGGCCACTGCTGATCACGCGACCTCTGCGCCCGCACAGGGTGCTGCGGCCGTTGGATCCCTGCACTAGCTGTTTCGCTTGATGCCAAAGGCCCACGCTAAATCTCGATCCGGAGTGACTTCACGAGATCAAAATTTGGCGGCTGGTGATAGGCTGTCAGCCTCACGCGCCCTTCTGCTTTCAGTGGCCAGTATACACAGCCGCGCTGAGCCTGGCACATGGCAAAGGCTATTGCCTAATTGTTGCGCCCCGCATACTGCTGCTCGGCTACAGCGACCAGAGACGGCGACCTGCATGCCTTCTGCTATGTACGCTGAGGTGATATATACCCCCATTGTGCCATACAAGCCACGCGCTTATTACCCATGGCCAGGGAGATGCGAGGCAAATTTCCTACCTGACACGCAGCCGGGGAGGCGTGAGTCTGGACGACCACAATTGCAACGCCCATATGCGCCGCCCGGCCTTGATCCGACTCGGCACCCGGCTGGCACTATGGCGACATTTGACTAATGAGAGTCTATTCGGGACAGCTGGGGCGGAGCCGTTTCCATTTCCTGGTCCCTTGAACCCTCGAGAGTCAGGCAGCTCGTAAGGCGAGCTGGGGTTGCACCAAGATAACTTTTTCTACACCTGACCGCGAACATCGAGCATGATACAGAAAGAGGATGGTGCGGCGCAGCAGACACGGGGCATCCGCTTGACACATCTAGACTGCTTGCTGTGCATGAACGATGGCCAGGTTTCCGGTGTCGCCGGCCCGATGATGCAGCCTCTTAACACATGCACGGCGCTTGTCACCACTTGTCACCGCTGCGAATCGCCCAGACCTGCCAGAGCGCCTTCGCTTGGAAAACTTGGGGAAAGGGAGATCTGGTCTCTCGCTTTTGTATGGGCCCAGCACGTTATGCACGATCTTAAGCAAGTACAGACGCTTCGTGCTCGGGCGGTTGACAAACCATACAGCTGTTGCGCTTAAGTTTGTGTACGGACTCTCACTGGTAAGCAAGGCTACTCTGTCTTTACGATCGTCGATATCAACACACTTGATCACGCTCCAATAGACAATCTAAATACCATCTCAACGGTCAGTACATTCCGAGATGTGCATATTGCCCGTGTTACTAGCACATTGGGATGGGAGAACTGAGTTGGACGTCAGCGTCAGGACGAACACAAAGGTTTGTGTGAGAAAAGCTGATCGGTCAACTCCGAGCCTCGGCGTCACATTCTGGTCACCCCCTCGTCGCCGCCCTTTTGTCCTACTGTGCTACTGCTCCGGGCATGCCTGCATCACATACGAGATCTGGTTTGGGGTTTCTGTCATCCCATTGCGCAGAGGCTGTGTACTGCAACTCATCCTCCTTGTGCCGCTGTACAGCAGTGACATAGATTGTCCCACAAGCTGGCCGGCTCACCTTGCTGCCAGAGATGGCTTCAGACCACCCAGGCATCGAAACAGTCCCCTCCCTTTACTCCCAATACGGTAAGCTCATCACGTCCAGGGTATCCCCACTTCTCCATCTTTCATCGGCGAACTGCGAAGCAGCGATACTGTGATAAGCATATCTAACAAACAATCACTCGTGGTCATCACCACGATACCGGCAAGTACACAGTCTGCCTCTGTCCTCGTAGAACATCATACAACATTGTTGCAGTACCTCCTGTGTTCCATTCTTGACCTCACACACCTGCTCGGCGTTCATTCTTTCTACTGTTACACCTCCATACGCTGTCCCCACGAGCACTCACGATCAATGAAGCAATAGACGAACTTATTACACACAGAACCAATACGGTACCGATACACTAGCCATGGCCCCCGGCCTCATCGTCCCACAACCAGCGGTGGACGACTCACAGCTTCGCTCTCTCCACACAGTGACACAAGACTGGGATGACACCATCCGTTTCTACCTTAATGGCACCAAAGTCACACTTGACGAAGCCGATCCCGAAGTCACCCTCCTCGAATACCTCCGTGGCATCGGCCTCACAGGAACCAAGCTGGGATGCGCAGAAGGCGGCTGTGGTGCCTGCACAGTAGTGGTCTCCCAGTACAATCCCACAACGAAGAAGATATACCACGCCAGTGTCAATGCGTGCTTGTCGCCGCTGGTCAGCGTCGACGGGAAACATGTCATCACCGTCGAGGGGATCGGATCAGTCAAGAAGCCACACCCAGTACAAGAGAGGATAGCAATGGGAAATGGAAGCCAGTGCGGCTTCTGCACGCCTGGTATCGTCATGAGCGCATATGCTTTGCTGAGGAACAAGGACAACCCGACGGAGCTTGAAGTGGAAGAGGCTTTCGATGGCAACCTGTGCCGCTGCACAGGATACAGGCCGATTCTGGACGCGGCTCAGACGTTCAGTTCAGGGAAGGGCTGTGGCATGAGCACGGCCAACGGAGGCAGTGGCTGCTGCATGGAAAAGGGCACAGATGGTAAGGGTGGATGTGGAGGTAGCAATGGCATCAAGGATGACGCGCCAATCAAGAGATTCACACCACCAGGCTTCATAGAATACCACCCCGAGACACAGCTCATCTTCCCGCCCGCACTGAAGCGCCACGAATTCAAACCTCTGGCATTTGGAAACAAGCGCAAAAGATGGTTCCGCCCCACAACCCTCCGCGAGCTGCTGGAGATCAAGGCCGCACACCCCAGTGCGAAGATGATTGGGGGTAGCACGGAGACTCAGATCGAGGTGAAGTTCAAGGCCATGTCGTACACGCACTCGGTCTACGTGGGCGACATCGCAGAGCTGCGGCAATACAAGATCGAAGACGACTACCTCGAGATCGGAGGCAACATCACCCTCACAGACCTCGAAGACCTGGCCAAAGAAGCTGTGCAACACTACGGCAAAGACAAGGGCCAGCCTTTCGAGGCGATATACAAGCAGCTCCGCTACTTCGCCGGAAGGCAGATTAGGAACGTAGGCACACCCGCAGGCAACTTGGCGACAGCCTCGCCCATCTCAGATCTGAACCCCGTGTTCGTCGCCACGAACGCGACGCTCATCGCGAAAAGCCTCGAGAAGACCACCGAGATCCCGATGAGCGAGTTCTTCAAAGCATATCGTGTAACGGCGCTGCCTCCAGATGCGATCATTGCGGGTATCCGCATCCCTGTCTTTGGCAAGGGAGAGTATATGCGTGCGTACAAGCAGTCGAAGAGAAAGGACGATGACATTGCCATTGTCAATGCCGCGCTGAGGGTGCGACTCTCCGACGACAACACAGTCGAGGACTGCTCGTTGGTCTACGGTGGCATGGCGCCGATCACAATCGCGGCGAAACAGGCAATGGAGTTCCTGAAAGGCAAGAAATTCACGGACCCCAAGACTCTCGAAGGTGTCATGAACGAGCTGGAACACGACTTCAACCTGCGCTTCGGCGTGCCTGGTGGAATGGCCACGTACCGAAAGACTCTTGCGCTAGGCTTCTTCTACAGGTTCCACGCTGAGGTCATGTCTGCGCTTCCATCCGCTACGAAGACCGAAATCGACGAGGACTGCATTGCCGAGATCGAGCGCGAGATCAGTAAAGGTCACAAAGACCACGCCGCCGGCGTGGCTTACGAGAAGAAGGTCATCGGCAAAGAGGCGCCTCATGTGGCGGCGCTCAAGCAGTCCACTGGTGAAGCACAGTACACCGATGACATTCCCGTGCAGCGCAACGAGCTGTACGGATGCCTCGTGCTATCAAAAAAGGCCCACGCGAAGATCATTTCTGTCGATGCAGAGCCCGCTTTGGAGATCCCAGGCGTTGCAGCGTATGTTGACCACAACGATGTCGCTACTCCTGAGGCGAACTGGTGGGGTGCGCCCAACTGCGACGAGACATTCTTTGCGCTTGACGAGGTCTTCACTGCCGGTCAGCCTATAGGCATGGTCCTTGGTTCTTCGGCCAAGATCGCTGAAGCTGGCGCGAGAGCTGTAAGGGTCGAGTACGAGGAGCTGCCGGCCATCTTCACGATCGAAGAGGCGATCGAAAAAGACTCCTACTTCCCTCACTACCACTACATCGTGGACGGAGACACGGAGAAAGCGTTCAAGGAAGCCGACCATGTGTTCGAGGGCGTGGCGCGCATGGGCGGTCAAGAGCACTTTTACCTTGAGACCAACGCTTGCGTGGCCATTCCCAAACCCGAAGACGGCGAGATGGAGATCTGGACGTCTACTCAGAACCCAACCGAGACTCAGACCTACGTTGCCAATGTGACTGGCGTTGCAGCTAACAAGATCGTTGCCAAGGTGAAGAGGTTGGGTGGTGGCTTCGGTGGCAAGGAGACCAGGAGCATACAACTAGCTGGTATCTGCGCTGTTGCTGCCAACAAGATGAAGCGACCTGTGCGATGCATGCTGAACAGAGACGACGATATCCTGACTTCTGGACAGCGCCATCCGTTCCTGGGACGATGGAAAGTGGCCGTGAACAAAGATGGCAAGCTTCAGGCTCTCGATGCGGACGTCTTCAACAATGGCGGATGGTCTCAGGATTTGAGCGCCGCTGTGGTGGATAGGGCTTTGAGCCACATCGACGGCACGTACAGGATCCCCAACGTCAATGTCCGAGGACGCGTGTGCAAGACCAACACAGTCTCGAACACTGCTTTCAGAGGGTTCGGAGGCCCTCAGGGCTTGTTCATTGCGGAGACGTACATGGAGGAAATCGCCGACCAGCTGGGCATGCCGGTCGAGAAGTTGCGCGAGATCAATATGTACAAGGCAGACGAGCCCACGCATTTCCGTCAGCCGCTGAAAGACTGGTATGTCCCGCTGATGTGGAAGCAGCTGCGCGAAGAGTCTGCGTACGACCAACGACGGGAAGAGATCACGAAGTTCAATGCAGAGCACAAGTGGAAGAAGCGAGGCCTCTCCATCATCCCGACGAAGTTTGGTATCTCGTTCACGGCACTGTTCCTCAACCAAGCCGGCGCATTGGTGCACATCTACCACGATGGTAGCGTGCTGGTCGCACACGGCGGTACAGAGATGGGCCAAGGTCTGCACACGAAAATGACCATGATCGCAGCCGAAGCACTCGGCGTCCCTCAAGAGAACGTCTTCATCTCCGAAACAGCAACCAACACAGTCGCAAACACCTCCTCGACAGCAGCAAGCGCCAGCTCCGACCTCAATGGCTACGCCATCTGGAACGCCTGCGAGCAGCTCAACGAGCGCCTCGCGCCCTACCGCGAGAAACTCGGCCCGGACGCCAAGATGAAAGACCTCGCCGTCGCCGCCTACTTCGACCGCGTCAACTTGAGCGCCAACGGCTTCTACAAGACGCCCGACATCGGCTACGTCTGGGGCCCCAACACCGGCCAGATGTTCTTCTACTTCACGCAGGGCGTCGCCGCCGCCGAGGTCGAGATCGACTGCCTCACGGGCGACTGGACGACGCGCCGCGCCGACATCAAGATGGACGTCGGCCGCTCCATCAACCCGGCCATCGACTACGGGCAGATCGAAGGCGCGTTCGTGCAGGGCCTCGGCCTCTTCACCATGGAAGAGTCGCTGTGGCAGCGCAGCACGGGACAGATCTTCACGCGCGGGCCCGGCGCGTACAAGATCCCGGGCTTCCGCGACATCCCGCAGGAGATGAACATCTCGCTGCTGAAGGACGTGAACTGGGAGAACCTGCGCACGATCCAGCGATCGCGGGGCGTGGGCGAGCCGCCTTTGTTCCTGGGCAGCTGCGTGTTCTTCGCGATCAGGGACGCGCTGAAGGCGGCGCGGAGGCAGTGGGGAGAGGAGGGTTTGCTGAGCTTGAGGAGTCCGGCCACGGTGGAGAGGATAAGGGTCAGTTGCGCGGATCCCATTGCGAAGAGGGCTCACGTCGAGCCCGAGGAAGGGGAGAAGAGCTTCTTCATCAGCATTTGAACACTAAGCGAGCATGCTCGGTGGGGTGCGAGACTAGGTAGGTAGGGAGGGCGAGCGAAGAAGCTGGCGCTTTTGAGCGTTCACCGGGATGTTTGTAGAACCCCAAATCATATCACGATGGTTACGACATACTTTCCAATGCATCATCCAGCAATGGAAGCTGCGAGCAGAGCATCAAGCCATATCCAGGACTCCCCTCAACTTACGTAGGGAGAAAGCTCCGCGACGAAAGCGACAAGCCAGCAAATTATTGGACAAACAAGCACCTTCTCACCGGATATCGTACCCCTCATAAGAAACCCCCCAAAAGGCTGAAACTAAGATCCAGCCTTTCGGAAATTCTTGATCTAAAGCAGTACTAGAGAATCAAGGGCTTGACCGCAGACTGCTTGGATGAAATTCACGTGTTTGAGTCGGTATCAGGGATTGGTGCCGTCGAATCCATTCGGTGAATTGGTACAAAGTCAAGTGCAACATTACTGTTATGTCAGTCGTACCTCAACCGGAGGCGCACGGCATGCATCGAAGGATGTTATTATGATGATGGTGATGATGTTTGCATGACGCCGGGGCCCATAGAGAGAAAGATAGAGAGAGATCTGGCCTCTCTGTTCTTTGTGGGGTAGAAGCTCAGAGCACGCAGCTTGCCATGCGGGCTTATCGAAGATCAATCGCGAGACGGTGGCAATGTCATGACGATTTCAAAGATCATGGAAATTTTCGATGGAGAGGGTCTCTCTCTTTCGCCACTACTCTGTGCTGCCGCTTTTTTTGTTGGTTCTGCGCGAGACGCGCGAATGGGTGATGTGCGCCGCGGAGAGCAAGTCGCTGTGTGCCGTCCTTGGGTTGTTTTTGGTGGCTTCGGACAAATGTGCTGCGGATTTTGTACATGTACGTGTGACTATCTGTCTATTGTGAATAATGTTGCCATACGTTGATTACAACGAAGATACTTGTCTGAATCTATCAACGCACCGTCTGTCAGAGGATATGATCTTGATATCTCGACGGTATTGCCCTTGACTTTTGAATATTCCGACGGTATTGTCTTTGGCCTTTTAACCGTTGCCGATTTATTTTCGGCGTTTGCCTATGCCCCCCACCTTGAAAGAAACGCCCCCGCTAGAGCTCCGTGGGGAGTGTTTGAGACATTTAGGAACAACATCATAGTCGATGCGATTGAAAGAGCTTCGATTGAGGTGATAAGGACGCATGCCAAATGCCCACCTCCTGTTGTTTCATCTCTACCAAGATAACAATTCCTATTCGAGGGCAAATCTGAAGACACGAGATGCATTCGAGGAGGAGGATAGTGGGGTTCTTTGGTCTGGGCGAAGGCCAGGTGGAGAGTTGGGGCCGGCTACTCGGCCATAGATAATGCGTCAATCACGGCCTTACCCTTCATGAGGTCACGACGAGTGCGGCTGCACCTTCTAAGGCGTCCCTGCGTGGTGAGGTAGTACTTTAGATTTTATTTTGTTGGCTGACTTGTCTCTGACTTGACCTTCTTTTCCACCTACTTTGCTCCGAGACAACTTATACTCTTCAACGATTTAATACCGTAAATTCAAGATGGGTTACCCCGAGACTGCGACTGGCTTCTTGGTCAACGACCAGAAGAAATGGACCGAGTTCGAGAAGAAGGAGGTTTGTCGTCTCATCTCTGACTGACGCCTTGTGCACTGCTAACGGACTCCCAGTTCAAGCTGAAGCAGTTCGGTGAGCGCGACATTGACATTGCCATTGACGCGTGCGGTGTCTGTGGCTCTGATGTCCACACCATCACTGGTTAGCTATCCCGCCCTCGATGCTAAGTAAGAGCGCTCTGTTAACACAATTTAGGCGGCTGGGGCGATGCTCCCATGCCTCTCTGCGTTGGCCACGAGGTCATCGGCAGGGCTATCAAGGTTGGCAGCGAGGTCAAGACTGTCAAGGTGGGCGACAGAGTCGGTGTTGGTGCGCAGATCCGCGCATGCTTGGACTGCGACAACTGCAAGGCCGACCAGGAGAACTACTGCCCGCACTGTAAGCACATTCTCGGCGATCTGCCAAAACTGATCGAGACTGACCTCTGCCGCAGCCGTTGACACTTACGGCGCCCCCTACGAGGATGGCACTATTGCCATGGGCGGTTACTCCTCTCACATCCGTGCTCACGAGTACTTCACCTTCAAGATCCCCGATAACATCTCCACCGATGAGGCCGCTCCAATGATGTGCGCCGGTCTCACAGTCTACTCCCCTCTGGTGAGACTTGGTGCTGGTCCTGGCAAGAAGGTCGCCATTGTCGGTATGGGTGGTCTTGGTCACTACGCTGTGCTCTGGGCTGTCGCTCTCGGCGCTGAGGTGTACGTGCTCTCCCACAGCCCTGGAAAGAGGGACGATGCTTTGAAGATGGGCGCCAAGGAGTTCACTGTCACCAGTGAGAAGGACTGGCAGAAGAAGTACCCCTTCAAGTTCGACTTCATCCTCAACTGCGCCGATGCCACCGACAAGTTCGACCTGCCGGCGTACTTCTCTACCCTCAAAGTTATGGGCAGGTTCCACAACGTTGGCTTCGGCGACAAGCCCCTTCCTCAGCTCATGGCTCAGGACTTCGCACCCAACGGCTGCTACATCGGCGCCTCGCACATTGGCAACCGTCCTGAGATGCTTGCTATGCTTGACCTCGCAAGCAAGCAGGAAATCCACTCCTGGATCTCCACCATCCCCATCTCCGCTGAAGGCTGCAAGGAGGCTGTCGAGCGTGTGTACAACAACAAGGATGTCAGGTACCGTCTGGTGCTCAACAACTACGATGCCGAGTTCGGCAAGCGCTCTTAGATGCGCTTGATGTACGGGACCGACGCAATGATGACGAAGTTTAGCCATGACACACAGTATAGATAGCTAACTCAAAATAATGACCAAGCTGTTTCGAAACACAAGTGATGCAGCCATTGCGATGCACGTGACGACGTGACGACGTGATCGGAGTTCCGATCTTTCGTGCGGCAGCTGCTCGATATACAGCCGGTGATCGCCTCTTCTTGCCTGCTCGACGCATCCTTGTCTCCGATCCACTCGGGTCCACTAACCTGCCACCAATTCAGATAAGTCTGCGCTCGGATCGTTGTAGGGGATTTGCAGGGCTGATAAGTTCAATCGCCATAACCCTGTGCTAGGGATATCAGCACATACTCGCCTCCAGACATATCGCATAGTTTGATGGCCTCCGGTTAAAGGGAATGATACCTCTCGTACCCGATACCGCGAGTCCATCGTGACATTAGTCCTTTACAGCAAACTAGTGTTCGCTTCCCACGTGCAATCAACACCCCAAGGCCCCCTGCGTACGGCCACTAACGCCAGAACTACTACCGAACGAGGGCTGTCCCGCATTGACAGCCCCATCCGCAACCCGCAAGCGACCAGAGACATGCATGAGGCGAAGTTGTGACGAGAAGGGTTCGCACCTTGGCACTATAAGACATATGGCAGAGCTCCGGAGACCTACACTCGCTTCACTACCGACAGCAAGGAGCCTGCGAACATGCGATTGCACGATTCAAGCCAGATTATACCTACAGGCGCACGATGACAAGTGGGCGGCATGGGCATGATTTCACGCCGAAGCACATTTTTTTTTGTGATCCGGTTGTCCGCGGGTACAAGACTTCCGCTCCTCGCTTGCTGTGGCGGCCACGAGGTGACCGGGCGTTTCTATTGTGAGAATTGTAGGAGGGCTGTTGACAGGACGTTAGAACTTAGCTGCTCAATCCTGTCCTGGCCGAGTCAAGTTGCCTCGTCCGAAACGTGTGGGCTAGGTAGCCACGGAGGATGCCTCACACAAGATACGGATGCCACACTGTGAAGCCAACCATGCCGCCAGCGTCATATCCAAGGTGCCACATTGCCGTGCCACGACCTCGGATCGAATGTTGAAACAAGAATATGCATAGTAATATGGCAGGTGTAGTACCGAGAGATCTTGGGCACCAGCATCGCCGGCACGGCAGGTGGTCCGAGCCTGCCGACACAATCTTGAAACAGACTATGGCGCGCACACTTAGCTGGAAACGGACTCTTCACCATCGACTTCAAGGGGGCTCGCGACCCAAAGAGAGCTAGACACGGACCGTGAGGAAGCCATTCGCCACTATTGCCCGTGTGCACGAACATCTGCAGAGCGATCACAGGGAGCGTGCCACACCTGCTGCAAAAACGCCATGCAAAATGATCTCCGTGCTATTGAAGACCGTTTGCGACGGAGTCCCTAGTGCCGACGCGAGCTATCTTTTCCATCTACGATAGCAGCAGCATGCTGTATATCGCTTGCTATCGCCCGAGAAGTGCTGCCGCCTCGACTTCTTTGCCTTTCCATGACTTCAGTCCGGTGTCCCCGCCCTGTTAATACCCTGGAACATCGGAAGCGTGTTTCGAGTCCCATTTGGCGATACCCGTGCGGCATATCATACACTGGTCCGGCCTTTCGTGTTGTATCCTTGGACTTGAGGGCCGCTGTGGTCGACACTCCTTTCCTCCCATCCAATTGACTATTCTTCTACCTGCTGCTGGGTACATCCTGAAACAGCCCTCTCGGCTCCTACAGTGTGCAAACACCATCTGGTTCCAAAGTACTTCTGGTCACTCTACCAAAGACAACACCTAGGCATACAGTACCATGGGGAACAGCGATAGCTTTGGCACGGGGAGCCAGAACCCAAAGCCATTGAACGACAAGTCAGCACATGGGTACCGTCTTTTTCCAACGGCCAACCAACAATCTCACCTGTCGCCAAAAACACTTCAACAGCAGACACTGCACCGGAATACCTCTTTCAAAAAGCGTCGCTCTGTATCCCTCGATGACTCCTCGCGCCCACACGGCGTGGCACGAATGCCCTTTTCCCGCCCTAGTGATGCACCCGCCCCTCGTCTACAGGACGTGCCGGCAAACCGTATGAAGGCATCAAAGACAGATGGCCAAGACAGAAACTGTACGTCAAACAAGTATGGGTCTTTTGCCAAAACTGACAGCCCCAAAGTCCAAGCCCCTAAAGTACTCTCATACAAGCCCAAGATCTCAGAGGATGCTAGTCATGGTAGATCGTCAAGCGCACCAGATGGTATGCGAGCAGAGATGCGCACACGCAAGCCAACTGGGCTCGCACACATGACAAATGCCGCAATCAGCAGTTCAGCCAAGGCGGTCCGTGGTCTAGGAAGCACCTGGTACAATCCTCATGACAGTACCATCGGCGGACCATCTCGTCAAGACTCACAGAGACGTCACAACAGACACGATCCGACACAAGAAAAGCCACTCCCACCACCACCACCGCGCGACCAAGCAGCTTTGGACCCTTACCACAACCGTTCGCACAGCACTCCTCTATCGCCAGGCCCAGGAAGTTCATTCTACTCAGGAGCGAGATCTGCATCCGTCACTGGGCTTACCCCTCTGGTTACACCTTCTTCTTTGGACCCAAGTCGCAAGTCGTATTTCCCGTTGAGCTCAGATGCCCAAATACGCCAGCTGATCGGATTCTCTCCAATCGAGGACGATGAGAACGAATCCGCCGAATCCCACATTCCCTTCAAATCACAGGACGTAAACGCTTCTGTGATTCTGGGGCCTCCGAAACAAAAGAAGCCAGTGGATGTACCCGCGATGACAGTTCAAGCCAAACCGGCGGATAAGAACGTCGCCAATAAGACCGATCACGGAAGCTCAGAAAATGCGCAGCCAGCAGAAACTTCCCAGCCAGCATTTGCTCCTGCAGCGCCTGCAGGTTCGGCCCGCCCTTCCTTGCCTTCTCCTACGTTGTCACAAGCTAGCACTGCCATGGTTCCAGCTGCCTTGCGCATCACTGGTCCAAAGAGGAGCGCGAGCGTTAGCGCCACCCTTGATAGAAAACCGCTACCAATGCAAGCCAGACTTCGTGCAGCGGACGACGTACACTCACCACAGACCTTCTCGAACACAATCACACCAAGAGATAGTGAAGTCGCTACGACGCTGTCGGTGTTGTCGGAGCTCACCGTACAGACAGACAACCTCCACGCACGATATGCCAGTCTGCGAGAGGATCGCCAAACGCTTCTTACTTCAATCTCGCAAGGCCTCAGGGAACAGAGAGCAGGACCGGATTATGTGAACACTATTTTCGACCAACACATGTCTCTTGCAACAGTCTGCTCTTCAATGGATATCTGTGTGGCGAAGCTCAAGGTAGTCGCACGGAGGAAGGACAATCTAGTGAAATCTCTCACGACGCCAACATCACAAACGGCGAAAAAGCCTTCCTTGTCATCTATCAACGAACAGAAATCTACACCAGTGCCAACATCTGCGAGGTCGACACCGGCGCCTTCCAGCTCACACAAAACATCTCTTTCGACTTCCTTCAGCCTACAACCCCTGAAATCGAATCCGGTCCACGACGTCAGCAGACCTGCGCCCCCCGATGCAATGCAGCGCTTCCGTGCCAAACTAGATATCGACTACGATACAGACGACAGCACTGCACCGCGTAGGATGAACATTAAAGGCGCTAAGGCAGCCAAGATACTTGGCCTCGCCCTCGAACCCGAGACCAGCCCGGAACCACGATCCTCGGAATCCTCACAATTCAACTCTCTCCATCCAGCGCAGAACCTCAAAGCCAACCACAGCACCACGAGTCTGGACCGCGAACTCTTCACGCGAGGTCCCAGTCCGGTTCCGGCCGCAGCTCCAGCTCCAGCCCCCGATCGCCCTCTACCCGCTCGACCCTCGATCCGCATGAAACAAAGAGACCACGTTCCCACGCCATTGCCCCTTAGGCCAATTGAAAAATCCGTCGTCGAGAAACCAACACACACCGCACAACACTCGGTCGACGACGGCACCGTCTCCTCGCGCGCATCTACTCCCGCAGAAGACAGAGGCGCCGAGACTCCGCTAGAAGAGTGCCCTGCGTTCGATGCAAAGAGCCCTGGCATGCAAACCGTGCACGTGTACTTCCCGGAATCCCTGTCCCTCGCCCCCAGCATCCACAGCAGCACTTTCAGCGAAATCGGCGAGGACGAGTTGTTGGAGTACTACGGATATCTCAGATGAGGATCCCCACCACAACAGACACAAAACGTCAAAACATTTTTTTCCCGAGTTGTAAGAATATTCACCGATACCTCAGGAGAGGTGCCACCACACAGACACAAACGTCCAAACATTTTCTTTTCCCCTCAAGTTCGTTCGAGTATATCACGGACGTATACCTCAAAGTGAGGCAGATGCAGACTCAACGTCAAACACAAATTTCCTATTCAATCATATGTAAATAAACTACTAGAGAGCTAGCTCGTAATATAGTAATGAAACGAAATGAGACGACGGCATTCGAATGCAAACGGCCTCGATATTAGAAAGTAGAATTTCCCCTCGCAGAACATGAAATGAAAGTCGACCCCACTGTGTATTGCATGTACTTAAACGCCGGAAAATTTGGAATGGGTCATCGCTCAGATGCTTGTATCATTTGGTATGGAAATTTGATGATGAGCGTGTATTTCACCGAGACAGTTCAAAGTTTCGTGGAAAACATTCAACTCGAAACCACATGGTCTGGAGACTTGCTGATGTATCTAGAGCGTCTCCGCGATTTTCATCTGTCGTTGCTACCTCCTGCCTTCCGAAGGCCGGACAATCTTATTTCTGTGGAGTCAATCCTGTCAATTTGGAGGTCATGCAAGTAGCTTTCCAGAACGCTACCTTGGCACGCCCGTTCAATCACACATTGTTTGTTTCTTGCATTCGAGATTTCGCACAAAAGTACGGCAGTAAGACAGACGAAGTGAGATGTACGCAGCGGCAGCAGTGAGATCGTTTGTAAGCAAAATCCTTGAAAATCCGCAGGGAGATGCGCAGGGGATCGCGAAGGTGATGATAGCAAGATCATTTCCAGAATCAACTGCGAGACAGCAAGCTTGACACACCGCTGGTGTGAATGAGTCTGGCGCTGCGTGTAGAAGCCCGGCACAGAGACATCTGGAAGGACATGCATCTATCCGTGACGAACGACGCTCGAGAAGCACATATCGGCACATGATACGAACGACTAGCATTTCAAACAGACGGTCTCCACGAAGTATGCTGCCTCCTCTTCTCCCCAACTTTCCTATCGTTCTCCGAAGTGGGTGAGGGTGGCGCAGGCTGACAATTTAGTGGAGCAAGATCGCCGTCTGACTGGATTAGAAAGCATCCGGCGACGCGAAGAAACATTAACTTACAGTGGTTGTTCTGTATCGGAGTCAATTTGAGGCTCCCCGACAGCTCCCCTACATCTCCATGCCTGTTGCAAATGACGCGCGTTGAATTGCTACTTTCGCAATTCACCGTCGGGAGCACCACCAGTAATCCTCCTCGCGAGATGATGAAATTGCTGTTGGTAGAATTTGACTCGTGGAGTCGTCAAGTTAAAGTGCCTAAGCATTGTGCGAGCGATCGCCTTCGAAATCTCTATGCATATGCAGCTTCAGCTGCGTCTGCACGCAGCCGCGCCGCGCCGTAGCTCGAGTTGCTATGGGCAGAAACCTGCATGGTACGCATGTGCAGCTTCAAAGCCTGATTTCTCTGAGCGATGTCCGATCAAATCGAAACACACGGTCCCAACATGTCCAGGCTTGCGCACCCAGCTGCATGAAAGAAAGAACACACTTCGAATACCTCAAGTGCAGATGCCGCGCAGCCGTTTCATTAATCGAATGCAATACGTACCGTAGCCTCTTAACAAAAATCCTTCTCCCCACTACGCTATCGCTCAATCCTCCCGCCCAACCTTCCCCCTTCCCCAAACCTCATCCGCATTTGCCTTCCCCTTCGTCTCGGGAACATAGTACGCGACGAAAGCGCCAAAGACGGCGGCAATAGCAGCAAACAGATAGTAAACCTCTCCCTTGCCCAGCGCCTCGCTGACGATGGGGAAGAACTGCGCCACGACAAATGTCGCGATCCAGTTGGCGGCCAGAGCCCAAGACTGCGTGGCGCCGATGGCCTCCGGGCCGACGAGCTCAGAGGATAGGATGAAGGGAATAGGGCCCAGGCCGAGGCCGAAGAAGGAGACGAAGAGGAGCACGGCGATGCCGGAGAGGACGGGGAGGTGGCGGGTTATGCCGATGGCGAGGAGGATGGAGGAGGTGCCCATGCCGGCTATACTGGCGAGGAGGCAGGGTTTGCGGCCTAGTTTGTCGGACAGGGGAGCTGAGGCTGTTGTAACGATGATGTTCAGGACTGCGACGAGGATGTTGAGGAGGGATGAATTCGAGGCGAGCAGATCTGCGAGCAGAGACACACCGTACATCACGATGCTGTTGATACCGCAGAACTGCTGGCCGATCATGACCGTCATCACGGCAAGCAAGGCTGGGCGCGAGTTCGGATCGCGGAGGATGCCAAAGATCGTGAGAGACTCTTTCACGGCTGCATTTGCTGTCGAACCATCCGTATTGTTGGGATCGGGCCCATCCTGGGCAGACATGAGTGCCTCTTCCTCATCCTCATTCTGCTCCTCGTCTGCGTTTGTTCCCCAGCCTTCCACTTCCTCCTGAATATCCGCATCTTTCCCACGAAGCTTGCGCAGAGCCCTTTTTGCTCCGCTCGGCTTGCCATGGTCTGCCATCCATTTCGGGCTCTCCTGCCCAGCCACTATCAACGCAACAGCCTGCAAAGCGCCCAAGCCTCCCGCAACTGCCAAAATGACCCTCCAGAGATTTCCCTTGCTCAAGAAATATCCCAGAACCTGCGCGATCAAAATGCCGACGTTGGTCATGATCTGTGTAAAAGCGCCGAAGAATCCTTTGCTCATGGGCGGTGCAGTCTCGCTGATGTACAAGGGCACGGTCACAACTGAAGCGCCAGCTCCAAGTCCCGAAACGAAGCGACCAAAAGTCATCATGCCAATGTTTGGCGCCAGAGCCTCAAGCATAGAGCCAACGATGAAGAAGGCGGTGGTGTATAGCATGGTAGGCAGGCGTCCATATTTTGCGCCAAAAGGCCCGGCTGAGAGAGCGCCCAGAAGACCACCGAGAGTGAAGAAAGAGCTCACCAAGCCGAACTGGGTGGGATTCATGGGTATGCATTGTGGGAGTTGGGCTAGGGAGGATGTGGTGACACGGTCGTGGTGCTGGTCTTGGAAGTAGGTATAGAAGCGTGAGAGGGCGGACGCGCTGATGGACTCGCGGCGGCAGGTGATTACGTCTTGCGGTGCGTTGAGCTCGGCGATATGGTATCCAAACAGAAGAGGGCCGATGGTGGCTGTGAGGAGGGTGTAGGTGAAGTATGGCGTCAGGCCGCGCAATGGGTTGGCCGACATGGTGAGGTGGGTGATGGTGTTGTGGTTCTACGTAGAAACAGCGTGCATGGTCAGGAGAGATTGAAGGGCGCTGCGGTCCTGGGCGAGCGTGCGTGTGGGCAGGGACAGGGCAATATATCAGCACGTCATGTCTACGCAAGGGTACATGCGTGTGTAGTAAGTTGAAGCTGGTGAGGTGGAATGTTGAGACGAAGCCGGAGCTGCCAGACGGGACAGAGTGCAGCAGCAGGGTGGGCGTGATCAGAGCAAAGCATCACGAGCGTAACCAGCCACTCATTAAGCGTACTACTGTTCCTTGTAACACTATCATATGTATCATGATGTGCCCACAGCCTCGCACCAACAAGTGCGGCATTGAATGATAAGAAGAGGAGCATCGGCGTCTGGAGCTGCTTGCGCCTGAAGAGCGGCAATCTCACCACCCATCCACACATGCATCACTGCCAACATCGCGGTAGAGCACTTCCCGAGTATTCAGCCAGCTGTGCGAGCATACTATTAGTACAGCATCACATTCATCATCCCAACAGGCTTCTGCTCGAATCCTCTCATCATCCTAACAGACTCCCACTCGAATCCTCCAACGGCCCGATTTCTCCGGTCTCGTCCCACCTCGCCGTCGATACCTTACCTTCGTTGTGTCAGACTACCACCAGCTTATCACTCTCGCCCTCCCATCTCTCCTCCTCGCTTGCCCACGGGCTTGTGGAGAGGCAGACGGGTATCCGCGTGAGCGCGAGTGCTCGCAACGACGGCAAGCGAAAGTATCGGCGGTCCCCTTGATCATCCTGCCTCGGATAGCGGCGCAATGTCGAACCCACCAACAGTCGCCGCTGTCGCGCGAACTACCGGCGGCGTTGTTGCTCACTCTGCCGGCCCTCTCGGCCACACCCAGGCCCAGGGTCTCAAACGTGCATTTGAGGGTATGTAGCCCGTTTCTGGATCTTGCATTTGCCCGTCAATTTTTGTAAACGTCCAGTCTATCATTCCTCATTCGTTCCATCTACCTGAATTTCGTTGCGAGACGTCAAGAGCACTTGACTGTGCTTCCTGCCACGTCTCGCCAACACCCGCATCATTCACCGACATGTCGACGACATCTTATTCCATCTATACCATTGCATAGTCCAATTCCAGCTCACGTTCATCAGAGGCTCCAGATACGCCGCCACTCGCCAAGATGAATAATACTCCTTATACGCCTCATCGGCATATTAATGACCATTACGATATCGTCGGCTTCATCAGCAGCGGAACCTATGGCAGAGTCTACAAGGCTGTCAACAAGCGCAACAATCCTAACATCCTCCCTGCTGTGCATCCATCTGGCCGTCCCATCGCCGCCTTCGCCATAAAAAAGTTCAAGCCCGACAAAGAAGGCGAATTACAATACACTGGCATTTCCCAGTCTGCAATCCGCGAGATGGCATTATGCACAGAACTATCACATCCAGCACTCATCCATCTGGTCGAGATCATTCTCGAAAGCAAATGCATCTTCATGGTCTTCGAATACGCCGAACACGACTTACTCCAGATCATCCATCACCACAGCTTACTCCCACGCACTCCAATACCCGCCACTTGCTTGAGAAGCACTATGCACCAGCTGCTATCAGGCTTACTCTACCTTCATCAAAACTGGGTAGTCCACCGCGATCTTAAGCCCGCAAACATCATGGTAACATCCGGCGGAAGTATCAAAATCGGCGATCTCGGCCTCGCCCGCCTCTTCTACAAGCCTCTGCATGCCCTGTTCACCGGCGATAAGGTCGTCGTGACAATCTGGTATCGTGCTCCAGAGCTCTTGCTTGGAAGCCGGCACTACACGCCCGCAATCGACCTGTGGGCCGTAGGTTGCATTTTCGCCGAGCTCTTGTCCCTTCGTCCCATCTTTAAGGGAGAGGAGGCGAAGCAGGACACCAAGAAGACAGTTCCCTTCCAGCGCAACCAGATGGGCAAGATCGGCGAAGTCCTCGGCCTTCCGCGCAAACAAGACTGGCCGCTCTTGTCGGCCATGCCCGAGTATCCAAATCTGCAATCAGTAGCCATGCACAACCCAGCCGTCAACCGCCCCGTGGGTCTAGAGAAGTGGTACCGCAACACAGTCACCAACAACAACTACCCGCCAGCCATCGGCGGCCCGTCGGAATCCGCCTACGATCTGCTCAAGAAGCTGCTGGAGTACGACCCGCTCAAGCGCCTCACTGCGGAAGAAGCGCTGAAGCACCCGTACTTCACAGGCGACGACGGCAAGGGCAAGCCTCCCACGTGGAATTGTTTCGAGGGCCTGGAGAACAAGTACCCGGCACGCAAAGTCAGCAGCGAGACTCATGAAATTGGTGGGACGGGGAGCTTGCCGGTCTCGGTGAGTGGCGTGGGTGCGAAGAGGGTTGGGATGCCGGACGATGGGCTTTTGAGACCGCCGGTGACGAAAAAAATGAGGGAGGGCTGATGTTGGAAAGGATTGAGGGGATGAGAGGTTGCGACTGGCAGCTAGAGGCTCGGTGCTCGCAACAGCACACATTATGGACCGTTGTACTATGCTGGCACGACACTGCACAAGATGCTTAGCATCCACACGCCATCGATACCGTGGCTACGGATGGATCTTAAGCCGTGCCAAGAATTCGATGCTGGGCCAGAAGAGACCAAGAATACAGTGGCTGCCCTCAGGCCAAAGACGAAACGAATCCTAGGGAAAGAGTATGTCTCCTAAGAGTCAGGGCTCTGGTTGGAACGAGTTAAGCCCGGGTGTGAAAAAATGCGGGACGCACATGTCCGTACTACAGGGTGGCGCAAGAAGTGCCGATGGGGTAAGTGAGCATGGCGCCGCGAAAGAGAGATCAAGTGCACATTCTGAGACAGTACAGTATTTGGTTTTGCCCCATCCCTTGCTATGACTGCAATATTTGTTTAATGTGAAGGCGGAAAGATGCAACCAGGCGCTGTGACAGACCGCTTCGGAAGATCCCGCATCTCCTGGGTCGCTCTTTCCTCTTTCACTTCAGTGCTGCCTGTTTGGCGGGGACTTTACAATTCTGAAGCCGCCCGCCGAACTCCTCCTCTCGAATGCATTACGACCACAGCACACCCTCAGAAATGGAAGAACCGCAACCTTCACGCGCAAGGATGCTCAAGCTGAGTCTGCCAGGCGTCGATCCAGCAACCATACCCACGTTGACGGCCGAGCAAGTCACCCGGATTCCGACAGAACTTCTCGACTTCCTGCACAAACATGGTCGGGTAGAGGACTGGGGCGATCTCCAAATCATCAGCGTCCAGGACCACCGACACAACTTCACAATTTTGTCCATTGCCGGGTGGGTTGCGAACGGCCGCCTAGAGCATGGTGAGCTCAAGGTCGAGCGCCGCGACACCACGGGCGTGAGAGCGGCGCACGATTCGTTCACCTACAGCCCGCACACTCACGCGCAGGATACCGCATTCGTCGCCACGAGGGAGACTCATGAGCGCTTTCTGCAAAGACTCGGCCTCTACATGTTCTGTGTGCACGCTGAGATGCAGGACCTGCAAGCCTTGATCTGCGAGACTATTCGCACCAAGTACCCGGTGTACGAGGCCGAATTGATCGCGCTGGTCAATAGCGTTTACGAACACATCGACGACTTGGCTCACCTCGATCCGCCTTTGGGCAGCTTCGTCAGCGAGCGCATGTTCTGCCTTCGCAAGATCCTGGTTACGAACAGAGCCGTGCTGCCCCTGCTGTGCAAAGCCGTCAGTGCAAAGGATCGCTTCTTAGCTCTTGCTGGCCGTGCTGACCATGCTGCTCCGGCGCTCGCTTTGACTGAGCTTCGAAAAGGCGTCGAGGAAACCGACGAGACAGATGCATTGTTGGACGTGTTCATCGAGCAGAACAGTTTCGAAGGGGGTACAGAACAGTCAAACCAACAAGCTCCGCTAGCCACCCCGAGCACCCAGGCTAAACGCAAACGCGGTCGCCCACCTGGAGTAGAGCCCCAAGCAAAGGCTGCAAAGTTGGGTGTTGCGGCAGCAAAGACTACGATCGCAGGAAAAGCAGGCGCAACCACACCTCATGCCACCAAACGGGATTCCTCCGCTTCACTTTTGTCAACACCAAGAGATGGCGGAGGACGTCTCAACTCCAAGGACTTGACTCGGAGCCAAGTAAACACCAGAGCTGGTGACAGAGCTGTCAGTACTCATCCATCTGCTCGTCCCAGGAACCGCCGTCCTCACCCTGGCCATTCAATGGTAATATCAAGGCCACAAGTCGACAACGAATATTGGTCTGCAACGCCTAAGCAATGGGCTGACATGTCAGACATAGTAAGGCGCAAATTCACGCACGCCGGCAACATCTGCGAGACAGAAGCTGGCGTGGTCGCACTAGAGCCTTGCTCCGCATGCCGTGACACCGGGCACATTTGCGAGGTATACACCAGCCACGCACTCCACGGCAACCTTGGCAAATCTTGTGCCAGATGCCGCACCCACCAATCGAAATGCTCTCACAGCAGTGGTCTGACACGTGGAATTGCGGGTGGAGCATGAAAAGCAGTCACGAGCTCAATCGACGAAACAACGCCTGGGAGATGATGATGATGACGATGACGATGACGGGAGGGGCAAATTTTTGATATTGCTGCTCACAGCGGTAGGAGGCAGCGTTAGGTTTCTACGCACGACATTTATTCAGAAGTAGTCTAGTCATAAGCGAAGCTTCCTCAATCAGCATACACGTGTGATCAGCCTCCCTTGACATGATCCTTCCATTCGCCTTGCACACTCCGCGTTCACAGGTAAGGTATGGAAACAAAGAAACATATGGAATAAAAATGCAATCACGGACAAGAATCAAAAAAAAAAAAAAAAAA
>LJJI01000430.1:0-16139 GCA_001553865.1 Cladosporium sp. BSL10
GCGGGACTTAGAGCACCTACAAATAATCCTTTGCTGCGATTACATTCCTTTTTTGATGATGCTTGGGGGGGGGGGGGCTTCGCTGAAGCCGAAATCCTTCACCCTATGTGAAGTGGGTCTTGAAGGAGGCTCAGAATTCGATGCTCTCGCCGAGGACTTCGTTCGGTCAATGGACTCACTGCAGCGCCTGAGTTTGATTCTTGATCCGAACTGGGTTGGACCGGACGGTAGCTTGTTCGATTGGTCCACACTCCATGCTCATGCAGCTGGGATCAAAAGTCTCAAGGTGCATTGCACATTTCAACATAGGCTACTCGCTATAAACCAGACCGGGTCTTGCTTTCGTCACTTCTTCACCAAGGCTTCAAGCTTGCAACAGCTTTCGATATCAGGCATGGCTCTCCAGCCCAGTCTGCCCAAATATTGGCATTGTTATCTTGATCATCTCCTTGTATGTCTGCGCTTCAGCCAGCCAAAGACAATACTATCATCGACAGACATTTAGGGTTGCTTGCACACAGTACGTGCATTAAAGGTTCTCAAGCTCATGGTCTACTTTTCTTCTTTACAGCTCCCAACGGCTGTGGAACTCCGATCAAGAAGGGAAAACGAGCAACGTTTGATACAACGACTTGCGAAAAGCACTGCCGATAAAGTTTTATCAGAGCTTGCGAACAGTTGTCCCAAGCTCATGGCAGTTGTGATTGAGATAGAGTACGACAGATTGGTAGCCTCGCATTCGCGCTGGCACTCAGACGGTGACGACGGCGACGACGACGACGGGACCGGTACCAATTACATCATGCTCAAATATTGCGATGCGACCTACGCCTTCATTCGGGCTCAACAGATTGATCTGTACGGTAACATGTCGACCGTGGGCATGGCCGTGGAAACACACATGGTCAAGCACTATGAGCCCTGCTCGGATATCTTGGACCTGACAGGCTCGTATGCGAGTGAAAATTGAAATTACACGCTTCACTGAGAATTTGAGTGTCGCATGGCGCAAAGAGAGAACTGACGAGATGCTTTCTTGCCGATCAAAGTAGAATACAATGGAAGCAGAAGCTCTCGGATGGGTCAAGAGATATTGAGAAGACAAGGTCAGAAACCCTCAGTCAAGGACACACAGTAGACTTGAGGCGGAAGCATTTCGTCCGGCGAAACTTGGTACTGCCGTTAAGCACAGTATGTGAGGTTATGCCCAAGGCCAGTGAGAGTGAGGCGTTAGTGAATTGATCGTGGTTGGAGTGCCCCAGGCAGCAGCAGCACCCTAAATACGTAAACTCATTTCTGCGCCACCTGCTTGCCATACGCAAACACCACCGCCACATTGCACCTTGCGCCTTTCGCATCTTCTCCTTGCGACAAAATTTTTCAGCTTCCGCCACCCGGTGAGCGACCTCTCGATCAATCTTCAAACATCACACTCGCAATGGCACTGGTTGAAGGAGGCAGCGTCGATGCTCCAGGCAGAGCATCAGCGGATGTCACACACGTCGAAGGTGCAACGCTTCTTGGTCTGCCTGTGGAGCTGCAGAAGATGATCTTGGAGTACTGTTCGACCAACGCCGACAAGAAGAATGTGTGCGCCACCAGCAAGAGATTGCAGGCGGTCACGACACCATTGCTTTATCACCATATGGAGCTCAGTTCCGTGCAGCTCACTAAGAGGAGGTTCATGCGTACCCTTAACAGCAGTCATTCGGTACTACCATGTGTTCGCGTTCTTTCGATCCAATGTCTTGCGAAGGCGCAGATCAATATCTTGTGCCGTCTAATATTCGCTTTGCCAAAGAACACTCTGACCCGCTTCGAGCACGTTTATGATTACTTCCTACACTATGCTCTAACTAATGCATTTCACGCCATAGAATCCCGACTTGCTACCTCTCCTGCCTCGGAATTCATTGCGTTTTGCGCCTTAGGCAGAAAGGCATCACCAACTGCCAGTACCGTGGTCTTTACTCGAGTGATCAAGACAAAGACCACAAGATTATATGGAGAACCGTCGCACCAAGAGGAAATGAGCTTGCTCACATAACAACATTGCAAATTTTGATCACCTCCAAGAGTGACATTGAGCGGGCAGCCTGGGTCCTCAACCATACTCCAGCTCTGCAAGCTTTGGATCTTGAAGGAACACCAGCCCGTCTTAAAAGCCATACTCATTCGACTTGCTGTGTAATCGATGCCGAGATTTTTAGAGGACTTTTCAGCCCTTGCGGCAACGCTCGGTTTTCTACAAGGCTCAAGACCTTGCGCATCGCTTCCATGTGCTTGGATTATAGTGGCGAGCTCCTACCAAGCTGGCTGAATTTTGAGGACCTCGAGACTCTTCAGCTGGTCTCATTGCACTCGACCAGATCGTTCATCGAACATTTCACACAACTCCACTTACATCTCTCTTCCATCTGCGTCCACCGAGGCAGTGATGGACCTCAAGACTATACGGCGATCTCGGCGTTCATGGCTTCCTTGACTGCACCGAAACGTATCTCCCTTATTTGCGAAGAGGACTACCCTTATATCAGACAAGTCGATGTGAGTTCTTTGCAAAAGCATGCTCAGTCGATCGAATATATTCGTCTTGAAGATGGCCATGAAACATGGTTAACTTATCGAATTTCCGATCAGGCACCTCTGTTTCATAGTTTCTTTGAGCATGCTTCCAATCTCAAGCAGCTGGCGATCTCCGGACCAGTCATTGACGACGAATTCGAGGTGGCCGAGTTCCTGGTGAGTATTTCCTATAGCGCACAACCCGTTCATTGCGGCTGACTGCCGATCAGGACATCTTCGAACCTCTCACAACGCTCTGTGTGTTCAAGACACAAATGTTTTTCCTGGAGCGAGATGCTCCAAATAACAACATCTCACTAGCTGACAAACTGGTCGAGCAAATTGCAGACAAGATCTTCAACATGGCATTCCTACAGCTCGCCGCTGTGGTGATAAAAGTTTCTGGTCTGCCTTGCAAGATCTTCGAGAATAAAACCTTTGCATTCTTGTGCTCGGAACAAAGTGATCAGGACGGCAATAAGACGTACATGGCAGTGAAGATTGAGCCGCACATGATCAAACATCACGTGGCGTGCGCTGACATTCTAGAGGATGAGAGATTTGATTTTGCATGAATCACAGTGGAAGAAGCATTCGCTGCGTACATACATATCTCTGGGCACGAGGCGATGACAGCTTAAGGGTGTGATGAGCTTTGGCTTGCATTTGGGGTTTGGAATACATGAACGGGAACAATCGCTGCAACGGATGCAGCAAGCTCGCCAGCGGCCCTGAGCGACGCCAAGTAGCGCTGCTGTTTGCTGTCCCTATTGAAAGTGCAGAAGCATCGATAGTCAATGAACACAGCGTACTCAATTGCTTACTACTCTTCAACCTCGCTGCATCGCTTCCCCGACCTAGGGTTTCTTCCCAACTTTGTCAGATGCCGAAAAACAAATCCTCAAAACCAAGCTCACTCGACCACAGGCGTTGAACCACGTATCTCGATGACGAGACCCAGATTGCACCTGCGCCGCCGGTTGTCCAAGCTCTTGAAGTTCTGCAAAGAATATCGCAAAGAGCGAGCCGACACAAAAACGAATGGGAGGAAAGGTTGGGTACAAGCCGACGGTTACGAGGGTTACATACCATTGACAAGGAGCAACTTGTGCGGACAAAGCGGAGGTTGATTCATTTTGATTGAGTGGCAAGCTACTGTCAACTGCTCCACGGTGAGAGCCTTGAGAACGTGCAAAATAGTGTATACGAAAGCGAACGACGCGTGCATCTTCAGCACTGCTAATTTTGTGTAGTCATCAATCCATACCGATCCCTGATTCCCCCTTTCTTAGGTGAGATCTGGTCCTATCGTTTCTCCTTCAGCTCGTGAGTGCCAGAATTTCGCCACTGGACGCATTGCGGGGCCTTTGCACCCAATGCTCCTATCTATCCGGTGTACCTCCAAGCCTCATGTCCGTGGCTGGGTCCATTGCTGGGCCCGTTGCTGGGTGCAGGCTGCATCTGAGGAAGCATCGGACCCTGTCCATTAGGGTTCTGAGCTTGCGCGTGCGCAGTCAGTGGAGCAAGGTCTGGTCTTGATGGGTTCTGGCCCCAGGCCGGCGGGTTGAACAATGTCGACCCGTAGAAATGGTCTCTTTGCTGCTGCTGCTTTTGCTGATGCATGCCAGGTGTGTTGGGGTCAGAGATCGGGCTGGCGGTTGGCGCCCTCGGACTTGTCCAGACGTGCGTGTCAGGGCCCGGCGCGAAAGGCTGTCCCAGACTGTTACGGTGCTGTGGCTGGGGCATCGGTTGATATGGCGGCTGATATGGTGCATAAGGGGAGACATGCTGCTGGTAGACTGGTTGCATGTAGCCTTTGTCACGTAATGCACGCAAGTGCGCGCCCTCACGCGAAGCAATACTCGGAGCATGAGTAAGCTGGGTTTGGAATTCTTGTGGCGTTTGATGTACGGCCGATGGCCATTTGGGCTTTTGCTCCTCTTGGCGAGGAGGCTGCAGGGGATACAGAGGTTGCTGGTATGTGGGTGTAGCGCCTGGACGCTGCGAAGGTGGAGTCCACTGCTGGCTCATTGGTCTCGAATTGGATCCAGAGCTGATTGAATGGGAGGGTGTGCGAGCAATGGCTGGCTGCTTCTCTGCTGGGTTTTCTAGGATCTGTCAGTACCACTACTTATAAGATGTCCTAGGAGATCATGATATGCCACCATTTATCCCGTAGAAGAGCAGGTTCGGCAAATAAGGAGACATACGTGAATTCGAAGGGTCCTGGCTGTTTTGTGGATGCGGTGGCTGCTTGGACGCCTCCGAAGCTGTGGTAGCAGGAGTCGGAGGAGCGCCGTACGGCGAGTAGTTGTACGGCGTAGGCTGCGTTGAATTGCTTGCTGCTTGGCCGTACGGTGCTTGCATAGTGGGTTGAAGACTACCCGCGGGTTGACCCATGGGAGCAGACGGCGCATATGCGTTAGCAGGTTGTTGCTGTGGTCCAGCGTGGTACATCGGTGGCAAGCTCCCTTGTGAGAATGTAGGCCGTGGCAAGGTCTGAGCACCTTGGGACTTCCGCACTTCACGCTGGAAACTGGAATATTCACCCTGCCATGCTGCTGGAAGCACTCGGGTCGAATAGTAGTGATCCTGAGAGAACGGGCGCAACGGCGGTGCCGCCTCGCTCTCACTTCCTCGGCGCGAGCCTCCTCCTGGTCGAGAGTGTGGCTGACCGTAAGGTGTCGGAGATTGCATCCTACCGTAAGGTCCAGGCTGTCCAGCTTGAGTGGAAAATTTCCTCTGGTTGGCCACAGCTTGAGTATCGATGGCAAGCGGAGTGGGATGAGACGGAATGCGCGGCTTGTACGCATATGGCTTGTCCAAAGCTTGTTGAAATGTCTGCATCGTGCTGTAGGTAGGCTGAGTGCGAGGCACAGGCGGTGCTGCGGCCAGCGAGGGACGAGACGCAGTGTACGAGTATGTGGGTTTTGGCGGAGCGACACGATCCAGGAAGTTGCTGCGTGGCGCATGCTCTGTACCACCCACTTTGTCGGTGAAGAAGCACTTGGCTTCCGTCGATTTCGTCGGGAGATAGTAGTACAACTGATCGGCCTTTTCAAGATCGACCTTGACCTTGGGAAGCTTGTCTTTGTTGAACCGGTAACCTCCCGGAGGACAATCCAAGTTATAGAACTCTTGCCACTTGTAAGCCGCATCGTCGGTGAAGATCTCGTCTTGGTTGGGCACGCCATCTTGTCGGTTGCTGGCAGACACGAGCTGTTTGTTCATGCCTTCGGGCATCGGCACGGCGTTCGCTGATGGATGAGGCCTCTGTGAGAGGTCTGGGTCCAAGACGCAAATGTACTTCCATTCCACTTCGACGCGCTCGCCTTCGGGCAACACGTCCACAAGAACTGTCATCTCGGCTGGCCGGTTCTCGACAACAAGCGCGCCGAACACTTCGCGACCGATAAGCTGCACTTGCACGACATCCTCGGGCTTGAGTTGCTTGGCAAATTTCATGACTCTTTCGTCCTTTTCAAGAGTGTTGGAAGTCGCATTCTTCGGCATCTTCGGCCTGTGCATCTTGCACCTGAAGTCGAAGCCTTCTTCGAAATACTCTTTGCCATCTTCGTCAAAGGTAGGTACAGGTCCAGCATCGATTTGTACACCAGCCGCCAACGCGCAGGTAGCGTGGAAAGCGCGGGCGCACTTCTTTGCTGAACACTGGAAGCATGCGCCACGTTTCGATCGACAGTAGTTGCACTTGAGATCCAAGCGAGCACGGTCGATGTTAGCGACGCCGCGCACCGTCTCCTGGCCACCATCAATCGTGATGAACGTCTCCGGTGTATAGAGGGCGCATGATCTGTGAGCCTTCTTGCCATTGTCTGTTGGTAGTAGGGTTTCCCATGGGTTGTCGTTGGGACACATTGCACAAGGCTCGGCGGAAGGCGCCTTGATGCGAATGCGAATCTTCTTTTTCTTCGGGGCCTCCTGTTTCGTCTCGCGCTTGCGCTTCTTTGAGGCAGGTCTTCCCTTGACACTTGCAGGTGGCGTTGGCAGTTTGTTATCCTCCTCCTCCAGTTCAGATTCGTCATCGGTCTCTTCGTAGTATTCTGGAGTAGGTTCTCCACGCATCTTGCGCTCGATTTCAGCCACATCGACCCAGACATTGTCTGCCTCGCAGTTACATTTACGAGCGATGCGTCCATATTCGAGCCAAGACTCAGTGGCGAAGTTGACGGATTCGGCGCAATTGTATCCGAGGTTGTAGCCAGAGTGGTAGCCGTACGGGTATGTGATGACGAACTCTCCCTCGTAGTGCACAAGCTTGTTGACCTTGACGTTGTATTGCTTCTGCAGGACGTCAGGTGAGATCAGGTAAGTCTTGTGGCGAAGGAACTGATCGCAGTTCTTAGCATCTCCTGGCCAAGCTTGCCTCATGGCCTTCTCAAAGCGGCGAGCATCCTCTTGCGAGATGCTGTACCACTGCTTTGGCGCGCCAAAGTGGATGTAATTGATGCTGTAAAGATCGACGTCCTCAAGATGCCACGCGAAAGTAGCCTTCCACATGCCAAGGTAAAGATAGGCAGTGTTGACACCTGGGACTTTGGTTCCTAGCACGTCCAAAATGTTCTCCAGTTTGGCCACATTCCATGTTTCCTCGTCTTCGTTGAAGAGCGTACCAGGCATATCTGCTGCGTACATGGGCTGGTTGAACGCAAGACTCTTCCAGTAATGTGTTTCCAGCTCTGCGCAACGTTCCGGAGTAAATTCCTCGAGGCCTTCCATTCGATAGTCAAAATTCCTGAAAGCCTTGTCGTCGATGTGATCCACGGATTCTGCCGTATTGTTGAGACGTCGCGAAGTGACAGTCTTGTTTGTGCCAGTCCCACGTCCTCCACCACGACTTTTCTTCTTATCGGCTGGTGCTGGTGTCGCCTTCTTTGTGGTAGAGTCGTCCGAATCGGCTTCATCCTTGATCACAACGTTGCGTTTGGGTCTTCCAGGCTTCCTTTTCTCCTTTGGCTTCTCCGGTGTTTCATCGTCTCCAACTTCGCTGGCAGCTCTGGCGGCAGCCGCTGCAGCACGTCCTCGGAGCCCACCGCCACCTCTGACGACTTTCTCCTGGTTACGACGACGCTCTCCACGTCGGGCTGGTGGTTGATGCTGGGTCTCGTGCGTGAGGGCTTTCCATTCCGGGAGGTTGTACGAACGCATCTTTTCGACATTTTGTTGTGTGTAAGTGCCAAAGGTACCATTGAATTCCTGTGTGATTGGATTCTTGATTCGAATGCGCTTGACCTTCTCGTCAAGATCTGGGAGTTTGTTACGCCTGATGACGCAGTGTCAGTACGTGCGCTTCCTACGCATAAATCCACAGTGTACTCACCATTCGTCTGGAGGGATGACCTTGACGATTCCAGACTTCATGCCGTATTTGTCCACCTTTTCGATAAACTTCTTGAAACTCTTGAATTGCGCCATTGTCGGCTTGAAGACTGGAATGTTGCCTCCATCCCAGTAATGGTCGGGCTCGATCGGCTCGCCGTCATCTTCGTCGTCGCTCAAATCCAGATCGCTCAGTTCCGAATCTGAGTCTTTCGTCTCGTGGTTCATCTCCTCAGAGGTAGGTGGTGTGAGGGCGTTCGCGGGCTTTGCGCTTGCGCCGGCGACGGTCTCGGTGGTGGGTTTGGGGTCGTCGTGGGGTGCAGGCGACAGCGGCGCCGTAGCGTTCGCGGTCGCCATTTCGATGTCGCCTGGAGCATCCATGGTGAATGCGCAGGCAGAGGTGTGGTGTGAGCGCACGTGCGCGGTGGGATTGTGGTTGCAAGCTCGAGTCGTCGCAGTCCCTGGGTCGGGCGGGCGTCGCCGCGAGACGAGACGCGGTGCGGTGCGGCGGTGGTGGTGGTGTGGTGGCGACAGGCAAGTCGCTCGGTGGGGATGTTGATTATTTGTGAGGATGCGTCGGGCGCTTTCAATCGGGCGCGTGTGGCAGCATCACACACAGGCGTAAGGCAGAGCAGAGCAGTGGTGCAGTGCAGTGCAGCAGTCGAGAGGTTCGCAGGGAAAGGTGAAAGTGACGCAGGAGATCAGGGCGGCAGGAGCAAGTTCGCTCGCTCGCTGTTGCCATTCTACATCTAGACAAGCCTGCAAGCCTGAGGCAAGCATGAACCATAAAGCAGCATCAACCAGCTTGGAATAACAATGAACCACTGGCACGTGGGCGGATAATCTTTTGATTCTTATCAATTTGCAAACTTCTGCGGGCTCTGCTGAGGCAAGTGACTTGGTGCGCTTGATTGTATATTAGGTTTGATATCTATGACTCTTTGGATACCATATCGCGGCTTTCCTCTTTTGGACCCAGTCGTGCACCCTACGCCAGTACTGCTACAAGAGTCTGACACTGCGCTACTCATCTACAAGCAGACAAAATCAGGCTATTCACGTCAAATCATCACATCTAGCATTTACGTGCGCTGCGCTTATCGTACGTGGTGCCTTTTTTTCACCACCCGTCCGTAGAGTGACATTTCCCTTCCCACCGATTATATTTCCACAGCACATATCTAAATCCTCGAGTTCTACCCAGGATCACCTAATAAACATGCGAGTGGTGTAACTCTCCACAAACAACGGTTCCTGCAGATATCCGCTAATGCACGACATCTTCACTCCCGATGGTCCGGGGGTTTGCGGAGATGGTGTCAGATCGCCAGCCAGGTCAAGCCCCTGGCAAAGATCGAGCTTGCTATCCAGCTTATCTGATCTGATTTGAGTCGGCGGGCTTCCGGTGGATACGAGGAGCCAGCCGGTGCGGTGCGCCTGGGGCTTGCGGAGTACACCAGCGTGGTCAGTCTTCGGCGGTCGGTGTGATACCTTCTTCACTGTTGACCCCTCGTGAGGAGCGCGGAGACCATGGCGCAGACATCAAGAGTAGCGATCAGGAAAAGAGTACATTGCAAACAGTATGGGGTATCCTAGAAATAAAGAAACAGCGACGAATGCTCGCAAATGCAGCTCACCACCCTTTCCTTGGTGTTCTGAGCTTCTCAGCCAGACTCTTCGCCGCGGGCGTCATTGCTCTCTTACCGCTCGTCAACCCCGCGGCACTCTTGAACTTGGGCGTGGGTGTACGTCCTGGTGTGATACCCAGCTTGGCCAGCTCCTCCACTCTGCCTCTACCACCCTTCCTTCTTGCTTGATCGGCCTTCTCCACGAGCCTGTGGTGCACCTCCTCGCGCTTGCTGCGCTCGTGGATCTTGAAGAGGTTTGGTCCAGATTCGTCGGCTTTCGGCAGCAAAGCAAGTGCGGCTTCGCGTTCCGCGGCGTCAGCCTCTGCGTCGGATACTGGTAAACCAAGTTCAGAAGGTGTAGGCTCGGCGTCCACAAAGGCGTATCCATTTACACGAGGCGTTTCGGCGCCAGTGTAGCCTGGCTCAGAGTCCGTGGGTCTGGGTCGGCCAGCAATGGCAGCATCGATGGCACTCATCGAGGGGCTCGGCGGGATGATGTCTGATGATGGCTGGGATTCAGGCACGAATCGCGTACCAGCATAGTTTGTGGCTTTGGGAGCAGCGTTTGAACGCATTTGCGACAATTGGGCTCGTGTCTCCACTGCGTCTTCCACACCGTCAGGGCCAAACATGAGAGTATTGCGTGGCCCAGTGCGATTAGGGAAGGAGTCCACTGAAGCAGGTCTAGCAGCGAGGTCTTGAGACGGTCGGTTCGCAGCGAGCAACTGGCGCTCCTCTCCATCAGCATTTGTAGTGATCAAAGCTGTTGACTTTGCACTCTCGCCACTCTCTAATCGTTTCTGCTCCCTCTCCCTGTATGCGATTTGGCGGTTGGTAGGTATTTCATTTCCATTGTGAAAGAAAGCATAGTTGGCTGCCCGTTTCTCATTTTGCTTGTCCAAGAGCGCGTTGAAGCTCTCGTTGTCCTCGCTCGTGTACTTCGCCTGAAAGGCTCCAAGCGACATGTTGACATCCACTTCCGGCTTCGCCTCAGGCGCAAAATGATCACCGCCGGCTTCTGTCATGGGAGTCTGGCCCGGCGTTGTCCCAGTCCATCCTCTAGGTGTCTCTCCGCCAGCAGCACTCCTCCTAGGCGTGAAGCTAGTTCCCCTACCATGTCTCCTCCGCCCATCAGGACCTGGTGTCATGACTTGTGTCAAATTCCTTCCTGCTTCGCGGATCCAGTCATTGTTTTTGCTGTCTAATGCGGTAAGGTATTCCTGCTGTGCTTCTGATTCAATAAGACCAGGGAAGAAGTCGCGCGCTATGATGTGCGAAAGTGCATCGGTATACACATCCTCGTCCAGCACTTTGGCAGGTCGTTTTTGTCGCTTCGGTGGTGGCGGTGGTGGCATGAGGGCATTGTCTGTCGACCGCTTGGCGAGTGCTTGAGATGGTGAGCCTACCATCTTGCCGAGTAGTGCCGCCAAATGGCAGGATTGTGAGTTGTGTACGCTGTTGCTAGTGGGAGGATGGAGAAGCGATGATGCTTTTGTTGGCGACATGTGAATGTTCGTTATCGCTTTATCTAAGCGCCGCGTAGTCCCGAAACTTTGAGCTTATTCGCTCATTCGAGGCACGCGAGCTCGGACAGCTCTCTCAAGCACAAGCGGCTGGCTGGCTGGCTTGCTGGCTTGCTGTTCACCTGTCCTGTCCAAAAGAGTGACGCAGACAAGCACGCAACACCAAAACACTTCCCTTCCAGCTTTACCATTACATTACTGTCCATCACTCATCATACATTATCTACACAACGCCCACTCACAATGGCCTCCGCAACCAGCCCCGAGCCCACAGAGGCCAGCTCTGAGAACCCCTACATCTTGAGCCTTCAAAAGCAAATGCGCGCAATCAACAAGAAGCTCAGCGGCATGGCCAAGACCGACGCCGTGATCAAGGAGAACCCCAACGTCTCCCTCGACGACCTCGTCGCTCAGCGCAAGCTCAACCAAGACCAGAAAGCTTCGGCCCTCAAGAAGCCACAGCTCCAAGCCCAGCTTGTCACTCTCGACGAGCAGGTCCAGCAGTACAAGAAGTTCGACGCAGAATACCAGCAACAGCTCCAGAAGCAAAAGTCCGACCTCACATCCGTCCACAGCGAGGAGCTTGAGAAGGTCAAGAAGGAGGCGCAAGCTGAGGCCGCTGCCCGCAGCCAGGCTGAGCTTAAGAGCAAGCTTTTGATCTTCTCCCAGTTCCTGCGCGCTGCAGCTGCCAGGAGGAACGCCGAGGAAGACTCGGAGGCGGATGAGAACAGGGCGTTTGAGGGCACCCTCTTGCTCGTCTACGGCGGTGACCAGAAGGCTGTCGACACGGCGCTGAACTTGATCGAGGGTACCGAGGAGCAGGTGACCAGCATAGAAGGCACACTCCTCCCTGTCAGATGTAGGTTCTCACGATCTCCAGGCCCTTTTGCCATTCCATTTGTATCTGGCAAATCGCTAACATTCGACCACAGTCTCTCGCGTCAAAGAAGCCACTCTCGAACACGCACCTATTTCCGCCGAAGAGGCCTACACCGAGGCAGCCCCCGAGGCTGTCACCGATGGCTCCGACCCTACCGCCACCCACGCTGGCCTGACTGAGCTCCAGCAGCCTCAATCTAACGGCATTCCCGCTACCGAAGAGACCGGCACTGCTGCCACCCAGACCGAGGGCAATGTTGCGGGCGAGAGCTGGGACTCAACTACCGGTGCTGAGAAGGAGAACATCGAAGACAACTACGAGGTCGTTCCCAGGCCCAACGAGGAGGTCGACACCCCGGCAGCTGCGCCTGTCGAGGCGTCTCAGCCGCAGACCACTAGCAGCTGGGCCGACGATACCGCTGCTGGTAACGCTGCAGGCGAGTCTTGGGACACCAAGGCACCTGGCCAAGAGGCTGCTCAGAGCAACGGCACCCCCGATGATGGTTTCCACGAGGTTGCGGGTAAGTCCCGCGGCGGTCGTGGTGGCTTCCGTGGTCGCGGTGAAGGCGAGGGTCGTGGAGGCCGCGGTGGACGTGGCGGTCGCGGTCGTGGTGGTCCCCGTGGAGGCCGCGGTGACGGCGAAGGTCGTGGTCGCGGAGGCCGCGGCCGTGGTCCTCGCGGCGACGGCAACGCTCCCGCCAGGTCTTAGAAAGCGTGCGGAGGCTGCAAGTCTTGCGTTCAGGAAGGGATTCAACCGGGCGTCGTTCTACGCGTGCCGCTATTACGAAGGAATATCACACAGGAAAACAGTGTTACGGGTGCTCGATTAGCGAATGTAACAGTATAGTACAGGCGTATATGGGGTAACGGGTGTAAAAGCATAAGGTAGCTGGCATTCAAACGAGCAATGTATACCTAGCTGGGGACCAGGCGGTCTCTGGCTAAAAACTGGCTTCGAGCCCTTCATGACCAAACCATCTTCCCAATAACCCAGGCTTGACCAATGCTTTGATTCCCACACCCAGCTCGCAACACACTCCATACCTTATTCACCATGAAAAGCCGATCATGCGCATACACGTGCATGTACATATCTACGAAATCGTTATCCGTGAGGCTATTTCAACGAATAAGATCGCAGTTCAAGCCCGACTCTCGAAGGTTCTCAGGAGATACGGTCGTACCTTAGACAGCAGCTAGGCCTGTTGAGATAAGACGCATAGGAGCTTCTAAAAGCTACTTGGATAGACTCATAATTAGAAGAGGGTTCTACGTAGCATTTTCAATCATATCTAGCAATTGTGATGCTCCTAGTATAGATCAAGGAGCCCGTATTGAGATTAGAAGTAATTCGAATCTGTTGAACCACATACTTAACCAGGTTTATGTCTATGATCACCGGACTCTTACCTCCCTTATCAAGATTAGAAAGCTTCAGGGAACGAAGCAATATCACCATACAATATGTGACTATTGATTTGCAAATCGAAGCATTCTACCTGTAGACAATTACCGGACCCCTAGACAGATGCGTGATCTATTTTTACCTCTCGCTCCTCCCTGAAGATCGGATACTCGTACCCAGCTCCCACAGGCAGAATGCCAAAGTACGTGAACGACGCAAAAGTCTCCGGCTCAAGAGTAACGAAAGCCAGCGCTGCGTTCTTCTGTCTCGAGCTGACCCTCCAACTCCCAGCCGGCAGCCACAAATCTTCCTTGACATAGGGCTCTGTTGTGACAGTGTTGCGCACTGTGCCCTCAGTAACTTCCGTGTCGAGAGTTGACGATGTGATGTTATAAGCTTGGACCGTCCCACGGTACTCATACTTCAGCTCCTCGACTTCCACGCCCATGATGCGAAGTCGATCGGCTACAGCGCCCCAGTTGCGTGGGATGAGGTAGGCCTCAGGGCGGGGGCGAGTCATGTTAGCTAGAGATGGAGTCGTGGTCTTGAATTCGATTGGGACTTCGACGACACTGCCATTGTGAATGTCGACCATGGTAAATGTGCGGTTGGAGCTGGGCTGAGAATCGGTCAAGATAATTTCTTCGTCGCTGTTGATGTAGTCCTCAGCTGCAGCGCTGAGAACTTCAAGAACCTCCTCTGAGTTGTCTCGTGCGGTATTTAAGATCGACTCGACCATGGTCAAGGATGCGGCGGTGCGGCGTTGGAAATGCTGGTCCGCTAGCCATTGGCCACGAACCTCCGTCAGGATACTGACGGTCTGCGTCATGCCGTAGTTGTTAGTGCCAGAGGCAGGCATGGTCGACAACTCTTCGAAGAGGATTGGAGAGCCTTCAACATCGCTTGTGTCGCCCAGGACGTAAGGACCCCAGCGCATGCCACGTGACTCAAGCAAGCTGCCCATATTGGCCACGAAGGTTCCCTCGCTGAGGTTGCGGATGAGAGGGTGGATGTTGAGGTTCTTGCCGCCTCCAATCATCGCATCGAGACCGTGGCGGTAACGCCCACTGTACACATTATGGCCGGCGAACTCATGCATGTCAATGGAGATGTGAGCGTCGAAGGACGAGAACAGCTGCTTGACATCCTGCGAATGTTGTTTGGCCAACTTCGTATGCTCGCGGTTGGGATCGATGTTGGAGGCGAATTCACTGCAGCTCACATTATTTATTGTTGTTTCACCAGTAGTAGCTTGCTAGACCGTACCGCTGGAAGTAGTGCACGCCATCTGGATTGTATCTGGGCATGACAAAGATGTCCATCTTCTCTAGAAGGCTTGCGGTCCAAGTGGCGTTGGCGTCCATCTTACCCAGAAGCGCCATTGCACCCTGGTCAGCCGCTGGCTCGTTGCCATGTATAGCAGCTTGTAGCCATACGCGAAGCTTTGTAGAGTTAGTAGGCTTGCTTTTGGGTCCACTCAAAAAAGCGGTAAAGATCGGGCGCCCTTGCTCGGACTTGAAGTCTGCAATCTGGTAGTTGAACCAATCGTGGCGACTCGCAATATCACGGAGAAAGTCGTCTGGCAATATATTAGCTCCGCCCTGTACATAGCCGTTCAAGCCTGGCATACCCAGTGTTGTCTCATTGGTTGGGCCAGAGGTTCCATTTGCAAACGTTTCGGTAGGAATTGTCTCCGGTCTGAGGAAAGCAGGAGAAAAGAGTTCAACATCAACATCCTGGTATGCCAGGGAGATGGCTTCGTTGTCTTTGCTGATGGGCGAGTAGTTCCAGCCTACGACGTCAGAACTGATAACTTGACAGGCGATGTGGAAGCGAACCGTAAGTAGGCGGAGGCCGTAAACCGGCGCTCTGAGCCTGCACGACGCTTGCAACACACAAGATGGTTGCTTGAGCTGTGTAGATAGCCCTCATGATAACAAAGAAGACGAGACCGGCTGGCTATAGTAGGACGATAGCACTTGGGAAACTTTCGGCAATGTTGCAATCGGCGTTCCTGGTGGCTTCAAGAGCGAAGCTCGCGGGCATATATTGATGCCAACCATCGCAAGCTACACAATCCATCTTATAGCTCCGCTGCCTGCTCCAGAGCCAATCTGATGGTAATCGTACATATCGTAGGCCAAGAAACCACTTCAAAATGACCCGACGTCGGAGCGGAAGTCACCGGTCTGCAGACTTTGCAGGCATAGAGATGGACCGGAAGATCACCTTGGCGATATCTCAATGGTATGAGGAGTTCAGGATGAGCATCGGAGTTTCCTGTCCGACGTTTTCGTCTACGACTTGAGTCGAGCGATGAAGCCGATTGAGGCAGGCGTCAAGGCCGAGCAGCGGGGACGCCCAGAGATAGTGGTCTTGGTAATGCATGTATGCACTCTGTTTGGTGTGTGAGAATGACTGATAGCAGTATGATGGGTTACGATATGAAATTAAAGACTTGCCATTACAAACAAAACATGCGTTTGTTATGTTATGCAGCCAAATTTCTAAGAGCACTCAATCAATTGGCGGAGATGAACGTCACGTGCTGATACCAGTTGTTCTGACGATGATGTCAGACTTGGCCACTCCCTCCATGAAGGTATCGAACAATATCCTCCGCTCCACACTTCACACGTTAGCATCATTCTCATACAATCACACTTCAGCCACAACGGACTTTGCTTCGCATGATCAGATTTGCGAATACAATAGACGTGACGATGTAGTGCGATTGCGACAGACTGATGGATGACCTCCAGATCCCGGCCCGAGCCAAGATACTGATGGTCTGCAGGTCAC
>LJJI01000044.1:0-61469 GCA_001553865.1 Cladosporium sp. BSL10
TTCTTCTCCGGGGAGGGCGGCCCGGAGGAGGGGGAGAGGGAGGGGAGGGCGGCGGAGAGGAGGGAGGAGCCGGGCCAGGCGGCGCCGACTGTGGCCTCAAATAAAAGGCCAGCGGAAAATCACTCGGGAGGGTGGGGGTGCGCGGGCGGCGCGGTGAGGAGGCGGCGGCGGGGCGGGGCGGAGGGGGCGGCGAGGTCGATGGCCTCAACGGCGCGCTGGAGCGCACGCCTCTAGAATCCGCAATTAGTCTGTAGCTCTCAATGGTACGAGGCGTGGTTTGAGCGTCATGGCTGATGGCAGGACGAGAGATAGGGAATGGAGATATGTTTGTGATTCGAGCCGAGTCGAATGGATGTGAGAATCAGAAGGTAATGCGGCGTCCAACTCACTTCCAAGCGCCTCTGCTTCTGTTGCCTCACTATCAGCAGAGATTCAATCACAGCAAGTATCGACGACAAAGGATACATACGTTGCCCTTGCTCGTCGCCGAGCCGCGCGAGCGCATGTCGTGGTGACCATTCTCCATCTAGAGGTAATATCAGCACATATCCACGGAAAACCTGCTGCGATACCGCTGAGATGCACATACCTTCGGCGGGCTCACGCCGGGCTTCGGATTGATTTTTTTTTGCCTGCCCAGATATTAGCACACATCCACTGAGAGATCTCAACGAGCGCAGCCAAAGCATGAAGCCACCACGACGTGCTAACAGCAAGCTCCGCCACAAAGCATTTGCATCCCACCAGGGAGAGGAGTAGAGTGTTACCTTACGGGGCATGTTGTTCTGCTGCTTCTGCTGTCGCTGTTGTCTACTTAAACGTCAGCACTTCGTGGTCTCGACATCTCCGCGACCTTGCTCAAGAAATTGATGACGGTGCGGCTGATAGCACCGCATGACGAAAGCTCAAGGAGAGCTGGAAAGGGGATGGGTACGTACGTCTGGGTGTGTGTGTCGTTGAAGAAGAGAAGATCAGATCTGCCCTCGAGAATCAACAAAACACTCCCACGCCATCGCTCTGCTGCTTCCTTCGCAACCCGTCTTAAAAGCCAGGAGCGTTTGCCGTTGAGATGGCGACGCTCTCAAGTTGGAAGGAAGGCATGGTACTCCGCTTTCTTACCTCCATGGCAGGCAAGTGCCGCTGAGATGCAAAAAAATTTATGGAGAGAAGAACAATCAATTTAGATCATATTAGTTTTCACAATTTCAAATATCCTCCTCATCGAAATGGCTGATGAAGTACTGCCCAGTAGCAGTGTTGTTAGTCACATTCGAAATGTGAATCTGTCCACCTTTGAGCGATCCAGACTCGGTCAAACCACCAGCAATGGGGCGGGCAAGCTTGTTCTCATCCTTCTTCACGGTGAAATTGGCGAGCGAAATTTCGTACGGGTTCCTTGTGACGATGGTAGGAAGACCAAAGTACTGAGCCTTGACCTCTTCATAGGACATGTGCAGCTCGAAGTAACCGCGGTAGTAGATCTCGCTCCACTGCAATTCTGGGTTGTGGGTAGTGAGCCAGTCCGAGGCGTTGTTGGCGTTCTTGATGGTGATGTTCTGACCGTAGGGTGATGGAGAAGAAACGGCAGTTCCGGCAAACTCGACACCTAGACCACCAGCGCCAGTGGCGGAAGAGTAGTTGGAGTGGTCCAGCCAGACGAGATCAGACACCCAGTTTGCGTGGCTGTCTCCAGAGATGACGATGTTGTTTCCAATGTCATTGTCTGTCAAATGCTTAAGCGTGCGGTTACGGTTCGCTTGGTAGCCATCCCAGGCGTCGTAGTCAAGAGGGTTGACGTTGCCATATGCCGCGCTCTCGTTGACCTTGCTGAAGACAGTCTGACTGCCAATAATACGCCAAGCAGCACCACGGTCGGCGGAAGAGCTCAGCTGGTTGTAGAACCAGCTCTCTTGGCGCGAGCCCATCAGGCTACGACCTGCATCGTTGGAAATAGAGTGGATGTAGTCGGTGTTCCAGTACAAATCAGTGATGGAACGATCATACTGCCTTGTATCAAGCATGATCAAGTCGAACAGCGATCCGATAGAGAAGCTGCGCCAGATACGAAGATTGTCGTCCATCTCAACTTGGCGAATGGGCATCCACCTGTAGGCATTAGTGAAGTTCATTCGACCCAAACCGCAGGACCAAAAATTTACTCAAAGTATGCACGCACGGCGTTCATCTTGCGCTGATCGACAGACACACCGCCGTCTTGTACAAACGAAGCCTCGGTGTTGTTCAGCTCGGAAGCTCCATCGCGGTAAGTGTTGTCGGAAACCTGGGTTCAGAGTCAGTATTGGGCTTGCTTGACAGTAGAGATAGGAGAAAGCTGACCTCATGGTCGTCCCAGACTGGAATCCATGGAAAGGTAGCGTGACTCAATTGCAGGTCAAGGTCGCTGCGGTAAGTGGCGTGGCGCTCGCGGTAGTCTTCCAAAGTGTAAATGATCGCTTCTGGCTTCGGAACGCGGCCAATAGACCGTCCATATCCATAGTCCCCATTGCCAGCATACTCGTAGATGTAATCTCCAAGGTGAATGACGTAATCCACGCTATCCTTTCTTGCCGGGTTGCCATATGCGTTGAAGAAGCCGAATGGGTAGTTGCTGCAGCTGTAAACTGCAAGTCCCACGTTTGCAACATGATCTTCAACAGTTGGTGCGGTCTTTGTCCTGCCGAGCGGACTCTTCTTATCGCTATCGCAAACGGTGAATTGGTAGTAGTATCTTGTGAACGGCTTCAGACCCTTTGCTTCAACCTTGACAGTATAGTCAATGTCGCTGCTGGTGTACGCACGGCCTTTGCTGCAAACATCTTGGAAGCTTTCCGACTCGGAGACTTGGTAGTCTACGCACACGGGAGCAGTCGAGACGGTGAGGTTGGGTCCATGGTTGTACAGGGGTACGGTACCGCTGACGGTCGAGTTGTCGTTCACAGCGGCATACTGCGGTGAGATGCGCGTCCACAGAATGACAGAGTCCGCGTAAGGATCACCAGACGCAACGCCGTGCGTGAAGTTCAACTGCGAAGCGGAGAACTTGTTCGGCGTATTGCGCTTGTTGACTTTGTGAAGAGCAATGCCGAGACCGGGATGATGTTCCGACGGCGAGCGGTAGTTAAGGTTGCTGGTCCAGCTTGCAGAAGCAACAGCAGCGTATGAAACAAGGGACAAAATCGAGGACACCATCTTCGCCTACCTGTGGCAATGCGAGTGCTGGTAGTGAGACAATGGTTCAAACACAAAAAATGTGCATGTACCTCCATTGCCGGCAGCTACTGAGCTCTTATACCTTCTGCATACTTTCTTCTGCATCGTAGCTCATGCATGTAACCCTGCCGCCGTATCTTGCAGTGGTGCATATGGAGTCCAAATCATATCCGTAGTCGCTGCGGCTTCATGGCACGCTGGCCAGTCACAGCACACGTGTTGACCATGCCCACAGCAAGAAGCTTAGCACGCTTGGGGAGCTTGTATTGACGTTGACGATTTGACTTCGACGGTGACATAAGGTGGCATAGAGTGACATGGGTGGGGATGATGAGGTGAAATCAAGAATGATGCACGTGGAAAAGCTTCGCCCAGCCATTGGAGTTCCGCGCGAGATTCGCCCAAAGGTGGGGATTTCGACGCGGTTCACCGGCACCTCACCATGTCACCACCCGGGCACATGGAGAGCGACGGTTGCGAACAACCTGCCCAGTCTGGAACAGCGTTGCAATAATCTTCCAACCGTTTACATGCCACGCGAGGATCTTGATAGAGATCGGCAGTCTCCGATGCCCACGATTCTCGAAGACTGCCGGAACATTCCAGTGGTTGAGATATGGCCGATGGCTTTTGCCGCCAATGTCTGTTGGTCTCTGTCGCGAGAAAGGTAAAATAATTGCTCGCACGCTGTACAATCTACGAATTCGTGAGAGCAAAGACTAGAATGGGAAAATCGCTCGCAAAGCCAGTGTAACCGATCAAATCGCACCCACAGTGTGCTGCTCTTCCATCGACTACTTTGAAGCATCTAATGCAGTTCTCATCATTCCACAACATGCTCCCACTCAAGTGGGAACAGTGGTACATCAGCAGCGTCGGCCTCCCACCATCGCTGTCTTGGTTCGAAAGTTCCGCGCCAACTGTCATAGTCTTTCATCTCATGTTGTCCAACGACCTCTTCTGAAGGCTTGTTATCAATATCAGCGAGCTTCTTCTGATACCGTACAAAGTCCCGTTTGGGCTGCCTCGTCCCATCTTCCTTGACCCTGACCAGATCGTAACCTGAATCATCTTCGTCGAGGTCGGCCTCACTCTCATTCTCGCTATCATCATCTTTATCGTCGGCATGACCCGACGATTTCGTTTCTCCATGTTTCGTTTCCGTATGTCCGAACGTGTACAAGAATCCTCCACTGACCACCCCGGTCATATCCGGCGAAAACACACACTCAACCTCATCCATGACCCGGGACCGACCATGGTAAGCGGCACCATATTCGGCCCAGAACATAGGCACAGGGTAGGACTCGAACGCCTCGCATAGATTCTTGTACCCCGAGATGAAGAAGCTCGAAGGACCAACCCAGTCATAAACGGCAAAAGCCATGAAATCGACTCGTTCTCCGGGGGATCCGGCCGTCATGTATTGCAAATCACTAAGGCGAAATTGCTGGGTGCATAACAGGTTGGCGCCGACGGGAACTTGACGAGCACCACTTTTGCAAAGGTAAAGCTTAATGTCGCGAACGGCGGCGCGGTGGAGAGCGGCAGTTTTGGTGCTTCCTGAGCTTACAAGGTCGGATTGCGAGATAGAGTAGCCCAAGACGTTGGTGAAATGAGCGGTTTGTGAGACTATGGCTAGGTTCTTGCGGACTTTGCTGGGGCTGTAGAGACGCGAGAGGTCGATGTCGGCTGCTTGGACTCTGTACGAGCCGTCGAAGTGGATGTTGGTGAATAGCTCGAGTAGAACGTAGATGCCTTCGTCTTGCAGGAGCTGTAGGGCTCTTTCGCGTAATTGCGTAGGGTCTGCGTGGTCGACGAAGATTGTGTTAATCCCTAGCCGGCGGAAAAATGGTATGTCTTTGCGAAGTTCGGGCAGCCAGTCTTCACCAAGTGGGTCAATGTAGGATTCTTTATCCTGTGGTCTGTTGTTAGGTCGACGTGGGTTGTAGGTCACGCCTTTGATGAGGAACTGCGTGCGTTAGTACCAGCCATATATGATTATTGTTTTGACGAGCATACTCGTTCCCCATCTTTCCAGAACCAATTGCCTTTGGTCTCGATTGGTGAGAGGATCTTGGTGGTGTACTCAGCACTCTCGGGATTAGGCATGATTAGGTGGCGAATGATATGTAGAGCGCAAGAAACTTTGAAGGAAAGGAGAGAACGGTGATACTTGAATGTAGATTCCTCTAGTAAGAAGAAAAAGCAGACCATCAATCGCTCTCATATATCAACACAAGATACGGTACCTTGTGACGCCAGCGAAGATCTTGATTTAGGCAACAAGCGCTAAGGATGAAGTCTGATGAGTGGAGTAGCCATATACAGTGCCATTATTGGGCGAGTGCCTTGTGCCTTGCTCGCGTCACTGTTACAATGTCAGGTGCAAACATCATGGCAGGCAAACGAGACCCTCCTGTGATGTTTGTAAGTAAGCGCATTATTGAGTTAGTGAGCTTCGTGGCTGTCGAAAGCAAAGGCAAAGTCCATGCTCTCTGAAGAACTTCAGCCGAGGTCTGTTCCAGCTGCACCACTGCAACCCCTCTACAACTACCGCTACGAGCCTATTCCCATGTCCAGGCATAACGGTGACGAGAACATGTAGTCCATTTAATCCATGGCTTTCATGCCATTGTAAACTGCTCTACACCAACCCAACAATGACCCAATCACCACCACTACAAGGCCTCCGCGTCCTCGAGCTCGCTGGCCTAGCACCAGGTAAACATCGAATTAAATAGCTAACTATACTCTCACTAAAACCACCCTCCCAGGCCCATTTGCCGGCCTCCTCCTAGCAGATTTCGGCGCCTCAGTCCTCCGCATCGACCGCGCCCACCTTTCCGCCCACAATGACAATGCCACCCCTCCCCCACCCACCAACGACCAACTCACCCGCCGCAAGAGCTCAATCGCCATAAACCTCAAGTCACCCGCCGGCCTTGCTCTGATCAGATCCCTGATTCCCCGTGTCGATGTCCTAATCGATCCATTCCGCCCGGGCGTCCTCGAGAAGTCCGGTCTGGACCCTAAAGAGCTGCTGAAGATCAACCCGCGCTTGATCGTCGCGCGCATGACGGGCTTTAGGCGCGATGGGAAGTACAAGGACATGGCGGGACACGATATCAACTACATTGCTGTCGCGGGGGTGCTGGGATTGTTGGGCCGGGCGGGCGAGAAGCCGTATGCGCCTGGCAATATTGTAGGCGACTTTGCGGGTGGCGGTGCGGTTTGTTTTATGGGCATCTTGCTGGCATTGTTGGCGAGGGAGAAGACTGGATGTGGGCAGGTCGTGGAGGCGAATATGGTTGATGGGAGCTCGTTCATGGCGAGCATGCCGAGGTTTGGAAGTAAGACGCCGATGTGGAATGGGAAGAGGGGGGAGAATGTGCTCGATGGTGGGTGTCCTTACTATGATACTTATGAGACGAAGGATGGGAAGTACATGGCTGTTGGAGCGCTGGAGCCGCAGTTCTTTGCAGCTTTGATCAAGGGTTTGCGTATTCGTGAAGAGCAGTTGGGCGGGAAAAGGGAAAACAAGAAGACTTGGCCTGGAATGCGAGAGCTATTTACAAAGACATTCAAAGCGAAGTCGAGAGACGAGTGGGAAGCTGTCTTTGATGGGACGGATGCATGCTGCACGCCTGTCTTGGAACATGCTGAGCTGGAGAAGGCTGGCTTTGACCAGAGGCCGATTGTCACATTGAGCAACTCGCCAGGATATGCCATGCAAGATGGTGAGGGTGAGGGAAGGCCTGCGAGTGAGGGACAAGGTATTGGTGTTGAAGGCAATGGTTGGACGAGCATGGGTCTGAGCCCTGGTAGTGGAGGAGAAGAGGTGCTGGCGCAGTGGATGGGCTGGAGCCGTGGAAGACATTACGAGGTCAAGCAGGGTGGATTGGAATATATCGGTGTGGGTGAGAGAGCGAAGCTTTGAGGTATATCTACAAGCGAGATATCGATCCAGCAGCTACTCGTGAAGTAGAAGTACAGAATTCAACGCATTTGTAATTGGTGCTCTTTATACAAATGGACCTGTGTTGAGGACTTGTACTTACTGCTATCAGCTACATATAATCCAATCGATGCACACCAGGACGAACAGTCTAGCTTATTATACGCGGGATGTTGCCGCACACTGATTGCAACCTGCCAGACTCAACGCTGTAATCACACATACTTAGAAATAAGCGTGCGTGTGATTGGTAAGCTATTCACATGTATCCCCTTGCCCAGTTTCCCTACTCATCAAGCTGGTAGCCATGCAACCGCTTTGATCCAGTTGCTGTTACAAAACGACGTCGCAAGTTGCGAGATTGGTAAGCTTCATCAGCCGAACATGCAGCTGACAAGGACAAGGTGCGAAGAATCCAATGGAAGCACATGTATCGGAAAAATTCCAACGTCCGACTTCGATGCATTAAAGCTGCAATGGGGAGAAGAATCGGATAGAAGTGCATGCAGCGGAAGAATACACGTCCGATTTCGACGTATAACAGCAGCAACCCCAAGAAGCTTTCGCATCGCATTGGAAACAACATCCGCAAAGCTTCAACTTATAGTTCATCCGGTCAACATTAACCAAGATGCCTTCATATCTCGTCACAGGCGCCTCTCGTGGGCTCGGCTACGCCTTCATAAGCCATCTCGCCGCTATCCCAGGCAACACTGTCATTGGAATGGTCCGCAACAAGGACGCTACCCTCGCTCGTCTGAAGAAAGACGGCATCACCAATGTGTCGATCGTCCAAGCAGATATTACAGACCGCGAAGCCCTGTCCACAGCCTTCAACGAAGTCAAGGAAATCACGAAAGGCTCCCTAGACATCCTCATCAACAACGCAGCTCTCATCGACGAGAACAGCGCTTACAAGACCTTGCTCGATGACGAGTTGGCAGTGCTAGAAGAAGACCTTATGGCCTCTTTCCGCGCCAACGTCGTCGGCGTCGCAAACACAGTCAACCTCTTCCTCCCACTCATCCGCGCGGGAAACGAAAAGAAGATCATCACCATCTCAAGCGGCATGGCAGACATTGACCTAGTCAACCGCTTCAGCGTCCCGATTGCAGCACCTTACTCCATCTCCAAAGCCGCCACCAATGCCCTCGTCGCTAAATACAACGCCGCGCTAGGCAAGAGCGAAGGAATACTCTTCTTATCGCTCAGCCCTGGCCTTGTCGATACTAGCGAAGGCAAGCCCATGAGTGAACAGGCGATTCAAGGCGCGCAGGCTATGGGCGCTTTGTTCCAGGAGTATGCGCCGCACTTCAAGGGCCCGATTACACCGGAGCAGAGTGTGGAGATGTGCTTGAAGGTCATCGAGGATGCGACTGTGGACACGCATGGAGGCGACTTTGTGAGCCATTTTGGGAACAAGCAGTGGCTGTGAGAGCGGTGTGGGAATGTAGGATTGGTACGGCGTGTTCTCGTAGCTTTACCTTGAATGACATTGTTGGAGAAACACGTATTTCTTGCCTTCAAGAGCATAAGTAGAGTCGTGGCATGATTCGAAGAGGATTGTTCGATCACACATATTCCCAGGATTCATCAGGTTCATTGTGTTCTATAAGTTTTCGTGTTTACCTCCTGGTGTTGTAGCCGACAGAAGCGAGAGTGGGCTACTCATATGCTGGTTGAACAAGGCAAATGATATCAACAATATGCAGGCTCATAACATGGGAGTCGAGATGCAAGACATGTATTGGAAATGAATGTATACATGAATTAGAATGTCTCCGATGAGTTGTTGTATTCCCAAGATCTGCACGGTCTTCAACACGTCACATGGCGGGAAAGCCGAAGCTCGAGCTCCCCAGAAGCTGGCTGGCGTTGTCTGTCTATCGGACGCTAACATCACCACCCCAGCTGTTGGTATATGCTCGGCCTCCGTCCACGACCCCAACTGAAATCGAGACCGTCCTTTCTCGAGCTCATCGCAAAGACAAGGAACCTCCCTCTTACCGCCGACTCCCTATCTCCCACCCGCGGTTCCTCCCCCGACTCCGCCCTCGACGACGACGACGAGCCGCAAGACCCCCGGTTGCCTGCGCCCATCGACGTCGCTCTGCCTGCCAGCCCAGTGCGCTACTCGCTAGACACTACCACATACACTGCTGAAGAGCCGGAAGAGATACTTCTGGACGACGAAGAAGAGGAACAAGAACAAGTCTCTACACCTACACCAACCCTAACCACCGCCACAATGGGTTCCAAGGCTCCCTCGCAGGAGCAAGAGACCGAGCGCGGCTCGATCTTCTCCATTTCCGGTCCCGTCATTGTCGCCGAGAACATGATCGGCTGCGCCATGTACGAGCTCTGCAAAGTCGGCAACGAGCAGCTCGTCGGCGAGGTCATTCGCATTGACGCAGACAAGGCCACCATCCAGGTCTACGAGGAGACCGCTGGCATTACTGTCGGTGACCCCGTCACTCGCACTGGCAAGCCGCTGTCCGTCGAGCTCGGCCCTGGTCTCATGGAGACTATTTACGATGGTATTCAGCGCCCGCTCAAGGGTATCAGCGACGAGAGCGGCAGCATCTACATTCCCCGTGGTATTGACGTGCCCAGTCTGGACCGCGTGAAGGAGTGGGAGTTCACTCCCAGCGAGAACTTCAAGGAGGGCGACCACATCACCGGCGGCGACTGCTTCGGTACCGTCTACGAGAACAGTCTGCTCAACGTCCACCGCATCCTCCTCCCTCCCCGTGCCCGCGGCACCATCACCAAGATGCCCAAGAAGGGCAAGTACACCGTCGACACCAAGATCCTGGAAGTCGAGTTCGAGGGCAAGAAGACCGAGTACAGCATGATGCACGAGTGGCCTGTGCGTGTGCCCCGTCCTACTACCGACAAGCTCTCTTCCACCGAGCCTTTCATTGTCGGACAGCGTGTCCTTGACGCTCTTTTCCCGTCCGTCCAGGGTGGTACCGTCTGTATTCCTGGTGCTTTCGGTTGTGGCAAGACTGTCATTTCGCAGTCTGTGTCCAAGTTCTCGAACAGTGACATTATTGTCTACGTTGGATGGTAAGATCTAGTTGCCCTTGCATCATTGACAACATGGAGGCTAATGCGAATCAGCGGCGAACGTGGCAACGAGATGGCTGAAGTCTTGATGGACTTCCCTGAGGTAAGCAATTTGACGTCCCATGCACTTCAAGGTCTACACTAACGAATCTCGCTACAGCTCACCATCGACGTCGAGGGTCGCAAGGAGCCTATCATGAAGCGTACTTGCTTGATCGCCAACACCTCCAACATGCCTGTGGCTGCCCGTGAGGCTTCCATCTACACCGGTATCACTGTCGCCGAGTACTTCCGTGACCAAGGCAAGGACGTCGCCATGATGGCTGACTCCTCCTCTCGTTGGGCTGAGGCTCTTCGTGAGATTTCTGGTCGTCTCGGTGAGATGCCTGCTGACCAGGGTTTCCCCGCCTACCTCGGTGCCAAGTTGGCTTCTTTCTACGAGCGCGCTGGTCGCGTCGAGTGTCTTGGTTCGCCCGACCGCAAGGGTTCCGTCTCCATTGTCGGTGCCGTTAGCCCGCCTGGTGGTGACTTCTCCGACCCCGTCACAACTTCCACCCTTGGTATTGTGCAAGTTTTCTGGGGTCTGGACAAGAAGCTTGCCCAGCGCAAGCATTTCCCTTCGATCAACACCTCGGCTTCCTACTCCAAGTATGTGACCTCGCTCCAGCCTTTCTACCAAAAGAATGCGCCCGACTTCCCCGTCCTTGCCAACAGGATCAAGGAGCTCCTTACTACCTCAGAGGATCTCGACCAGGTCGTGCAGCTCGTCGGAAAGTCTGCTCTCGGTGACAGCGACAAGATCACCCTCGACGTCGCCACCCTCATCAAGGAGGACTTCCTGCAGCAGAACGGTTACAGTGACTATGACCAGTTCTGCCCTCTGTGGAAGACTGGTTGGATGATGAAGAACATGATGGCCTTCCACGACGAGTCACAGAAGGCTATCTCTCAGGGCCAGAACTGGAACAAGGTCCGTGAGGCCACCAGCGATATCCAGAGCCAGCTTAGGAGCATGAAATTCGAGCTGCCGGATGAGGGTGAGGAGAAGGTCAGCAAAAAGTATGAGGAGCTGCTGCAGCACATGAACGAGAAGTTCGCGAGTGTGATGGACGAATAGATGGGTGTTTGTGATTGAAGTAGATATTTCGTGGTGGAGGAGTTATATTTAAGCCGATCTTTCGTAGCGAGCAATAGACTGTTTTGAGAAATTTTGTTCGTTTGATTGGGAGTGGAAAAGAGGTAGAATAACACAAAATTCCTCAGTATGAGCATGAATGCTTCTATTCGAAACCAACGACCATGTTCGAGCGACCTAATTCGGCTACATGTAACAATCGACCATCAGAGTTGTTTCGTTATCTCGCAGTGTGGAGTAAGACCGCGAAGTTGTGAGGAAGTGGCGCAGTGACGCCTGAGCGCCACAGTTGCCCTTGTTTGGGTTGGCTTGGCATGTATACGTAGGTCCGCTGAGCGCATGGCCCCATGGCCTAGGGAAGACTGGACTCGTGGTTAGCAGGCAGTAGAATAAACTAGCACGCCCCAAACACCACACCGCTGCCTGTCGCATACCATCTCTTCGCCCTCGCAGCGACTCTCACACCAACATCCACTACAGCGCGACCCATACCAAACAACACTTCCAGGACAAGCACCACCAACCCCCAGGAGAGCGGCCCAAGATGGCTCAAACGAACCCTAATGCGTAAGGAAGCACGCCCATTCACTACAAACACAGGGCGGCATACTCACTCTGCGCAGGATCAACGTGAACGACCCCGGCCTCATCACACTTGTCAACAAGCTGCAGGATGTCTTCACCACAGTTGGCGTCCAGAACCCCATCGACCTGCCCCAAATCGTCGTCGTGGGCTCGCAGTCCAGCGGCAAATCCTCCGTCCTCGAGAACATTGTCGGCCGCGATTTCCTGCCTCGAGGTACTGGTATCGTCACCCGCCGCCCTCTAGTCCTCCAGCTCATCAACCGCGCCGCATCGCCAAAGAAGCAAGAGAACGGCGAGACAAACGGCGGCGACAGCAAGATCGAGACCACAGATTCCGCTAGCAACACCGACGAGTGGGGAGAGTTCTTGCACATTCCCGGCCAGAAGTTCTACGACTTCAACAAGATCCGCGATGAGATTGTCAAGGAGACGGAGAGCAAGACTGGCAAGAATGCAGGCATTTCACCCGCGCCCATCAACTTGCGCATTTACTCGCCTAATGTCCTCACACTCACACTGGTCGACTTGCCTGGCCTGACGAAGGTGCCGGTCGGCGACCAGCCGCGCGACATCGAGAGGCAGATCAGGGAAATGGTACTTAAGCAGATCAGCAAGCCCAATGCGATCATGTTGGCTGTGACCGCCGCAAACACAGATTTGGCCAACTCGGATGGTTTGAAGCTGGCCAGAGAAGTTGACCCTGAGGGGCAAAGAACTATCGGTGTGCTCACCAAGGTCGACTTGATGGACGACGGAACAGACGTTGTGGACATTCTGGCGGGTAGGATTATTCCTCTGAGGTTAGGCTACGTGCCTGTGGTCAACAGAGGTCAGAGGGATATCGAGAACAAGAAGGCCATCTCCTCCGCCCTGGAGAACGAGAAGAATTTCTTCGAGAACCACCGCGCATACCGCAACAAGGCCTCCTACTGCGGTACACCTTACCTCGCCCGCAAGCTCAACCTTATCCTTATGATGCACATCAAGCAGACTCTCCCCGACATCAAGGCACGCATTCAAGCCTCACTACAAAAGTATGGCGCTGAGCTTGCCACGCTCGGCGACAGCATGCTCGGCAACAGTGCCAACATCGTCCTTAACATCATTACCGAATTCTCAAACGAATACCGCACAGTCCTCGAGGGAACCAATACTGAGCTGAACTCAGTGGAGCTGTCAGGTGGTGCCCGTATCTCTTTCGTCTACCACGAGCTCTACTCCAACGGTGTGAAAGCTGTTGATCCCTTCGACCAAGTCAAGGACATCGACATCCGCACAATCCTCTACAACTCCTCTGGTTCCTCTCCCGCGCTCTTCGTCGGCACTATGGCTTTCGAACTCATCGTCAAGCAGCAGATCAAGCGTCTTGAAGACCCCTCGCTGAAGTGTGTGTCTCTCGTCTACGATGAGCTGGTCCGCATCCTTTCACAACTCCTTAACAAGCCCCTCTTCCGCCGCTATCCTCAACTTAAGGAACGCTTCCACGGCGTTGTTATTTCCTTCTTTAAGAAAGCCATGGAACCCACCAACAAGCTCGTTCGCGACCTCGTCGCCATGGAAGCCTGCTACGTCAACACCGGCCACCCCGACTTCCTCAATGGCCACCGCGCCATGGCCATCGTCAACGAGCGCCACAACGCCTCCAAGCCCACGCAAGTCGACCCCAAGACCGGCAAGCCCATTCCTGGCCCTGCTCGCAGCGCCAGCCCAAGCTTGGATGTCAACGGTGGCGGCCAGGAGGCTGGCTTCTTCGGCTCCTTCTTTGCTAGCAAGAACAAGAAGAAGATGGCTGCTATGGAGGCCCCACCCCCCACTCTCAAGGCTTCTGGTACTTTGAGCGAGAAGGAGACTCAAGAGGTCGAGGTCATCAAGCTTCTCATTACCAGCTACTACAACATCGTCAGGAGGACAATGATCGACATGGTTCCTAAGGCTATCATGCTTAGCCTCGTGCAGTAAGTTTGCCCTGGGAAAAGAATTGAGGATTACGTCAACTTTTACTAACTATATATTCTCTCAGACTCACAAAGGACTCTATGCAAACCGAGCTTCTCGAGCAGCTTTACAGACAACAAGACATGGACAACCTCCTGCAAGAGTCGGACTACACCGTCCGCAGGCGCAAGGAGTGCCAGCAGATGGTGGAGAGTTTGTCGAGGGCAAGCGAGATTGTCAGCCAGGTTCAGTAGACTGGGCTCTTCGATTTCGCGTTGGTTTCAGGCATACGTGCGAACACATGAAAGATAGACGGGTGCATTGCACTTCTTTTGCAGGGACGATTCGAAAGGTTCTCACTCTTTACACGTTGTTCACGGGTTTGATTGTGCTCCGTAGTTTTTGATATCCCCATTGTTACTAAGCGAATTTTGTATGGGGTTTACGTTGCATTCGAATTTCGGTTTCAGGAATTTCTCTTGGAGTGTGATTTTTACCAATACATGACATTCTTGCCGATTAATTTTAGGAATGTTTTGAATCTTCGAAGTTATTGTATTGTTGCCTCCAAGAGACGTTTGGAGTGCTGAAGCCTAAAGTCTCGATACTATAACATTTCGCCAAGAATCATAGTCCCGACTTCACCTCGACTTCACAAACACACTTCAACTAGTGAAGACCGCCATCAGCCTTGAACGAACCACCAAATTATCAGCGCTATGCTGCCACGCTCCTTTGCCGCTTTCAGGCAGCATGGCTTCCGCTCTTTACACTCTCGCCCAGGACCCATCCGCTTCACATCAACCCAAGCACCACCCGCCTCCCGCATCTCGCGCCTCGAATCCCGCCTCCCAGCTTTCCTCCGCCGCTACACCATCCCTCTCCGCTCCGCGCCCGTCTCCCACATCACTGCGTTCCTTCTCTTGCACGAAATCACAGCCGTCATCCCCATTCTCGGCCTCACGGCCGCTTTCCACTATTTCGATTGGCTCCCGCCGTGGATCGCGGAGGGCGCTTTGGTGAAGTCTGGCGTGGAGAAATTTGGGCGGTATCTGAGGCGGAAGGGCTGGATTGACGATGGTGGTGTTCCGGGCGAGGATGCGAAGGAGGGCCGTTTGGAAAATAATGCAGGCAAGTGGTGGGGACGGGGCGAAGGTGGCGTGAGGATTGTGGTTGAGTTGGCGACGGCGTATGCTGTTACGAAATTGTTGTTGCCGGTTAGGCTGGTGTTTAGTGTTTGGGCTACGCCGGCGTTTGCGAGGTGGACCGTTTTGCCTGTTGCGGGTTTCTTCAAGAGGAGTTTGATGCCGATTTTGGGGAGAGTGCGTGGGAGGGTTGGCTTGGGCGTAGCGAGCGCTGCGGTTAATGTGGCGAGGGCGAGGGTAGGGAAGCTGAGTCCCGCTGCTGGCACGAATGCTGTTGGGGGTGGAGTGCTGCCGAAGGCAGGCAATATGGTGAAGTAATCAAGGGAAGTGGTACAGGGCCGCTTGTAAGATACGTTCTCTCCCCCTACTGCTCAAAGGTGCTGCCGAACTCACAATGGCCCTGTGTCTCTGCGGATCATTGCCAGCGTGCCCCTGGCGGCGTGAGCTCACGCAGCAGAACCATTTCGCGCAGGGACACCGACGAGAGAAGAGCGACGACACTGTGGCAACGTATTCAGCGACTCGATACGTGCGCCCAAACAACGAGGCACACAGCACCACTCTCGGCGACATCTGCCACTGCGAGGGAAGAAAGGGGAGCAAAGAATTACTCCCGCCGCCATTGGTGTCTTACTTGTATCGCACTTCACCAACCTCCATGCCTGCGATGCAAAGACACCTTCACTGCACAAGGAGAACCTCGCAAGAGACAAACTAATAAAAGGCGCATTGCAATGTCACCGTCACCTCAGAGCCCGTGACCGTATTTGTTAGTCTAGTGGAACGGGACGCTTAGTACATTGTAGGCTTACAATGCGGTATCCAGGCTTTGAGTTCGAACACCGCCGCTGACGAGTGGGCCATCGAAATAAAATCCTGCCCTTCGGGACCGGGTTTTCCCTCGGGTTGAAAGCAAGGGACCCTGATCAGATATCCTTGCAGGGCTGGTCTCACGCGCAGGTCTATCCCCAGGTTTTTGCTGTTTGTTTGTACAATTATTTTGAAGAGATATGCGACTGTCTTTTCTGCTTGGTATTTGAGAGCGTGTTGGGTTGTTCCACGATCGTTGGGTTGTTATGATCTGGCTCCCTCGGCGTTGTATGTAAGCAGTGAGATGCTAAAAGCACGTCTGCGTCAGTTGCAGCCAAGATTTCTCCTTTATTCGACGATCTCAAAAGGCCATTATGTTTCTATGGCTGCCGATCTCTTGTCAAAAATACTCCTGGCAACATCACATGGCGCGCTCAGAGAACCCCACAGAGAAGAAGTGAGACGGGCGCACTCTGCCATTACTTATGCGGAGTGGGATGCAGCGAAGCCAAAGAAAAATCACCACTGTCAGCGATTCGCCTACCAATTGCACTGAGCGATTTCTCCAGCAATTTGCTACTCTACTCAGTGGTGCGCCCCAATATCCCTCTCTCGCCGTTGTTTCTCGCCGCACGGCTGTGATGTGAATAGCGCATGCTCAGGGATTACACAGCTGATCCACATTCCATGCTTTGGTCTTTGGAGAATGAAGCGCTCGCAGGACAAACGATGAAGTCGGTCAGGTGCCGATGCTGATGCAGGAGCAAGGCCTTGAAGCGGACATTGGTAAGGCTTCCACAAATAATCATTTCACCTTCAGCCGCCTTAACAAACTGAATTGTGCACAGTGCAGAAGCTCATTCCGACATCCCGGTATCACACTCTGGGTTTACGAAGCTGTGCTACCTCGAGTCAAGCAGCTCGGGCTGAGGCTGTGGAACACATAAACGTAATGAGAGCATATTTGGTCGCTTCAAACTTCAGCTGCCAAGCACAACATTGCAGTAGGACTCAAGCCACGCGCAGTGTAGCCGCCTAGCACGACCAAAACATCTTCCACTGTGAAGAGTAGAGCTGAAGTGGATTACCAGTGACAGCGCGATTACGAATCCTGGCAACCTGTATCTAGGTGTCGAAGAAAGACCAGCGCTCGGGAAATGCTGAAGATCTGATGGTATAAAGTGCCAGTTGAAATCTCCTCCATTTTTGCTCCTACAACCCTTCAATCACACACGCATCCCACGCACATATCTCATCCGCTTTCTCATCGCACCACTTCGCACGAACCAATACAAGCAACATGAAGTTCTTCATCACCCTCGCAATGAGCGTTACGCTCGCTGACACGGCTCAGGCCTGCGTTCGGATCCTGGTCAATGAGGTTTGAAAAGACACGCGCGAAATCACCCTCTGGGACCAGGACCAAGTTTCCGATCTCCGATTGCCTTTCAAGGAGACGACAGGCAACGACGACATCTGGCAAGGCAGCGGTCACACGGTGACAATCAACAAGCAGAGCACTGGGGGCTCTGTTGCGTATCCGAACGGTCATTGTAAGTCTGGAATGTTCCTGATCTGAATAAAATTGAAGCAAGGCTTGCTTTCCTGGCTTCTGCTCCAAAAAAGCCACGCTCTTCGAGAAAGATATGCTAACTCGTTTGTTTCCAATAGCGGGCGGACTTTCGCAACAAGCACGCAAGCAGAGTACGACATCGGATGGCAGAACCCAAGTCTACTACCGCCTGTGGGACAGTTATGACTGCGGCAACTACGCATGCGGTCTTCCTTAGGTTATTGCAGTATGCAAGCTTGTCGCCTAGTGGCCTCGTATCAAGCCATCTTCTTCGATGTGGAACAGCAAGATGTGTTTACCGCCAAGATATTGCGACTGGTTCGCTTTGCGATCATGCCATTTGGTGCTTACATTGCGGCTACATCACTTTAGTATTCAATACTTCTGAAGGAGGTTCGAGACGGCGGAGGCATTGGACTGGAATGGAGGTCTGAAAAGACACGACGCTCGTTTTTGTTCTCCTGCGTACCATACCCACATTCATTTATCAGAACACAAAGATGCCGGCGCCGGCATTGACATGCACCAGATAACCGCAACCATGCGACCACAGTTATGCTTTGCCGACCGACACTGCTTGTTTGGGTACCACAAATGGGTCAACCGCAGGTGGCTTGTCAAGGCGAAGCACTTCGCGTAAGTATTTCTGGTCAAGTTTCAGGATTGGCCGATCCTTTCTTAGCTGTGACTTCAATCTCGATCTTCATCTCTTTCTTCATCAGGCTTGCTTGGATCATCGTCGCTGCAGGTCTGACATCGCCGAACCATCGCCGCAATACCGGCCAAGTCTTTTCGAAGTCGGCACCATCCGGCAGAATGTAACGCACCCTGACGACTTCAGCCATGCACGAGCCGGCGTCTTGCAGGGCAGAGGAAATGTTTCGAAGCGCTTGTTCCGCTTGGTCTTGTACGTTGGAAGAAATGTCGCCAGTGCCGTAGTCATATCTGTCTGCCTTCAGACCTCGTTAAGCCCTCCATCCAGCTGGACGTACCCTGTAGTCCCCGAGACCATCACCCAGTCGTCCACTACGACTGCTCGGGAGTAAGATATTTGGCTTTCGAAATCCGAGCCTGAGCTGAGGTTGACACGAGACATGATGGTGGAAATAGCCGAATTGAGAATTGTTGCATTGGAACAGTGACAAGAACCATCCTTTCTGTGGCCATTTTATTATGTGCTCAAGCGGAGTCACTTCAAACTCGTTGAGTCACAATGTCATTCCTAGGGATCTGGTATACTGTGTACTTCGTAAAACCCCTAACCCTAAAGTCTTCTTCTTTGTAACACCACTTTAGAACAGCTTCACGGCATTCACACCCACATCGCTTGATTTACATGAGTCGTTCAGGTTACGGATAGGACGCTTGCTCACTCACGGGAGGAAGGAACGCGGCACAGGTGCCGAAGAGGATGGCATCAGTGGTTTGAGCGTGGAAGCCAAACAGTGATGGGACACGGTGGCGCTACACTGGAGCTCGAATCAAGTGTTCGTTCAGAGCGCGGCGTAGTCGACGAGGGAGTTGATACACGACAGCAAAGCAGCACTGCGGCGTCAAATCCGCACAAAAGTATCCCGAAGCGGCAACCAAAAAGAGAAAGCATGGTTTTGTGAGGTGTTATATGCACAGCATCTGTTCACGGGATCATTCGGCACTTCTGGGTTGTTTTCTCACCTCCACCTCCCCGCCTTTCTCCTCCACAGCTCCACTGCTGCCCTCTTGTCCAAGGCACTTGAGTTCCGCGATGCAACTCACCTTCGTCCACTACCGAACTACCCCGCCCGAGGCGTCTCTCTGTCTGTAGGATATGTATGGATGTAACGGAATAAGTTGTGAGATCATAGGCGAGTCGAAAGGGATTGATTCCGCTGTTGCACGGCGTCTTTTACGGCTCTTAGTCAGAAGCTACCTACTTGATCGAGACATTTAAGGAGAGATTCTAATCATCTATACTCTATGCTCGTCTATCAAAGACTCGAGGCCCGACTGCTGTCTTGCAAGTCTCTTAGCATTGCTTCTCCATACCTCGTAAACTCAACAAGGCAGCTTCCTCGTTCGTCTTACCAGAACAAGCAAACCTATCTTAACACCTTCAGGACATCTGCCACAATGCCTCACGCCACAGAATTCACGCCAGAAACATACCCTCCTTTCCCTGCCTCTCCCGAGTTCAAGACCGTTGATCTTCAGACGATCTCTTTGGTCAAGCTTCTGGCGGAAGATGTCCAAGAGCAAGACCGCGTCTTCGAAGCATGCAAGACGAGAGGGTTCTTCTATCTCGAACTGGGTGGCTGCGAGGGAGGCGAGACGATCTTGAAAGGCGCTGACGAGATCTGCCATATGGCAGAGGACTTCTTCAAATTACCTCTCGCAGACAAGGAGGCGCAGAGGATGCAGCCAGGTCAGTTGGATGGGTAAGTGCAGTCTCGACCATCATTTCCAACATGGCCACCTCACATGTCCACACCCATCACTAACACCTAGCCTCCTCCAAGCTACAAACGCGTCGGCGCCTCCGTAACCGACAAAGCCGGCACCAAAGACACCGCCGAATTTTTCAACATCGCCAAAAACGACCTCACCCTGCCCCCCTCCCAATCCGCCAAAATGTCCCGCCAATGGCCGCCCCTAATCATGCAGCACCAACCCCTGCTGAACACCTACATGCGTACCGCGCACTCAACAGGCCTCCTTATCCTCTCACTTCTCGCCACACGCCTCGGGATCGCCCCTTCGGACATCACCTCCCGCCACCGCCTCGAAGAGAAGTCCGGCGACTTGGTTCGCCTCACACGTGGCCCTCCACGTGCCAATCCTGAGATGCCTGAGATCCAGACGCCGTCGCACACGGACTTTGGCAGCATCACGCTGCTGATGAACTGGCTGGGCGGGCTGCAGGTGTGGAGCGAGAGCGCGCGCAAAGCGGGGCCCTTAGAGCCGGACTCTGAGGGCGAGTGGCTGTGGGTGAAGCCGAAGAAGGGGTGTGCGATTGTGAATCTAGGTGACGCGATGGTGCGGTTTACGAATGGTGCATTGTGTTCTGGCAGGTAAGTGAACGAAGGATTGAACCCAACCCAATCTCGCGGTCTGGGTCCAGACTGCGCATTACGTCTCTCAGAGGGACGGCACGCAGTGCGGATTTTAAAGCCAGACTGTGAGCCTATACAACTTGGTAGACATTGTGCTGATATGAGAATTCGCTCTGCAGGCATAGAGTGGTGCCCGCGCCAGGCGAGCAGGGCGTCTGGCCACGTTTTTCGATTGTGTATTTCGTGAGGCCGGAAAGTCAGTGCATTCTTGGGAGGCTGGAGGGAGAGGGCGTACCGCCACTGAAAGAGGGCGAGGAAGAAGAGCCAATGACTGCTGGAGAGTGGATTGTGAAGCAGTCCAAAGGGCTGGGTATCAAATTCAGCGACAATTGATGATGCTTGGGATGGATGGATTTAGTGGTTGATGCCAGGGTATCATGCTTTTCTTTTCTTTGATGTCTATGCTATCATGCAGAATTTGTCAATGTCATCTCTTCATTCTTTTTGATTCCAGATTTTAGCACACCGTGCCGCGTCCCACGGTCTCGCCTCCTGACCTCAGCACGACTCCGCTGCCGTGCTCGACTGCCACAGCCTCTTCGACAGTGATTTTGACTTTGACCACTTGTCCAGGCATAACGACTCTTGGCTTCTTCTTGGCGACTTCGCCCCCGGCTTTCTCTCTCATCTCTGACATACTTGCAATCCTGCCTGGCACATGCAAGCGTCCGATGTGGACGTCGACAGCACTCGGCAGTAGCGTGCCGATCGCATCGATGGTGGCCTCGAAGTCTTTGACTACAGAGATAGGCTTAGAGGCAGAGCAGAGAGTGTCGCCAGCTCTCAGATTACGCTCAAGTGACTCCATGTCACTGCTGTCGAGGTGAAGCGTCGCCAGTTGACCAGCGACGGCGTAATCGCGAGCCTCGTTGGAGACCTCCACACTTTTGACAATGGCTTGCTCGCCGCGAGGCTGCACTTGCACGCTGTCACCCGCTTGTATGTTGCCGCTTGCTAGACGTCCAGAGACAGAGAATGGGTTCTGAACGCCGCCGCGGAAGATGTCGGTGATTTGCATGCGTAGATGGCCTTTCACGGACTCATCTGATGTGTGGACTGTTGCTGCCGTGGACTCAAGAGCAGATGTCAAGGTGCCGTAAGATTCAGTCGCCCAGGCTGCTTTGCCGGCTTTCGCAACGTTGTCACCGCTCAGTCCCGAGCAGGGCACGACCTTGATCTTCTCCTCCTCGAAACCTGTCGCGAGCAAGAGCTTCTTTACCTCGCCACTGACTTGCTCGAACACGCCCTGATTCCATTCGGGGGTGGTGCCGTCCATCTTGTTCACTGCCACAATCATTCTCTCCAAGCCAACAGCTCGCGCCAATAACACATGCTCCTTCGTCTGACCTCTCAGGCCGCTCTCAAGCTGATTGGCATCAACAACCAAGACACCCAGATCAGCCATGGCAGCACCTCCAATCATGTTTGGTACAAAGTCTCTGTGGCCTGGGGCGTCGAGAATGGCGAAATCTGCCTTTTCTGTGGAGAAGAAGTGCTGCGCAATGTCGACTGTGACGCCACGCTCGCGTTCATCTGAGCTGGTGTCCATCACCCAAGCAAGTGCAAATGAGCCCTTGCCCTTTTCAGTAGCTTCTTTGCGGTACTTGTCGATGTCACGCTGTGGCACTGCACCGGTGTCGAGCAGAAGACGGCCCATGAGCGTAGACTTGCCATGATCGACGTGCCCAATAACAACGAAAGCGGCGGAGGGTTTGAGAGTAGTTGCGGCTTCAGCCCATAGCTTCGGAACGTCAAGATTCTTGGACTTGACTTTGGGAGGGATTGGCGCGGATGGTGTCTGATCCAGGCTGAGCTTCTCGGTCTTCTTTTGCAGGTTGTTCACGCCTTTGGATTGCTTTGGGGTGGATGTCGCTGAACTGGCTACATTTTTCGTAAAGATGGTCAGCAGGTAACACTCTTCATTTGCTCAAGCCTTTGCTTCCACTTTGGGCACGAGAGACTACGTCGTCCGGAGATGGGTTCTGGAAAGCCTCCGTTCTGCCAGCGGATCCTAGCATGTCCTGGATACTCATTGGCGCTCTAGTGTTTCCCGTCGCATGGACAGTTGTCATAGTACGACCGAATGCTGTCGGAGGAGCCCTGAGGTCGGGCAATGGTTCTTGCTCTTCCTCTGGTTCGGGCTCAGGCTCCGGTGGTGGGGGTGTGGATTCCCTTCTCTTTCTCGCAGGATACTTTCGAGGCTCTGGCGGAGGTGTAGGTGTAGCCTTCTCTTTCTGATCCGTAGATTTGCCCAGTGTCAAGCGGTCCAGTGCACTCGTTGTCTTCTTCGTTTCCGTCTCCGTTGACGGCTGTGCAGAGCCTTGCCTAATCGCCTCCGCCTTCTTCCTGCGCTCTTCCGCCAGTTTCGCCAATTTGCTCGAGCCGCCGAGTAACTTTGGCGTAGGTCGCTCGGGTTGCGAAGGTTCCAGATCGCCGACAATATCGCTAGGTACGCTGCTCCAGGATACATTCGAGAACCATCCGCCGAGAGGAGGTGAGATGTGAAGAGGCGGGCTACAGTCTTCTCGCACAAGTCAGTCGACCTGCCTGCGACAACCTGTCCCGCCTCGAAATCTCTTCCAGAGCCTGCGGTCCAGCTTTGCGAGCTCTAGGAAGAATGAAAGGGAAAAGCGAACTCACCTCCAGATTTCTTAGCACTCTCCTCCTGTGCCTGATCGAACTTGCTCTTCACCTTCTCCTTGACAGGCGGTGTCTTGGTGGCCGTTTTCTTGGGTTGCTTTGCATTCTTGAGGTATGTGACACTCTTGCCAACATCCCAGAAGTAGTGCCAAAGCGCGTCTTCGATCTCTTTGGTCTCTACCTGCAAGCCTGCTTCGTCGAGTTCGGCGCGTACGACCGGTGTGAGGGTAGCGAAGTTCTCCTTGTCTTCTTCGGTGAGGCCATCGCCGCCAGCGTTGTCGTAGTCGTCTTCGTCTCCAGAGTACAGATCATCCTCGTCGTAGTCGATGTCTTTGACTCGTTTGTGGCTGGCCATGGCTGGTAATAGAACCGCTATGCAGGCTTCCAAAATACAAAAGACCAAACTAAACAGCGTGTACAACGTTGAGGGGGTTCTAGTTGTATGTAGCGAATGTGAAGGTTGACATGGAATAATGTTTCGAGCGGTCGACTCACGCAAAAGTCACTGCGTCATTGCAGGCAAGCACACCCCACCAACGCAGACACATCCCACTTTCTGGTCAGCAACATCCATAGAGCGCCAAGAGGACGGCGACGATCTCCGAGAAGATAAGATGTTCTTTCAATAAATAAATCTTCTTCGTCTCCCGCAACCAGTAATTTGGTAGCTGATCAACGAAGACAAAGTGCGCGCACAAGATGAACGCATTCGAAGAGCACGAGCTGTGCTGCCTCTTGCCAGACTAGCACCGTGGAAACAGAGTGCACGCCGCAACGCGCTCAGACTACAACAAGTATTGCAACAGAGGCTCCGTAAGGTAGCAGTAAAACAGATAGAATGTACATCGATGGAGTATGCCGGTCTTTGATATTGATGACAAGGAAGGCGAACGGGGACACGAAGGCGAATGAATAATGGTCATCAATAGTGGTGCCCATGTTGTGACTGGTGCAATATGTTAGCATATATACCTGTTCAAGCACGACTGAATCGGTTTATCACACCACAGGGCAGCAATGCTCCTTGGAACGATCCATCATCGCTATAAATTATTCGATGTCGCATCAAATTCGTCAAATTAGCAGAGAAAGGCGATTGGTAGATGAACGAATCGTGGTACCTGAATGTCGCAACCTCAAAAGCGGTAAACCTAGTCTCAACATGCTTGTAGTGTGCTGTTTCGAGTCGCAAAGGTACAATCGGCGCGGATGTTTCAGCATCCAGAATGCGACAATGGACATGTGTGTGGCTACATCGATGCTGGATGTATGAGGTACACATACACGGGCGGGTTGGGCGATCAAGCAGTCGACGAGCTCCTGCAGCAGTCAGCATCAACGTTAGGACAATGTGACGACCCAATATTTCACCTGCGTGCTCAATGAGAATCTCTGACTAACGAACAAGATGGACGACAGCAGTTCTAACACGAAGACATGACACAAGCTCCAGCCTTCCGATATCCGAGGCTGCAAAGGAGATACACCGCGACAGAAACATCTCTGGCGCAGAAGTGTAATGATATATAGCAAAGACATCAGTAGCAACACGTGGTGTTCCAATTCGTACAGCATCAAAGCTCTCTCTACCTAAACGGCAACGTTGCCTCTCTATCGTAGTCGTAAGCCATAAGATGATCTCTCCCAACCATGTTTTTGTTGATGGTCCTTATCCATCTGGGTCCAATCATGCTTCACGTCATTTTTGATGATTTCCAGCAGTCCTCACTTCCACTTCTGCACAACGACACCACCACGCTTGAAATCGCTCATGTCGCCAAGCACAATGCTCTTGTCCTCGAGTTCCTTGGAAGGGAAAGTCGTCATCAACGCCCAAGCTCTTCCAGCGCTAGCTGTGGAAGCACGGCTGACAAATTCATAGACATCACCGATGGTCTGTGTGGTGTTGAAGCGTGATTGCAGGCGTGTACCGTCACCCAGGCGGACCTGGAGTGTAATTGTGGGTACGCTTTCGTCGACTTCGTTGGTGGGAGATGCTGCGCCACCAGAAACAGCAGACTGTTGAGAGGGCGCAGCGGTTGTGGTTGACGATGAAGCAGAAGCGACGCCAGGTGTAGGAGAGCCGAGACGCTGGCCGGAGCCGCTGAAGGGCTTGTACTTGGGCTTCGGCTTAACGTAGTTCTCATCCTTGTGCGGGTCGAGGTTCAAGTCAACCTCCTGCCCGGGCTGGACGTCCAGCATGCTAAGAGGGGCATGGCCTTGGTTGATCTGTTCCATGAGAGGCTGATTCGCGGGGTCGTCGAAGCGGAATAGAGGTCCGTCGTCGATACTGACACCGTCAGCCCAGAGGTGCATAGTACGGCTGATGCGAGGGAGAGAAGCTCCTAGGCGACGACCAGCGGCGGCGTTGGCGGCAGGGTCGGGGATCACGCGAGAGGGTGCATCGTCGCCTCCGAGGGTCTGGGCACGGCCACTGAAGTTGTTAGTTCTGGGTGGACCAGAAGCCTCCTCTTCGTCGTCGTCGCCACCAGCACGAGGCGCGTTGTTGCGAGCTTGTGAAAGAATGTTTGAGAAGTGGTCTGGTCGACCACCACGTCCGCCACTGCCGCCTCTGGCAGGGTCCTGCACAGCCAGGCCGCTCTTCTCGCCTCCAGCAAACAGATCCCTCTTCTTCTTGTCCTCATCCTCCTCGTCATCGTCATCTGCGGAAGCTTGCAAGTCCCTCAGTGTCCTGATGCCGCCACCGGGAGCCGGTGCGCCCCTGCGGCCAGATGTGTTGGATGACGAAGCTTGTGGTGCACTCTGTGAAGGCACAGCTGCTGACTCGTCCTCGCCATCGTCCTCGTCACTGCCACCTTCTTGGGCAGCAAAGTACAGTGCGACAGCATCTTCTAGGTTCCAATTTGCTGATGTGAGAGCAGTCTGCGCTGCACTGGCGTTTGCACCTGTGACGCCGCAGAACTGCGCGACCATTTCCTGCTGGTTTGAGTCCATAGTGGATGAGGCGAAGGTCGTGTCCTGAGTGTGGCAAGTCTTGAGGCAGAGTGAGATTTGTAGTTTCGTGTTGTAACGTTTGGTAGAGACCGGGTGACAAATTGTTGTCTAAAGTGTGCCACTGACAGCAAGAAGTGAACGATTGCGCGGTGGAATGTCGCCTTGAGTCTTGAAGTCGACGTCACATTTGAGAGCTCCAGCTCGGGCTTGGCAGGCTCGAGACGCCGATGCGGCTCTCACTACCGACGTGCATGTGCCCGTTGCCGGTCATGAGGAAGTGAAGTGCCAAAGACTAATCTACTGCCTACCTGTATAACAAGAGCAGCTCGTCAGGGCATTAGCCATTCTCCGGAGTATCCATTCACACCCCACGCTCGCTCCTCCAAACCCTACACCTCCAACCACACCATCAACATGGACCTCTCCGAATCGCAAACAACCTTCCCCTCCGACAGCGAGGTGTACGACGCGAACTACGATGCCAACCACAGCAACTCACAAGACTCGGAGGAACAGACATCACACTCATCGTCGCCTCTCATACTCTACAGCCCGCCCACATTCTTGAGCATACTACGAGGAGCCGCGATCAACCTGGTATTACCATTCGTCAACGGCTTGATGTTGGGATTCGGAGAGCTGTTCGCGCATGAGGCGGCATTTAGATTGGGATGGGGTGGTACTAGGGTAAGAATTGCCTATTGTCATGGGTGGAGGATGTTCGAGTGGAAGCTTGTTGGATCCGGAAGCGCTGGTGCTCGGACATATCTATGCCGGAGGCTAACATATCGCGAACAGGTCTTCCCCGGACACAGAAACTCAAGACCGATGGGACCGGGTGTGGAAATCAAGGAGGACCCTATTGAGCGGAGGAGACGAAGCGGTCGGGAGATGGACGCGTACACTTCATTGGAGTAGGTGAAGGGAGTGTTGGGATGGTCGAGAGAATCGTTTCGAGACGTGCGGATGTACATGAGCAAGACGCGAGCATATATGGCAAAGACGAACAGTGTCCAAAAGGCTGGGACGGGCATTAGATTGGACATGCATGCTAAAGGTGGGCGGCGTTGGGTGGCGCTGATGGAAATCGGGAGTGCCCTGCTCTCTATCGAGGAAAGCGGCCAAGTTGTATATACTCGCGCGACATGAACACATTATCTCATCTGCTCCGTGTCTGCGGGATCCTTCGTTATCAGAAGGCAAGACCTTGATGCATGAAGGTGACATTGTCCTAATAGCTGTACTGTTTGTATATCACGAGGCAAAGGCCGAGGCTAAGCCGACTTCCATGCGCCGGCCAAAATTAATGCCATGGGCAACTTGGTGAGCGGAAGCGGTATTGGTAGGCGTGCATACACCAACATCCACACACACACACCCAACCCCAAGATGATGCCTAGCAGGGGCCTCCAGGCCATCAGAGGCAATGCGCCCAGGCTCTACCAACAGCAATGCCGCAATGTATTATTTATCCCCTCCCGAGCGCTGTCCTGCCGTCACCACTGACAACACCGCAGCTTTCATCGCGAACTCTCCCCCGAGCCTCGACCCTCGCCTCTCCTCGCAGCGCAATCGCCTCGTCGCAATGGAGGATACGAAGCGCCGGCACTGCCTTCTCCCTCTCAGCAATCCGCCATGCCTCCACCCTCCCGACGTCGCCCGCTCCTGGCCCTGCATCAGCACCCCAAGCGCCCGTCACTGAGCCCGCCGCTGCTGCCACTGCCGCTCCTACTCCCACCCCTTACAACCTCGACACAATCACCCTCGACGATGTTGAGGTCGCCGCCGCCAACGACTTGGTGTCGAGCATCCCTGAAAGACTCGGATTCTTGAAGGAGATTGGTCTGGACTATGGCTGGGGCCCGACTTCTGTCATTCAGTGGACATTGGAGCACATTCACATTACTGGAGGTCTGCCCTGGTGGGGAGCAATCGCCGCGACCGCCATCCTCGTGCGTGTTGTCACTTTCCCCCTGTACCTCAAGTCTTCCGACCAAGCCGCACGTCAGTCTGCTCTTATGACCATCACCGCGCCCATCAGCGCGCGTATGTCCGCTGCGCAGAAAGCAGGTGACCAAACCGGCGTCATGCGAGCCTGGCAGGAGATGAACGCCGTCCGCAAACGCGCTGGCTTGAGCTACGCCCAACAATTTACGCCTATGATTGTGCAGTCCGTCATCGGTTACTGTTCCTTCAAGCTCATGCGCGGAATGGCCAATTTGCCCGTGCCCGGCTTGAAAGATGGCGGTTTCGGCTGGGTTACTGATCTGACCATCACTGACGGTTACCTGCTCCTGCCCGCCATCATGGCCGGCGCCATGCACGTCATGTTCCGTTACGGCGGCGAGAGCGGCCAGAACAATGAGATGATGAACCCTGGCATGAAGAGCTTCATGCTCTGGGGTATGCCCGGTGTCATCTTCCTGATCACTGGCTGGCAACCCGCTGCCCTCTGTATCTGGTTTGCCGCATCTGGTGCCTGGGCTATGGGCCAGGCTATGGTGATGCAAAAACCCGCCGTGCGCAAGTTCTTCGGCATCACACCCATGTACAAGGCCAAAAAGGTCGATGGCTCCGAAATCCACAACCAGAGCCTCATGGATATCGCACGCACTGCATCACAGACGACGGGACGAGTCGTCGACACCACCGCAACCAGCAAATCGGCCTCCAAGACCGGCTCCTCGGCCATGTCCTACCAGGCTCCCAATGTGCGCACCACCAGCGCCCGCGGTACTGCCAGCACGCCTATGTCAGCTTGCGCACCCGCTGCGTCCGCACCTGCAAAGGCTGGCGTCCTCGATTCAGTGAGGGGCAAGTGGTCCGACGTGCAGACTATGGCCAAGAAGCACCTCGCCGAGCGCCAGGAGCAGAAGAAAAAGGAAACTCTTGCTCAGCAAGCGCAAAGCTACGAGAAGCGCGCGAAGCTGAAGCGTGACATGGCGAAGCGTGCCGGACGCTAAGGTGTTTTTGTTTTTTGGGGCTGGAAAATGGCAATGTAAGATGATGGTGCATATCGGAGTGTTGGCATGTGTTACTCATTTGGACGCTAAACCTTGTACAACTGATGCGGTCACCGCGCTCTACAGCATCTCGTGGCGACGACGCGGGCGCTTTTGTATATAAGAGACTATCTTTCTCTTCTTCGCAGCATTGTATTAAGATATACAGCAGACACATTCATCACAAGATCAAGAACAACATCACATGGGACGCAGACGAAATCCATTGAACATTTGGTTTGATTTGATTTGGGTTTATTTGGAGAGCTGAATTGTCTCTTCCCAGCATCTGGCGTTTGCATTCCTTCGTACGCTTTTCTTCGAGGTGGCATCTCGTATTCATATCCCATTTGTCGCCTGAAAAAAACAGCTTCCTTGGGCTGATATCGGCTTAGCGTACAATCAAAGACAGCATGCATTCTGACATGTTACTGCTTCTTCTTCTTCTTCGTCTTCTTCTCTCTTCGAGTCTTGCTATGCGATGTAAGGAATACATGCAAGTACTCTAGACGTCAGTGCCGTCGACGACGACACCCTTGCTCCATTTGTGGCACATGATCCTGGAGACTTCCTCGGCGCTGTCCTCGCTGACGAGAGCGCCGACGAGGTACAGAGCGCCGTCGATACCGGACAGCACGCCGGAGGAGGTCAAGACGCGCAGCCCGCCGAGGCGGAGGTTGGCGCGCTTGAGAACGCTCTCGCGGCGTGTGTTGCTGATCTTGAGGCTGATGGAGCCCTTGCGAGCAGCGCTCGGGCGGCGCCCGCCGTTGGCACGCTCCTCGACCGGGCTGGAGGGCGCGGAGCCGCCGCCCTGCGACATGCGGCGCTTCTCGCGGTACTGCTGCTTGGTCAACAGGTAGGGATTTTCGTCCTCGTTCTCGCCGAGATCGAAGCGCAGGTTATTGACGACGTAGCGGGCATCCATGACGTCGGCGCGGTCAGCCATGTCGCGCTGGGCGGCGTTGCTGCAGATGATCTCGAACTTGGTCATGAAGTCCGGGTGGGTGGTGGCGGAGAGGCCGGACAGGATGCCCGTCTCGCCGAGGAAGAGCGAGCCGGTGCAGACGCTCATGAGGGTGCGCTCGCGGGCCGGGTTCTTCTTCTGCTGCTCGGTGAAGGCTTTGATGAGGCTGAGCGGCTGGGACTTGGTCTTGATGACCTTCTCCGACTCGCCGCCGACGATAACGAGGATGTCGATCTCGTTCAGGCGGGACATGGCGTCGGCATAGCTGAAGTGGGTTTTGACGGTGGCGCCTTGTGCGCTGGTGACATACTCGTCGTCGCCGGCGAGGAGGGTGCGGAAGGCTTTGGTTTCTGGATGGGAGAAGGAGTTGTCAGATGAAAGTGCTGGAGATGTAATGGCTGTGAGGCACTTCCTTACCCGCATCTCTCTTGTCGTGCTGGGCCCAGTTGAAGACCTCCAACGGGCCGGCCATGTCGCACAGGTCGAATTTATCTTGCAAGGCAATGAGGACCTTGATAGGCTCGAAGTTGAGTCCATCAGGTTCCTCAACGATTGCACCTGGAGAGCGTGTGGTGGTCAGCGTCCATTGGTGGAGAGGTGTTGCGTGTTGTAGGCGTCCGAAACTCACTCATCTTTGGCAACTAATTTGTTTGGAGGATGTGTTATGTGATGGGATTGGGAGGATGATGGAGGAGAAGAAGAGAGGAAGAGGAGTCAGCTCTGGGTCGAAGAAAAGAGCTGCGGTCGGTCGGGCCACGTTCCTGATCCAGATGTGATGTGTCTGACAAAGTACCTACGTACTCGCAATCCCTACCTACCCACATCCAATGCTCACGCGACAACGCCTCTCGGTCTCGTGATGTTGCGCTCAATGGCGAAACCCCGCACCCCGCATCCGACTTTAGCTCTCCCGCGCTCCTGCTGTCGAGCTTGCTTGCAGGGTCTGGCGTTGGCCGATCGACACTACCTTACTGAGGAGAATGAGGTCTATATGTACTCTCTCGTCAAAGAGATGGCATACCAATGCTGCCATTGCAAGTGAAACGCTCCATTCCATCTGCCGTTTATCAATTTTCATCTCTAAGAAGAATGCTCTCGCTCTCAGGCCTGCTGCCGACCGGATATCGTGTCTAACTTTGCAAGGACAAGAGCTTCCTAGGCGATCACCGCACGCCTCATGACCAGTGATGTGAGAGGTCTCCACACCAGGAACCGTTGTACCTCGCCAGGCCAGCCAACGGCCGGGCCCGCTGTACCTGCACTGCGTCTCGTCTCGAGAGCATGGAACGCTCTCAAGAGCTCTACTCCCCTGTTATATGACTCACGGCGATACTTCAAGTGCCCTTGGCGCTTCGCGTATGAGTGCAGTCTGTATAGCAGGGTATGTCGAAACATCGATCTCGATGGCTGCATTGGTACAGACGAGCATAACCTCTCCTCCATCGATTTCTACCATTGAGATGCTACTCAAGCCGAGCTCGTTCCCAAGATAACAAATATGATATCATACTCAGCTTTAGACCTTAAGAAGAAGTCCTTTCGTATGGAAGAATTCAGAGAATCCCTCATAGTTGTAACCCCAAACCCCAAAGGCTATCTGGTTGTTTGGCACCTATGAATATCTCACATCCTTTTCGAACGAATATGCCAAGCGCCCTCTGCCTTGTCAGGGACATGGGCGGTATTCATATCCTTCGTGCAACAAGCGAGTCCACCGTCTGTATCTTGCTTCACCCTTCAATGCGGCGCAGGCTGAACAGCGGGCGTCTAACCTGCTCTTAAACAGCGATGATCTCGCAAAGGAAGTAATCAAGGTCTCTTGCCCAATATGCATACATGCATCCGAGCACGCTCCTCTGCGATGACGATCCTAACACATTTGAGTGGTTTCAATATCTATAGGAGATCGCTGGATTAACGAGGAACTTATATCGTTGCTTTAGTAGACGGGAAATGCATGCTGTTGCTGCATTTGATGAGATGTTTATGCATATATCTGCATACGATCATCTCGTTTCCCACGATAGTATCATCGTGATGCGTCGTATCTAGCGTTACCAGCTGATTTTGTCGCAGCTTTAGAAACATAACCATCTCAATAAGCCAGCTGACCGGCCTTTGCAAGATTGGTCTCCTCCTTAACCACTTTCTTCCCCTTCGCCGCCGCCACCAACCCATCGAGCCAATCCTGATGACCCAGCAACATGACATTCGGCTTCTTGCTCGCAAGGCCCGCAGCAGGCTTGCCAATTTGGCTCTCCTGTGTCAGGATCCTCACCCGCTCATTAGGTAAATCCTCGATCAACCAAGCATGATACACCTCCACTGCCTCGTCTTCTCCGCCCTCCAGCTTGGCGCTCCAAGCTATTCTACCCGCCTGCCCGCTGGCTGGTGGCACAGACTCCTTGACATGGCACTCAAGTACTGGGAACCCAAAGGTGGAGAAGTGGAAGCTGTCGCCTTTGTTAAGCCATGACCCGGAGGGTGGCGGGGTGATATCAGAGCAGTTGGGGTAGTAGGTTTGCCATTTAGAGATGTCGTCTAGTTGAGCCCATATCTGGAAGGCGGTTAAGCCCTTGGCGATGACTTCGTTTGAGGTGAAGTTGTCTGTTGTGCCAGGTTGAAAGTGCAGGGGCCATATGGTCGCGGACTGCTTCGTGTTGTCGGAGAATGCAGACACTGATGAAGACATGGTAGCGAACTTTAGTGCACTCCTCTGTTTGGATTCGATCCGAACGTGGAAATTGTCTGTGAGCAAGCTGGCGAATGGGCTGGCTTACAAGGATTGTTTAAATATTCAATGCTTTGTAATTCGTCCCCATGCATACGTACATCCTAGGTGCCGTAATAGGCTGACAAACAGTCGTTGTCGATGACGTTGACGGGTGAAGCTTATTCCCACAGGGTAAGGGTAGAGCCATTCTGAGGATGGAAACGACTTGGTTATTTAACCATAAGCACATATATAATACAATATAATCATCAATGCTTCGTAACAATGACCATCTCAAAATATGAGCAACCGACCAGGAACCGAGTCTAACCCTTCACCGCAATCCGTCAAAATCCTAGACCGTCTTGCCGCGCTTGTGAGCCAAAAAGCACAACACAGAAGCGCCGACACAAGCAGCAAACCCAAAGAAGAGGAAAGCAGAGTCTGCTTCCACAACCTTACACCGTCCAGAGATTTCATCAAGGTTGTTCCAAGAGCAACGCGGTCCAGATTTGGTGTTCACGCAGCCGCCGTTCAACAGCTCACTCGAGATCATGTTGTGCTGGTCATAGACGGTGGTACCGCAGTCGACACCTACGATCTTCGACACATATGCCTGGAAATAATTCTTAGCAAGGTAGACATCGAATTCCTGTGTGGTAAACTCACTATGCCGCCGGCAAGCAGAAGGAGGGCAGTAAAACCGTCAAGTCCAGACATGATCATCTTTGGGATGGCCGTAAGCCGCATGGAAGCGAACCCAACAGCAGTGATGAGGACGGCGAAAGCGCCAGCAAAAGCGCCATAAGCAGTGGTTGTAGGAACCGAGCCTATTTGTTGCCAATTGGCAGCGCGGACCGACAGAGCCAGAACGATAATGGCGAAGAGCATTTGGAAGATTCGAGTAATTAGAGTCGCAATCATGGTGGCAGTCGTTCAAGATAAAATCTCTTGTTTCGCAAGTTCGTATTTCGATATTGTGTTGAATGACAATGGGATTGATCTGTGGCAGTACGAAAGCGAGAAGACAAGAAGTGCCACTATACATGTAGGAGGAGGCATATATTCTCTATGCGGCACAGCATGGGCCCATCTGCATGGTTCTGCTTGACCAAGACGGGGCGCTTGCCTGCACCTTCTCTGAAGGTGGTTTGACTATAACGTTCGTGTTTGATCCTCCGATAGCGTGCGTCGGGAACCTGAAGCAACACCTTCACATCCAATGTAGTACCACAAACGGCTCCACTTCCCCGGGCACCATCAGAGCCAACATTGGTGGCACCCGGTATGGTGTGTCAAGTCAAAGGTTTTCGGTACAAGATCCTGGAAGAAACAGTCGGGCAAGGAGATCCTGAGAAGGTGAAACGAACATGAGACAGCACAAGATCTCCCGTCAAGCTCCTGAAATAGCAGTACAGCGATTTGTGTGACTTGCTAGAACGGCTGTGCCATTGCGCGCCTGATTGGCTCGAACGATGCCTGATCTTGAGATGCTGAAAGATGGGATTCCAACGATAGTTGTTGGTTGTTGTTTATTGTGATCCCGTGTAACATGGAAAAGCTAATGGTGGCGTGATCTCAGGGGCTTAGCCGGCTCCGACAACGCGTAGTCGGCGAAGTCAAAGATTGTGAAGAACACCAATGCACAATCAATATTTCACATCCGAATACTATGTCAGCTCGAATATGTTTGGCAATTGTAGGCGGCGAAGCAAGATGGTTGCAGTATCCTGTATTCCTTCGGGTCTTTTCGATTGTCGTTGCTTGGTACTGTAATCCATTTCATACAGTAGTCCGAGATCGACGTTTGGAGGGGCAAGCGCACAAAACGCGACGGTGTCGTCGCAACATCTTCACCATCACCACAACACCACCTCTATCTCGAAACGAAGCAGACAAGGAGCTATGTTTGCAATATCCATTGGAACGTTCTTGTCCTCTTACATGTTCTGGATCTGGCGTGACAAAGTTTGAACTTGGGCGATGGATGTCCCATTGTGTTGCGAGGCACGTACTGCAAATTTCCCGGCAGTTCGTGCCTACCTCTCGAGACTTTGTGAGATACAAGGTGTTCCATTGCGCGATATCGATTCGCAATTGCAGCTTCCAGTCGGACACGCGGAAGGTAATGTCAGTATGTGTTTTGGTGGAGCTCGTGATGGCGGAGCTCGATGGCGTTATCTGCTCTCACGCTCGCAGTCCATGGTGCCATCGGGATCTGCAGTCGTACATGTCGATACTTAAACACTGCCAAAGATCTACACGAATGCAATGTCGATAATTGTTTATTTTTTTTTCTTTTTCCCATTGACACAAGCACCACAATATCGGAGACAATTTTTTCAGAATGACTGAGAAAGGAGCACGTGTGTACTCGAACCCCACCGTCTACAACTCCCATCACAAAGACTTTGAGTCGAAAGGCGTACCTTCGGGTCAAGCTGCATGGGTCGAGAGAGCACGCGCAGTAGCTGCGATCCTTGCCCAAGACGCCCCGCAGCGTGACATTGACAACAAGTCTCCCGCTGCAGAGATATCGCTACTCAAATCTTCTGGATTGCTCAAAGTCCTTGGGCCGAAAGAATACGGTGGTGGCGGCGAAGCATGGGACACTGGCTACAAGGTCATTCGTGAGGTTGCCAAAGGCGATGGATCTATTGGAATGCTTCTAGGGTACCATTTGTTGTGGTCGACTACCGCCAACGTGGTAGGCACTGAGGACCAAGCCAAGAATGTACAAAAAGTGCTCATCGAGCAGAACTTGGTGAGTGCTCCTCAAGAATAACAAATTCGATTTGCAAGCCTGACTTGTTCTCGAACAGTTCGTTGGCGGGGCCGTCAATCCTCGCGACAGTGATCTGAAGATCACATCGGAGGGCGACGAGATTGTCTTCAACGGTGCCAAAAACTTCAACACAGGTGGTGTTGTATCGGACTTGACCGTCCTCGAAGGCGTACTGGAAGGCACAGAGGATCACATCTTCACGTTTGTGAACACCAAGCAGGACGGAGTGCAGTTCGCGCACAACTGGGACAACGTCGGCCTTCGTCTCTCCGAGTCTGGAGGTGTGCGAATTGAAAACATCAGAGTTCCATGGACGGATGCACTCGGCTGGGATGCCGCTACGAAACGTCCTATCTCTGATGTGCTCGGCATCCCATTCGCCACCCTTCTTCTTCCGACGATCCAGGCCGTCTTCAGCAACTTTTATCTGGGCATCGCACAGGGTGCTCTCGATGCTGCGGCTGCGTACACGGTGAAGAGCACCCGCGCCTGGCCATTTGGCGGTGATAACAAAGATCGTGCCACCGAAGAGTGGTACATTCTTGAACGCTACGGCGGGTGGCACTCGCAGCTGCTGGCAGCCGATGCCCTGCTCGATCGTGTCGGTACCGAGGTAGCTGCCGTGTACCGCGAAGGTGGACAGCACGGCTCTACACTCTTGTCCGATATCACGAATGGCAGCACACCGGCCTCTGCTCACCGAAGCACTATCACTGCCGCGCGCCGTGGCGAACTAGCCGCGCTGGTTGCAAGTGGCAAGGTGATCAGCACTGACACGGGCCTGGCTGTCACGAGTGGGATCTTTGAAGTCCTTGGTTCCCGTGCGACAGGCAAGAAGTACGGTTTCGATCGTTTTTGGCGGGATGTCAGAACCCACACGCTCCACGATCCCGTTGCTTACAAGCGTCGTGAGGTTGGTTCTTGGAAGCTTTTGGGCGAGAGGCCCGAGCCTACCTGGTACACTTAGTCGTAGGCGACTGTCTGGCTACCAGATTTTTTTTTAACGAGATTACGATTTCTCTCGTCTTCAATACTGTTCTTGTCGCGTCGCTCTTCAACTCCCTAATCTCCACACGTGCTCGCGTTGCTGGTGCCTGAATCCTTCAGTCGGAGAAACTTCGGGGCGCTTGTTATATTTAGTGTCGATGTTCCCCTTTCCACTACATTAAGCGTCCTTTTGTTCCTCATTTATGCACATGATTAGACATGCATTTACTCGATCTTCCTGACGAGCTGCTTGACATTTGTTGTTCCCGAATCGACGAACTGACAGAACCAATCGATGAAGACGCCTACCCGTCCGCCGATCAAATAAATTTGGAGGCTCTCCGCAATCTACGCCTGACATGCAAACGGATTTCGCCATTGGTCAATAAACACCTCTTTTCGCGATTGGTTCTCCGGCCGGAGGAAAGTAATGCTCTGAAGGCTCGCGCTATTCTCAACGACGTGCAATTGAACCCGCTGGTTCACACCATATACCTCCAGGCATCCGTGGAAAACGATCGTACCCACAGACGTGAAAGTGCGAACCCGACCTGGGATCTCCAAGATGAGGATGGGCCCGAGCGCGAGACCGATGCTGACAATGGGGATCATTCCTCTGAGGATGATGGCGAACTGCCTGCTACTTTCAAGCGAATGTTGGGCGACATTGGTTTATTCTGCAATTTGCGTCGCATTGAGCTAGTGTACGACTACATTGTCGAAGGACTTACTGGAAGGAGTTGGACTGACGCCAGGGAGAACTTCGAGTACCGCGATATATTCTTCCGCAAGTTTCTGAGCGCCGTCAACCACGCCGAGCATCCGGCTAGCAAACTCAACAGCCTTTCGATTCACAACTTACAAGACTGTGTCAATGCCGACACAGCAACATCTGCCGATTTCATGGCTCTGCTGTCACGCCTTGATGAGCTGGAGTTGCTCGTTTTGTCTGAAGAACGAGACGACGAGTACGAGATTCGCATCCCCGAACGTCATGACTTTTACTCTGGACAGCTGAGAAGATACTGGCTTCAGCCACTATCTGAGATCGGCCGGCTCAAGAGTCTCAAATTATACGGCTCGATTTCGTGGGGCTATCTTCCGAAATGCGATCTGCGCGGCCTACACTTCCCCAAGCTCAAGAGCTTAAGCCTTGGAAATATGACTTTCACACACGAGTGGCAACTGGAATGGATCCTGTTCCATGGGGATTCGCTTGAATCTCTCGCGTTGAGAGCCTGCCCTATCATACCGGACATCGAGCTCGTATGGTACGCCGACGCAGACGGCTATCCAATTCTTCCCAATCCCTACCCAGGAACAGGCCGAGGCAGGCCGCCCATTGCGGCCAGATCGAAGTATCACTCGCGCTGGCATGAATACTTCCACAACTTTCGCACGAAGCTGCCACACCTCCGCCGTTTCGCGGTCACTTATGGTCAGTGGTTGCAAGGCAATGAATCGCCATGCGAAGCGCTCAGGGTTTTCAAAGCAATCGAGACTTGGCCAGCGGAAATCCTTACCGCTCGCTATTGCACTATGTCAGGGTACGGCACTCGGAACAATGAGGATGAAGTCAATCGCTGATCTCTTAATAGTAAGCATCAAACTCTGACGGTTCAATCATACACAGTGATCCCATGTGGTTATTTGCGCGTTTTACGTGTACGGCGAAGCTAATCTTGAACTCACAGAGAATGGGCCCTCTCACTGGGACTCTCATTTCAAAGAAGAGGCGGAGCTACGTGCGAATGTCGAGAAGTATTATCGTGGTGACCGGAGGGACCAGCAATATTGCTTGTCTGTAAAGTATCCGGACTGTTGGGACGAAGATCAGGAGGCTTTGGACGATCTTATGACTACGCTTCGCGAACGACAACGGGGACAAGCGATAGCACGATGACCCACATGACATGCGCCAATGAAATACACTAGTACCCTCTGTTTTGTCTGCGGTCCTCCTTGATATGCCAGTGAAAGAAATGGCAGTTCAAGCTGTCGAGATACAACATCACACCCGACTTTGCGTAGCGTAGTCCTTGAGGTGATAGCATGATGATTTACAGAGTAGCACTAACGTAAGGAAAAAAGTTGAGACAGGACCTCAATGGCTTACGGTGTGGTTTCTTTTGGCTGATATTCTAAGAAGTACGACACATAGAGCTAAGAGCGCGAGCACATCTCAACGCGCTCCTACTACAATCCCTTTGACGGACATCTTGGACAGCGCCACAAGAGAATTTAAAGAACTGGTATATCGCTGGGCCAAATAATAATTGTATCTCAGCGGTCCTTGGCGCTGTTCCTTTGGCTGATATCTCAGATACTACGGCAGACCAAGCAGAGAGCAAGAGCAAATTGCATGTCTCCAGAACGCCGGCGGTCGATCAGATTCTCGATACATTTACATGGTCTTCGTAATACCAGCAGAAAAGCTGTATCGGAGGGCTGCCAGCGCCGTTCGAGCTCGATGTCTGATGTCTCCGTTCATGCAAGCCCACCAGGCCTACTGACTACAATCAATCTGAAACAATGCCTAGAGCGACAACGACGCTACGCCTAACAACACAGCCAACACTCCGATTTTCCACGCCGACACCGTCTTCGTAGCCGCCGCGCTCTCGAAGATAGGAGTATTGCAACGCGAGATCCCCGGCCTCGTAACATTCCTGTCGTCCGCTTTGATCGCCATGCACTTCGTAAAACTGAGAGTGAAATCCGTGTTGTTCCTCGCATCTGGCCAGGCGACGTTGCACCACGCGCAGCCGTCATGGCTGTAGATTTCTTGCCAATAGCCGCAGCACTCTTGCATCATGGGAATAGTTGTGTTGCTGATGACGGGCGTGGCGCACCAATCTTCTGTCATGTTGGCGCCAGGGATCACATTTGGCATAGAGAGGGGGCCACAGAGGGTGGTGTTTGATGCGATTGTGGCCATGGTGTCCTTTGTATTGTCTGCGGTGGATAGTTGTGAAGAAGCCGGATTGGGGTGTGATTTTATTGGGAACGCTGGACTGACGGAGAATCAGTGAGAAATTGCGGTTTGAACAGCTTCAAATCGCAGCAATACAAATCCCTCCAAGGGCCCGATGCCGGAATGCACGCTCTCTTATGCTTGTGTGTTACGAATGCACGCACGAAAATAGCTGGGAGGGTTCACCTGCCAAGGTGTTACAAGTATCAGATGACCACCAGGAGGAATCCGCTCGTGTAACAATATCATGATCTTCCCTGTTGAAGACAAGATTGTCGAAGTCTCAAGGAGGATCGAAATGACGTCTGTTTGTTGGGGATCGGGCTGTGCCTGTCGTACTGGAGATCAGTGTCGCACTCCTTGCTGTCAGGCCGGCGATCCTTCGACAGCGGATTTTAGCCGCTTGCAACATCTCCGGATTCCTGCCATGCAGATGAGCATCTTAATGGAAACCTGCAATATGATTCTTTGGCCCTGAATACTTTAGCAACACGTGTACAAAGAGCTGAGGAGTCGTGCGAATGTGACTCTGTTGCTAATGATCTATATTGTAAGTCGTACTCAGCCGCATATCCAAACGAAGCACAATATCTAATTATCGACCCTCCAAAGAGCCCTCGCATTTGTCGCAAACACCTCGTCGACGCACTTAAACTCTGTCGCCCAATCCAGCACAGTCTGAATGAACGGCCTGATGTCAAGTCTCTCGAACCTGGTGTGCGGCCAGTCGCTGGCAAAGACAGTGCGGTCGGTTCTCGTCTTCAAGATCTCCTTGGCCATGACCTCCAGTCCGATCAAAGACGGCTCGATGCGATATGCGCCGCTGAACTTAATGTACGTGTTACCAGCCTTGATCAAGCGAATCAAGGGCCCGAATCCTTTGACCGAGTAGGGATCGAAGGAGGCTTGGTCTTCAGGCGTCAGATCTGGGATTTCAGGATGGGCGAAGTGATCAAGAACGAGCGTGACGTTCAGGCCTGAGATGACGTCTTCAACTTCTTCCAGTATCTCCATGTCGACGTAGATCTGCAGCACCCAGCCAAGAGGGCGGACAATGTCGGCGTAGGTCTGAAGCTGGCGTGCGAGTTTGGGAACGTCGACCGCCTTACCGTCTGAAACAGCGTTGAGACGAACGCCGCGTACGCCCTTTGCGTGCCACTCATGCAGTGTGGCGGTGGAGATGTTGGGCTCGAAGCCAACAACTCCCCGAGCTCTGTCAGGACCTAATCCCGTGAGAGCATCAAGGAGGATGCTGTTGTCATTTCCATAAATGGACGGCTGGATGATAGTGATGTGCTGCATGCCGAACGCGGTTTCGTTGGCAACTGCATCCCAAGTTCCTGATATACTAGGGGTGTACACTGCTTCTGGCGCCAAAGGGTAACGAGATGGATCAACGATGTGCATATGGCTATCCCAGGCATTGGCTGGGAGGTCACAGCGGTTCCAAAACGGCTGGACAGTGCCACTGGCATCAAGACGAGTAGGGAACTCTTTTGTGGCGTTGTTGACCTGAGCATTGGCGGTGCTGTGTAGCAGGGCAAGTGGAAGGAGGTACAAGTACTGGTCCAACATCCTGAAAGATTGTCGTGTAGGTGTCTTCGAGGTATGCGTAAAAGCGGATGCACTGATGGAGAGATGGGACCTACCTTGCCTGGGCGTCTTTGGGCTTCTTATACCATCGATCACATCGTTTGGGATCCACCTTTGCGAAGACAGCCTCACTGTAGTGCGGCCCCGCATGGAGAAAAAGTGGTCTAAACCATGTGCTTGGGGCCGTGAAGGTTGAAAATATCCCCTCATCCAGGCGAGAGAGATGTTGGAGGCCTTCCTCCAGCCCGGAAGATGGCCGAGAAGCTTGAACATCAGCAACGGGTTTTGGCCGATGTTTGAAAAGCGGGGCCCGAAGAAGAGAGGCGGAGAAACAGCGGGAGCGATGCCTATTGCTGTCTAGGGCCAGGAACAGGCATGTCATTGCTCGTCAAGGGATCTCTACCTTAACATATGACGTTGCCTATAGCAGTCCCCAAGAACGTCCCCCGAACGAACGATTGGACCGACCACCGCCGGCCTGCCGACCAAAGGAACCCTGCTCATTCACTACCCTCGAGAGGTACCGCTACTTCTACGCGCAGCGTCAGCATAGCTCGAGGCAGGCGGACACCTTAGCATGCAAACGTGATGGGCGCGTCAGAGAGCAAGCTAGCCTTCAAGGAAGACATCTTCAAGTTGTCGGGCGAGCCAAATATCCCTGCCGACAGCGCATGGTGGTCGCGCTTCTACCAGCTGCCTGAGTCTGCCGACGATGTTTTCGCCCTGTGGTCGCCGAACGACCTGCGCCATCTTACCAACAACAACCACGACTCCGCCCCGAACACACCCACGAACGAGCCACCAAGCCCGCAGAAGAACGCTGAGACGCTCATATACGTTGTCATAGCCCGGCTGGAAGCTCTTCAAACACGCAATGTGCACGCCGATACACCAATAGCTCCAGAGGTGCTCAACAAGGAGGTGCTCAACTGCGTGCGGATCCTGACCAGGCTGTTGCCATACATCTACGAGGCGGACCACCTGGCTGCGTGGGAAGCGAAATTCTTCTGGGAAGCAAGGAAAGCAACATGGGTGTGGGACAAGAAATACAACCGCCGTGGGCCTCTGTTCGATGGGCTGAACCCCGGCAAAAAACTGGCAGAGGGCTCAGAGGATCAAGAGATTGATCGACCTTTGGGCGAACATCTCATAGACCTGCTCATAAACTACCTGTTCCTGCCAGGCTTTGCCTTGCCGAAGAAGGTCGACGCAAATGGTAACCCCGACTCGCACATCTCGTACTCGATCTGGCAGAGTGGCATTGGGTGCAAGCAGAGCCAAGGGATGACCAAGGAGAATGAGCGGAACGCTATGGAGGCGTTGAGGTTGCTTTTGACTTTGTCAAGCCGTATGATGTACTTGCCATCCAGTAAGTGCAAATTGAGTAACATGAAATGACTGAAGGCGAGGCTGACATGAAATTAGACATGGTGGCACAGATCGACATCAAGGCATTAACATACATCACAACTCAGTGCAGCCGACAAGCAGTGCTGAGCTTGATCTGCTCGCTCCTGAACACCGTAAGCTGATTGCGTTGTCGCTCTATGTGGCGACTGCTAACATATCCCAGGTCCTCAAATACAACCCTGCATCGTGGCGGGTTCCTCTCGATCTCACTGCAGTTACGAAAGATCCCAAGCAGTTGCTCGTCACATATTCCCTTCAGCTTCTACTGGTCTTGATAATCTATCCTGCGCCGAACGACCAACCGAACGCCTTCCGGAAATCGCTCAGCCGTCTTCATCGTGTTGAAGACTTCCAATTCATCCAACAAGGTCTTACTCTTGTCCTGACACAGCCGGTGTCAGGCGTGGCTTCATATGTCCCGACTGTGTCTAAAGCACTACCATGGGCTCCGGAAATGCTGGTTCTATTCTGGGAACTGCTCCAATGCAATAAACGCTTCCGCAGCTTCATCATTGACACGGACAGAGCGCACGACTTGATTGTCCTAGTCCTCTATTATGCCATGGAGGCCAAAGACGATCCAGCCAGGCAAGGAATTGTACGCATGTGCGTCTTCATCCTGCAGACCCTCAGCGTCGAGCCGACTTTTGGCAGACGTCTTAACAAGCCATTCATGGGTCAGGACTCACTGCCTTCGACAATCCGCATTCCCAACTTCCACGGCACCTATGCCGACTACCTGATCACGAGTATACATGCAATCTTGACTACAACGAAAGGACGCCTGGAGTCAATTTACCCAGCACTGTTGGCCATTATCAACAACATCGCACCCTATGTGCAAGATTTGCAACGTGCAACGTGCACCAAATTGCTCGACCTTTTCATCTCATTCTCATCACCCGTCTTCCTGCTGGCAAACGATAGCAATCATACCCTACTACTATCACTGCTTGAGGCAATGTGCGCAATTCTCGACCATCAGTACGATGCAAACAGACGCTTCGTGGACATTGTCTGCCGCAGCCACAAACGCTTCGAGGCACTAAGAGACTTCACGGTGGATGGTGCCTTGACTGAGCTCGACCGCATCAATCAAGAACGCAAGGATCGCAACGGCAATATCGCCGGCATCACAAGCCCGACACGAGGTGCTTCGATGGACAGTATTCGCAGCCCGGCCTCAAGTCGATCTCCCTCCCTTGGCAACGTGCCAGAACATGGAGCATTCGCTATCGGCGACGACGATGATGACGAGGAAGATTTGGAAACGCCCATCAACAACCCACATTCGCGATCCCAAAGCAACGCATCTGCCTCTATGGAAGACGCAGTCCCGACGCAGTCACGATCCATGTCGGAGAAGGCACGCGGCAAGCAACCCGTTGGGCATGGGTCTTTCTCGCGATCCGCCTCGCGCAACACATCTAACACAAGCCTGGCAAGCCTACAGACTCAGACGCCTCACCCATTGACCACCAGCACACAGTTCACACCCACAGCAGAGTGGCTTGAGAGCTGGCTCCCCCATCTACCACTGCACACTATCCTGCAAGCGATTGCAGACGGCCAGAGCGGCACTCCTAAGCCAAGTCGCCAGCCATCAACTCCCGGCGAAACCGCCACCTCGCCAAGCTCAGAGTGTAAGTCGCCGTCCCAATTACCATGTCTTACCGTATCTTCTAACACATACATTCAGACCCCGCTCCACCCATCCGGCTCCAAACCTTCACATGGTCCTCCCTCGCCCTCGGCTGGTACATGTCGATGTTATGGGGCTTCATCTTCGCACAAGACGCGCAGAACAACCGCGGCAGCAACGGTCTATGGGCCGGCACTTCTATCAAGCTGTTCAATATCGCGAACCGTCAGGGTGAGATTAGCCTGAGGAGTCCGAAGGGCGCGGTTGATGCTGTGGGCGATTCTCTGGCTAGGAGGATTGGCAGCTTTGGGTTTGGTGGGACGGGCAATTCTGCCGGTGGAGGCGCTGCTGCAGGCAGTGGTGGTAGAGAGACTTGAGATTGTCGCACTGTATGATGGGGAAATAATTGTTGTACGAGTACTAACCCTTCGTCCTCTACTTGATTGCTTAAAACTGAATGGATGTCTGGATCTGAGGATGAGAACCAGATGACAATTTAGAGAACTGATGGAATATTAAACTCAAGCGTATGATGCGGAACAATGCCGGCTGTTGTATTGTCGACTTCTTCGAGTGCTAATATATTTTGTTGGCAAAGACCACGATCTCGCTCGCTTGTTTATTAAGGTGGGTCATGATGGCGGTCCGGGTCCCGAGCGCACGTGTGTTTTGTTGACATGGCCGAGCATCGAATTACCATATCAGAATGTAACACATAAGTGCTGGTTTGAGCGTAGCCATTGGTCTGATCAGTGGCCTTTTCTGCCTGGCCCAACAAACAAATACATGTACGCGAAGTCGTATCCAATGTCAGTGAAATTGCCTCTAGCAAGTTCAAGCATAAGCAATAATAAAATGCAGAGTCATCTCCTCGGAATGTCATCACCGATCCCATTCGGGCGGATTACGTCAGAGAGAGTGGAAATGTGCATGGTCGGGCGCTGCGGGAATTTTGGGCTGCATTTTGTGTGGCTTGCCGCTGCGGCGAGGCTGCAGCTTCGCGTGCGTGGAGTAACCACGAGCGAATTTTTGTCGCTGGCGAAGAGAAGACGACGACTCGTTCCCTTCCATCACGACAACAACACCCAGTCATTGACCTGGCGGAGCTTGTCTCGACCAAGGCAGGCACCATCTCGGTCGCATTTCACTTACACCACCTCACGTGCGCCTCGAGCCGGTGCAGAGTCAGGTGATTCACCACTCGCCAAGCTCACACGAGCAAGCGTTCTTGCCGTGAGCGCCGATCTTCTTCACGCTCTACAATCCTCACTTCAGCACTCGTCACTGCTGGAGACGTCTTCTGCACTCCGACACAAAAACAACACCTCATCATCATCCCTAGCACCTCCCTAACAATCACCTCCACCATCGCCATCCCGCACCCTATCGACCCGATACTTACGCCGGGTATCGGAGCCTCCATCCTGGATTCCCACGCATAGTCGGCACAATTCCTCGCCGCAAGAGCTCTTTTATACCCCTCTCTGCTCGTCCTCCTTAACGTCCTTGAAGGCGTTCACCCCCCAAAGGCCCGATTGCTGCTGGCGCAAGCCAGCCTCCACTTCCAGAAACCCACCAGTGGGCCTATTCTCCTCATCCAGCGGACGCCGCCAGTTCCGCTCGTGCAGCAGATAGCGCTCCACTCGCAAGAGGAAGAGCTTGTACATATTACTACCCTAGCGCCCTGGGACGATCCTGCGTTCGCAGAAGAAAAGAACACCCAAGAGACAAGGCTTGGAGATGGTCACCGCTGGAATTCCAGACCACTACACTGGTTCGCCATCTTCCTTGGTTGGCACGCCGCATCTGACTATCAATCGTGAGGTCACTGCCGACCTCGACTCCACCAATGCCTTTGAGGGACCCGAGAAGCTGCTAGAGGTATGGTTTTCTCCCTCGGAGAAGGCGCTGCCTGCGTCCGCCTCTCCGCTTGGCCTCAAGTCCGTGTCCCAGGATTCCTGGAAGGAGATGTTGGATCTGGTCAACTGCCAGGTGCTCTCGGTCATTGAGTCCCGCAATGTGGACGCCTACCTGCTCTCCGAGTCGAGCATGTTTGTCTTCCCGCATAAGCTTGTCCTCAAGACTTGCGGCACTACCACTCTGCTTTGCGGTCTTCCACGCATGCTCGAAATTGCTGCGCTCGAAGCTGGCTTCCCTCACCAGCAGGCCAACTTGGTTCAGGGCATCCCAGCTGCCGCTACGCCGCACCGCGTCTTCTACAGCCGCAAGAACTTCCTCTACCCGAACCAGCAGCGTGGACCGCACCGTAGCTGGCGCGATGAGGTCCGCTTCCTTGATGAGAGATTCCGCGGCGGCAGTGCCTATATGATCGGCAAGATGAACGGCGAACACTGGTACTTGTACATCACAGGACCGGGAACGCAGCTCACACCCCCCGCGACCCCGAACGAGGAGCGTTACACCACGACCACCAAGCATTTGGAATTGCCTGACAAGCTTGCCGCTGTCACTGTCGAGGACGACTTCGATGAGACTGGAGACGAGACCCTCGAAGTCCTCATGACCGACCTGGATGAGAAGAATGCTCGTCAGTTCTACCTCGAGAATGCCAGCCAGATTGCCCACGACAACGTTCGTGCTGCACACGCTGCTCGCAAGGATGCCATTGCGCACTTGGGTGTCATTTCGGACGCCAACGCTTCCGACCCGAGCATTTCGGGCAACACCCTCGTCAATGGCCAGGGCAAGGAGGAGAGTGGCTTTGATGTCTTCGCGCAGACATCGACTGATCACTCTGGCTTCAACTCTGACGCCGAGGACGACCCCCTAACCTTCTCCGCCGAGTTGAGCACTGAAGGCCACACTCTAGGCACGGTTGTCTCCGAACACTGCGGTCTCTCTGACGTGTATCCGCAGGCCAAGTACCCCGACGCCCGCGTTGATGCGTACCTGTTCACCCCGTGCGGATTCTCCGCCAACGGTGTCGTTCCCAAGCCTGGCGACCCCGAGACGACCAACTACTGGACCGTCCACGTCACCCCTGAGCCGCAGTGCTCCTACGCCAGCTTCGAGACCAACGTGCCGACTCGCCAGACCGGCCGGGAGACCGTCGAAGTCGTCGAAGAAGTCGTCAACGTCTTCAAGCCGGGCCGCTTCAGCGTCACCCTCTTCGAAGCCAAGAGTGGAGATGACAGCGCTATGGCTAAGAAGGACAAGCGCATGGATACCATCAAAGGCTACCGCCGCGTCGACCGTGTCGTGCACGATCTCGAGGGCTATGAGCTGGTGTTCAGATACTTCGAGCGCCTTGACTGGAGGGGTGGTGCGCCGAGGATTGGCGAGCAGGCTTGGTAGAGGGCGAGGCAGTTGTCGCCTTAAGGTTCTCTTTTCTTGTTCATATGAATGCAGTTGCGTACTTATCAACGGCCTGCTGTGGGTTCAAGTATTGTTTATAGCAAGGATTGTTTGTTGATAGTTGACTGGTATTCCGGAGTACGATCACGAGTTTTTACCACCTATTGGGAGAGCATTGTTTCTTTGATATTCTCGTCTTCCTGCTGATATGTGAACAAAAATTGTCTTGCCACTATCTTGATGTTCGATTGATTGTCCACTTTTCGACTATTCATTTCCTAGCATCCATTGATTATTGCGCAGTGGTTCTCTCTTCCTAAAAACAAACATGAAGTCTAAATCCAACGTCCCGCTGCACATAACCCGCGGGCACAAAACGGCTGCCTAGAACGGGCAGTGCTTCTTGGCTCTCTAAAACAGGTTTCACGTCTTTTGTCATTCGTTAGCTCGACGATCACTCCGATGTTCCTGCGCACCAGGCACCGTCATTCCTGGATCTAGTGCGCGCGCTATGCGGATTCTTCGTGCCGATCGCCAAGGGTGCGTTCTGTCAGGATCAACTATGAGCTTATCGACTACTGTCCTGAAACTCTACAATTTGCATTAACCGCGGAAGGCATGTACTGGTGATGGCTGCAACATCGTGCTGGTCAGACATGAAATGCGAGGGTATCACATCGGATACGCAATGCTCTCATGTCAACGGCGTGTCACGCCTAGCTTCGTTATACCATCCAGACCGACCCTTCGATCCTCGCAGCACTCCAACCATATATCTCGGCTCTTTATCCATCCCAGGCCCACTATTCCCAATCGCCATCTCTACAGTTTTCGTCTTCTACCAGCTCCGGCGACCCCGAGCCCGGCGCGCCCATGGAATCCACATCGAAATCGAAGGATTGCCGCCTACACCTCGCCAGATTAGCCTAGAATGGCCAGACCCTGGACACCCAGATGCGCCTCGCATATACCTTGCCAAAGCCAGTCTGGCCTTCCACGGTATCATCACGAACGGAGCGATTATGCACTTCGGGAGGTCGTTCCTTGAGAACGCCACGCTGTGCTGCGTGGAAGTCGCTGTGCTGTTGCTTTACGCTGAGATCGTTAAACCCGAGGTGCGCAGATCGTGTTTAGCCGCTGCTGTGGGCTGGACGCTGTTCATATTTCTCGATCGGCTGGCGAACGAAGTCGCGACCGTAGCAACGTGGTTGGTTGTGGCTCTTGCCGCTCCTCTAGCGTGGCAGATCGATGGCCGCAGAGGCGACGTGGAGATGCAGCAGAGCAGCTCTGGGTACCTACTGATGTTGATGGCAGCGAACAGACTTGTCTTCGACTCGCAAGTTGCCACACAGCAGTGGGTCAAAAATCACCCGGTAGTGGCTTGTAAATATCTCTCCGCGCTGCTCACCGGCAACGGGCTGATGGTTTATGTCTTCAATCGCAAGCGAAGAGCAGACGTTCAGCAGCCCCACTGGAATCTACAACGAACGTTCGCGACGTCGAGATTATGGATGTCTTCCGCGTTCGATGCCTCGATACCGGTAGCGGTATTTATAGGCACTTTTCTGGGAGGCATAGTCTGCACAGCTTATCTATCATCTTGCCTGCCATGGGGTAGTCTCATGTTCGGCAACTGTGCCTCATCGCCATCACTTTCGCGGCTTTCTTTTGCCGCCGGATACTCGATCTATCTGAGCATATTCTTGATCGTAAGCTGGCACCGACTGCGGCGCGACGAGAGGCAGCGTGCCAACCGAGCGCCCATAGCAATTCTGAGGGCAGAACTCGAGACCAGCGCGAACGTGATCGGATGGGCTTGCTTGTTTATGAACAGTCTGTATGTTGCTCTGAGGTTGCTATTATAGCGATGATACCGAGCTCATTCGCTTCCTGCCTCCACTCTCTGTCTGAAACCATAGTCTTCCACCTTGATCGCTCTGGCTGGCGGGCCCTTCAAGGTTGCTAGAATGTAGCTGATGCCAGACCAAGACATGATGGAAATCAAAGAGCGCATGATCCAGAGTCCCCACTCGGTCTCCGGGTGAATGGCGTGCGGTATGCCTGGAGACAGCTTCTGAGCTCGATCTACAAGTGGTCGCATCTTAGTCTCGTACTGAGCAAAAGCCGAGGTGTAGTCAAGCTGATCTCTAGACAAGTATTGCAGAAGGCTGCCAGCGAGAGTGTGCGCTCCGTTGAGTGCGAGGGTAGTACCCATTCCCGAGAAAGGGCTTGCACAATATCTAGATTGAGATTAGAGGCTGTCATTCATTCCATGGTTCTGAGAAAACTCACCCAGCGTCACCCAAAAGAACCACCCTCCCTTTACTCCAGCTTTCCATCTTGACCTGAGCTATCACGTCGTAGTAGAAATCGTCGGCTGCGTTCATCTCTGACACGATGCGTTCGCTTTCCCAGCCAGCATCCCGGAAGCATTCGCTCAGTAATGCCTTCTGACCAGCAAGACTTCGGCTTCCAACTTTTGCCACTTCCTGAAACCTGGTATCTTCATCGTTGACCACGATCATGAAGACTGTCGAGCGATCCGGCTGATCGCTGGGCCTAACCATGATGCCTTTCTTTCCAGGCGCATGGTACCACCTCCGCCAAAGGCTATCGGTCTCGCCTTTGGGCATGGAAAAGAACCCACCGTAAGCCCCGATCCGCTTCAATCGATCTTCTTCCCCTTCCGTCCCCCATACCATCTTTCTTGTCAAGCTCTGCAAGCCATCTGCGCCAACAACAAGATCGTAGCTCCTGCTCTCGCCGCTATTGGCGAACACCACTCGAGCCCAATCGCCTTCCTGCTCAAGACTCTCAAGCCATTCCCTGTTAATAAACTCTATCTCTCTACCACCAAGAGCCTGGACCTGCTTACTGAGCTCCTCAGCCCGTCCCCGGAGAATCTCGGTCAGCCTGCCTCTCAAGATCTCCACATCGCTGGTTCCAGTCTGAACTCTCCCAGTCTTATCGGCAGCCATCTCTGCCCAGACCTGGTTCTTCTCGTCGACGATCCGCACACCTTCTTCGCCTGTTGTCGCGGCTTTGACGCGATCTTCGACGCCCAGTTTACCAAGAATGTCGATTCCCGTGCCACGGACATCGATGTTCTGGCCGTGGGAGCTGTTGGCGGCGGATCGCTCGACGATGGTGATGTGTGGCAGTTCTGTGATTGGAAGGGGGAGGAGTAAGAGGAGACTTGCAAGGGCGTTGCCTGCCACGCCGCCGCCGATGATGAGTATGTTCAAGGGTGCCATGATGTGGCTGTGTGTATTGTAAGGTGGTAATTAGATATTGGAAATTATGGATGTGGCTGCGTCCTGCATCCTCGCCTCGTCCGCCCAATGCCGCCCACCTTTATATCACCAGAAGATGTGAGAAGACAGCCTATGACATAGTTTCTGTATTTGTATACTATAGCGAATCATTGCAAAGTGCTTCGCGGAGGTTGTTGTTGAGGCCTCCAATCCTTCGCACCCGAGCGGCCGAGCTTGCGACCAATTGCCTTCGCTGCTCGCATTCGCAGTGGCGGTACAGCCATCGTCATTGCGCAACCGCCTTGTCAATTCAATATTCTAATATCGTTTATTCAAAGCCGTGCGCGGATGAACAGCAATATGCTATTGACCGATGTTTTCCATTATATATTTATCAATCTGATATGAAATGTACTATTCACGAAGAACAAACATTATGCTCTGATACTCACGCCAATTGGCCGTAATGTATCAGCGTTGCCGGGAAATCGACACTTCATCGTCTAAGCTTCACCCTGTACCGGCTCGGCAGACTCTCTGATCTTGCGATTCAGCACCAGATCTTTCGAGAAAGGCGCTGTGGTAGGCCTCTTGGGTTGCGGCTCCACCGTCGCCCAACGCTCGACGTTACGCATCAGCGCTTGCGTTGGGAACTCTAATAGCGGGCTCAAGAACATTGCCAGCAGCAAGAGCAGAATGTAACTTGTGATGAATGTCACCAGCAAGGTCGCATAGTACGGCATGCCCGCAGAGTTGCAAGCGAGCGCAACCCAAGCGCCCCAGGTCCAGAAGACAAAGCCGTGGGTGAGGTAGATGCAGTAGATCATAGGATTGAGGAAGGTGAAGAGCTTCAGCGAGAGGAAAGCTTGTACCCAGGTGGACAGTTCGACTACCGTCTGCAGGCCGATGGAGAATAGCAAGAGCGCTAGCGTCGGTACGGTGTAGTCAGGGTAGGGTGGTTGGTTTGTATCGTTGATGGGCTTGGCAGTGGTGACATCTGGGTGGATGCCGTTCTCCACAATGAAGAATGACCATTCTGGATTGAAGATGCCGAAAAGGGATGATCCGGCGGCACAGATAGCTGCTACTGCAAGAATGGAGTAACGTGCGAGGGGGCGAGACTTCAGATATTCTCTCCAATTGTAGGTTACCTCAAGATCGGATAGCACGAGTCCTGCCCAGTGACAGGCGCTCCAGCTCTGGAACCGCTCGTTAGCCTGTGACATGAAGAGGAAAGAAATAGGACTGACGTACCCTTGCGTACCACCCGGCTATGATGACCACAGTGTAGAAGCCGAAACGTTTCCACGGATTTTTGATATCGCGGATGACGACAGTAGCTGCCAACACGACCCATGAGAACTGTAGTTGCACTGGAATTGTCCAGAGGATACCAATACAGTAGTGAGACGTGATCTCTGGGGCGGCGTTCGGAATGAGGTATGCGAGCTCGACAATGTTGTTCAGATATCTACAAAGCAAGTGTCAGCAAAAAGGTCTCCTGACCTCAAAACCCATAAGCACTTACACTGCGAAATTTTTCTGTGCCACCACGTACGGCCAGGTCGAGTATGTCACCGACGGCAGCCACTCAAGGGAAGATGTGACTCCCATGGAGATGAAGAAGTATTCAAGAAGCGATATGATGACGATCGGAACGAAGAGTCGAGGTACGCGTTTGAGCTCTTTCTTGAAGATGTCTTCGAGGTTACCTTTCTTCAAAAAGTTCATTGCCAGGAAGCGAGTCGCTGTCAAGAAGAAAGGACCGATCCAGAGGCCAGACAGGACGACACCACCGATGGTGTAATTGAGCCACTGCTCTACCTTTGAGTAGTGTCTAGGTCCATAGCCGTCCATTACATATGGCCTGCAATGTCAGTAAGGGGGACAGATGTATGAGCAATGTTTCCAAACTTACCAGAATGTTTGGCCAAAGTGATGTAAAGTCACGCCAATGCACGCAAGAGCCGTGAATCCCGCCAAGTAGTCGATACGCTTAGCCGGTTGAACGGCCACTTGCACTGGCTCGACAGTGGCTTTCGTCGTGTCCTTCTCCTCGACAACGGGCACGACAATTTTTACATCTTTCTCGTACTGCCCGGATGCCATGGCCATTGGATCATGAGGGGTGCTCTCATCGACAATAGTAGGTAGCACTTGCACAGGTGCAATGACGTTCACGCTTTCGGACGAGATCTCTTTAGCCTCTGTAGACTTTTCGTCGTCAACATCGATCTTGCCGATGTGTGATATTTCCGAAATTCTACGCGGAGCTTTCTGCTTTGCGTCCTCATGCTTGGTACGAGAGACGGCAGCACCTTCAAAATCGTGACCTGTCGACAGACTGTCTAAGCTCTCCATGCCACGTAGCGATGGGGCCGCGGTGTGATACGATGGCGCAGGAGTTGCACAACCGGAGTCGCTGCCCTTGTAATTCTGTGTTCCATAGCGAGGTAAGGGAGTCTGAGTTCCGGACGCGACCAACCCCTCTTCTGATACGGACTCAAAGCTGCCGGACTGGCGTTTGTCCGTGATATCCGCAGGCTTTTCTGAAATCTCAATGACCTGTTTTGGTATCGGCCAAAGCTTCTTCCAAGGTGTTCGCCGTAAGAACACGTTCATCAGAGCGAAGATGCCAAAGGAGCTACAGCAAGCGGCAACGACTCCAGCTAGCTTCCGAATGGGCTTATTCTTGGGCGGCCCCTTCCATCGTTGTTCAGACTCTGGGCCATATGGCGTATAGCCGCGTAGGCTCAGGTTGGATGTAGCACAGAGAGAGGTACTCGCGCACCGGTCGTTAAAAGCGGTATGTTGGGCCTTGGTCATCACCGACGAGTTGAAGAAGTTACGGACCCAGAGAACATGACTCTGAGCAGCGTTCTGCATCGGCGGTCCTTTCCCAAACGTCTTGTCTCCGGTGCTCCATGTCTGGATCTGGAGAGCTTGTCCAGCCGCGGGCAATGACCGGTCTTTCTTCGTGATGAGCCGTGTCATATTATCGGCGACGTGGAAGACCAATGCGCTCTCATTCCAGGAGAACCGTACGTTGGTGAAAGATTTCCATGGATCCACGCCCGCACTCTCGAGGGTAGTAAAGTTTGTCACGGCTTTGTGTTCTGGCCATTCGCCGTTGACAAGGTTGGACACTTCAGCATTAGCTGGGTCATTCGCATTCATGAAGTCGAATTCAGCACTGTCAGAGCGGTTGTAGTAGACCCCGTATGTAAGGACAGTACCACCTGACCACTGGGCGGCAGGCTTCATTGCTGCTTCGAACAGACCATGCTGGATATCCCTCCTGACACTCTGGAGTTGCGCACCGTTGACAAGGTGATTTTTCTCAGGTGTATCAAGTATCATCTCAAGCGCTTGCTGTGAGACGCCATTGACGGTGGTATTGGTAATTTTTGCATTGTCTGATCGAGCCCCGATTCGGAAAATAGAGTTCCAGCCTTGTTCTTTCTTGTGTGCGAAATCGAGTGCCTGGAAGATTGCCGGATCGATAATTTCGGTCTCGTTGAAGTAGACAATCAGACTGTCTGTATAGACGGACGCTGTTTGCTCGTCTTTAAAGCCACAAGAGCATTCTGACACCTCTCGGGCAATCGCCGTCGGTGCAGCTAAGATGAGAATTGCTAGGATTATTGTCGAAGGTAGCATGGTGAAGGATAACGAGGATCACATGGGGAAAGCAGTGCACCCACGGGCGAAGAAGGTACATAAGGTACTTGACTGTGGCCATCGCTCTTACCGTCCCTGCGTTATCAGCCTGGATCATAGAGCTTCTCGATGAGCTTGAGCTCTGGCTCGTTCTGGCTCATCCGGCATAACGTGCCACGGCCACGCCGGACATGTCCACATGAACGCGATCCGTTGAAGCTCGCACACTGCGTGCAAACGCAATCGCTCGCCAGGAAGGTTTAATGTCAGCCATGGCAGGCTGCCAGAATGACGGAACAATCGAAGATCCGAAAGGGCCGATTTGTCGGCATCAGTGCTTGACTATGGTGGACTCTGTGGTCCGCAAAGACGTGGTTGAGCGCTGACAGTTAATTGCGTAAATCAGGGCGCTGGCTGGCAGGATGCGCGGAGACGGCACACGCATTTCGGACAAGCTCGCGTGTTGTCTCACTCACCACCCTGATGTTCCTTCACGCTAAAATGGCTAAAATGGTTACTGCAACTCCTCGCCCATGCGGCGGGCCGGTTCCTGCAGATCGTCTGCGCCACTGCCGCGAGCAAGGTCCGCATTAGGCCACCTGTGCCACGGGAATACCAACCTTGTACCAAAGGGTTGCACGATTGGATTTGACAGCATCGCTCACGCCCCAGGCTGGGGAGTGCGGTTTAATGGCACATTATGTGCTTCTAGCCTGCCGGTTAAGCCTTTGGGCGCTCCGATAGGATGACAAGGTTGGACACCTTCCAGAAACCACGCCGCCGTTCAGAAAACGAGAATGCCAGTCGTACAGCAACTTCGCCGACACAAAAGCCGCGGAGCTGTTTCTGTTAGCTATTGAAGAATTGCACGATATGCGGCATCGGACAATCTCACATGCGAGAAGTGGTGTTTAGATCGTGAAGATCGCCGACGTAACTCAAAGCAAATCAAGATTCGATATCACATCTGGTTAATTTACGTCGAGAAACGGTCTTAAAAGTCGCTCCAAGACAACAACCAGCACGTTATCACAACATTACAATGCACTCTAGCCTATCCCAACCCACAATGCATGAGATTTACATCTAGTAGGGCGGTGAACCTCGCAACATTGCAACACTACAGCCTAGTTTAGTCTTTCCCAACCGCCAACGCAGGAAGGTCACATCGAGAAGTGCCGTGAACATGTGCGCAAAAAAAAAAATCGTCACATTATTACATACTGCAATCTAATCTAATTTTTCCCATCCGCCAATGCAGATCTCCTACAGAGACCCAAACTGTGTGTGCAACCTGGGGACTCCAGAGCTAGTCTAACGAAGCAACCATGAAAACGTCTCTTTCGCGATCCACTGACTAGGCGAGTCGATCAGGCGATGGAACACCTCTGCGCCAACTCCAGTAGTGATCGTCCCAATGACGAAAACAGCCAGCTTTGCCAACGGCGGAGCAACATCGCGCTGGACGTGAAGTTGCATGTACAGCTTGATACCCGCTGTCCAGAAGACGATGGTTTGCGCCACAAAAATGCCTGGGGAAAGAATGTTAGCTAGCAGAGGGGTTATTGCCGAAGGGATGGGCGCACCCATAGATCTTTTTCCCAAAAGCACCAGTGGTTTCCAGGAAAGACAGTGTTTAAACAGGACACTGGTTTCGGACAAGAGAAGGATGCCGAATATGACGAGGAAATTGTCCACCCGAGCGTACGGACCAGCAGCCACAAAGGTTTCGACGCTGTGATTCTGGGCCAGGTCCACATAAGGGTGGAGGATGAGCTCCTTGTTGTAGTATTGCGGTAGCACGGCCCATGTGAACTTCATTCCGAAGCCAGCCACCATCATGATTCCGCCAATGACTTTATAAGGAAGCTTCCACTCCAAGCGTTTATGTATCGTCAGCCCTTCGTCGAGCTTAAGGCGAAGCGATGGATTCTTGACATAATCGGCCAGGAGAAGCGCGAATGTGCTATACCAGCCCCAGGTGCACATCCAGAACGTGCCCAAAGCGAAAAGGGCAAACCCTTCAGCATGCCAGCTGGGCCTCGTATACGGGAGTAAGATCATGAGGAAGTAGACGGTCCATGACTGGTAGAAGATGAGACTGAGGTTCCAGATTGTTTGAGTGGGCCAGAATGTATTTGCAGCTTGGGTGTAGAAATCGCGAACGACCCAGAAGATGTCGAAGATGGAATTGAGTGCGACCAGCGCATTCTCGGGTATTTCAGGTGTCGTGATCTGCTCGTTCGGGAGAACTTCCATGAAGCGATCAATGTATTCGGTGCCGATCCCTCCGAAAACGCCAAAGACGATACCACAAGCCAAGGCGATCGTTATGACCATTCGAATCACACGGCGAATGATGCTGCCGGAGAATGTTGTTGGCGTAGGCGAACCAAGGAACGTAAGCGCAATGGAGTGACAGCTCAGTACGAAGAAGAAGCTGGTGATGAGGTCTTCGCTCCATATGACAGGCGAGAAGATGATTCGAAGTATCTTCTGGTATTCTGGACCGTGTGCTTTGCTAAATACCAGTGCGGGAACGAATGTCTGCACGAAGATTGTCGCAATACCACAGATCGCCAGTATACCACGAAGGCCGTAGAGGTGCACTCTTGCATCGCTGCTGCATGGCGGCTGCACCGGCGTCGACTTGGTCCAGGAGCGAATGTGAGGTAACAAGGAAGACACGGCCATGTTGGTGGGTGTCCGGATGGAATGATAGAACCAAGAGAGTCTACTCGAGAGCAAGATGAGGTGGACATACACCTAGAAGCGAAGTCGACTCGGAGATAGTGATGGGGTCAACTTCTGGCCCTCACGATCGAGGGATCCTAACAAGTAACTGCATATGGTCGCGATCCGGGTCGCATCCATGTTTTTTGTGGGACATTATCACAAATCCTAAGGTATAGTTCACATAGCAGGATAGTAGGGGACGATCGCAGGCACGCTATTGAGGTGTGGCGCCTGTTGTTGCGCGTCCGGGTATGCGATAGCCGAAACCTGTAATAGGGTGTACTCGGGGTAGGAACGTAGAACGAGGTACTAAGGGCTTTAGGATAAGGAAGAATAGTCTTAAGTAGCATACTAATTAAGTTGCGTTATAAATAATAACTCTAATTATATTACTTAAGTTAAGTATAAGGCTCCTATAAAAGATAGAACTCTAACTATCTTATATACTAAGGAGACTTATAAGGTATATAACCTACTCTATATCTATAGAGTATATAAAGTAGTAGAGTAATAGAGTAATAGGTTACGTAATATATTACTCTACTATCTTAGTAGCTAGTCGCGATAAATGTTATTATATATAGACCTTCTACTTAAGGCCTTATTATATTATCTCTCTCCTAGCCTAGCTTAGTCTCTTAAGTTAGATAAGAGGGTCCTATACTCTAGACTTCTACTATTATTATAGTTTTATAAGATACTTACTATATATACTTCTTCTAATAGTACTACCTACTATCTTAATCTTACTAACTTTATTAATATATTTAGAGATACTATAGTTTAAAAATATAGTAATTATATAAAGTATAATTATATCTATAAGATTTATCTTTACTCTAGAAAATATAACTACTATAATTATAAGAATATTAGTTATAATATTAAAGTAATATAGTCTAAGTTCTACTATCTTACTAAGAAGAAGTAGAAGCTTTAATACTAAATTAATAAAGCTCTTAGTATATAAGCTAAGGCTCTAGAAATATTATATACTACTTAAGTATATAAAGAACGTCTTTATAAGTAGATAGACCTTATAGACTAGTATACTATAGAGATAATTACTATAGAATCTTAAGTACTAGAAGAGTTAGAAGTAGAGAAAGAATAGAAAATACTTATTCTAGATACTTTAGCTAAAAGCTTTATTCTTTAATTATTACTTTCTACTTAGAGTGTACTAGAGAATATCTCTTCTAGTTTCTAGGAAAACTCTTTAGATCTAGTACTATTAGAGAACTATCTTACTTCTACTCTATTATAATATTATCTTAACTATTTAAACTCTTTAATTAGCTAGGATAACTTAAAGTACTATTAGATTTACTAAGAATCTTTAGTATAGTTATATCTTTTCTATTATACTAGGTATTATTTCTAACTCTAAATAGTTTATTTCCTAAGGATTTATTTAACTTAGTAGATAGGTTTTTATATTCCTAGATTAATATCTCTAATATCTTATTATAGTATAGTATCTAGTATTATAAGTTCTAGTAAAGATTTATAAAATACTAGATATATACGTATTTGTTTAGATAGCTCTAGTTTATAGCTAACTAGTCTCTTAAATTTCTAAATTCTAAATAGTCTTAGTTTAACTATATCTAGTTTCTTTATTAGTTTATTAGATTTAATATTATACTAGAGAAAGTAAAACTTATCTCCTTTCTTAAAGATTAGTCTTCTAAGCCTTTTATAGTTTATATATTAATATTAGAATGTTAAATCGAAGTAAAGGTTCTTATATAACTCTTATATTTTCTTTACTTACTAGGTAGCTACTAGGTTATCTAATATTTTACCTATAGCTTCTAATATATTCTTTAGTTTAAAACTAAAATTTATATAGAATAGTAATATACTTATTATAGTTATTAGTAACTAATTATATACAATCTAAGTAACTAGTAGTAATGTTATCTAGTTATTCTAGTTGTTATTAATATAATATCTAAGATACTATTCTAAGATCTAGTTAAGTCTTTCTATCTATCTATCTATTTAGAAGTAATAAGCTATACTAAGCTTATGTTTTACGCCTACTATCTTTATTAGTTCTATCTAAAAGTTAGATATAAATAACTTATCTCAATCTAAGATAAGTTACTATAGAATACTATAGTTAGTAATTACTTTCTTTATAAATATATAGGCTAACTACTCTACTATCTATGTTTCTCTATAAGGAATAAACCTTCTAAACTTTATAAACTAATTAGTTACTACTAGGATACTATTATATAGTTCCTAAGTTACTAGATTGTCTAATAATAGTAGTTTTATAATAAAGTCTATAGCTACTAATTACTAAAGCTATATTAGTACTAGAAGTACCTAAAGCTTACTATATAGTAGATATTAGTTATACTTTATTTATTAATAGATATTATACTTCTTAATATACTCTTTAATAGTAAGTCTTATTTTTAGAAACTAAAACTAAGCTTATACTATCTAGACTATCTTAGTAATTCTTAGATATCTATAAATCAGCTTATCGTAATATACCTATAGTACTTATTTATATATTAGAAAAGGAATATAGATTCGTCTTTCGAATTTAAGTAATCTATTCTATTTCTAGAACTTAGAATATTCTTTAGGTAATTCTTATACGCTTCTTACTAGACTATTATTATATAGAGCTTTCTGAATTATATTAGAAATCGTACTTATATCTATAGCTAATATTATAGTAATCTTATTAACTTAAAGAGTACTATCTATATTACAAACTAGTAACTAAATACTTTTCTTAGATTCGTTTTTTATATAGTCTTCTTTTCTACTTATAGTATCTACTTAAGTATTCTTAGATTCTTTCTAATAATAAATTTTTATCTAGAATATAGTAATATCTTTATACTAGTATATTTATTATACTATTATAATATATATAGTTAGAAACCTAGTTAAGTTCTAATAATCTAAGATAACTTTTATCTTATAAGCTTATTTCTTAAAGTATACTTACTAATATTAAAATACTTTAATAATTATAAGAAGTTTCTTATTATAGACTTTATAGTTACTTTTAGCTAGAGTAAACTTTCTAGATAGATAAGCTACTAGCTAAAGCTTTTCTTTATTATTAGCTTAACTAAGATATATTCTAATAGCTTTATCTAATATATTAGTCTTAACTATAGAAAGCTTCTTTAAGTTAAAGATAATAAGAATTAGTTTAGTAGAAAAGCGTATTTTTAATTCTTAAAATACTTTCTTAGCTTTAGCTAACTATATAAACTCTTTATCTTTCTTAGTAAGTTCTATAAGTAAAGCTATAACTTTTAAATAGTCTTTAATAAACTATTAGTAGAAATTTACGAAACCTAAGAAAGCTTAAACTTCTCTAATAGTACTTAGCTTTAGCTAGCTTATTACTACTTTAATCTTTTTCTAATCTATTTTTAGTCTTTCTTATAATATAATATATTTAAGGAACTTAACTTTAGTTCTATAGAATTCTATTTTCTTAGGCTTAATCTTTATCTTTATATCTATAAGAACTTAAAGAACCTTTTATATATCTCGAATATAATTCTTATAAGTCTTAGAATAGATAAGAATATTATCTAAATAAACTACTACGAAATAATTAAAGTACTTCTAAAGTATATTATTAATATATACCTAAAATATAGCTAGTATATTTATTAGCCTAAATAGTATAACTAGATACTTATATAATCTAAATTAAGTTCTAAAAGCTATCTTCTATTTATATTCTATCTTAATCTAGATTTAATTATATACTTCTAGTATATTAAATATAGTAAACTATTAAGCTCTTTATAAGTAGTCTTATAGTTCTTTAATTAAGAGTAATAGATAACTATTCTTAATAGTTATATTATTTAGTAGTTAGTAATCTATATATATATACTACTAATCTACTTTAGAGACTATATATAATATAAAACTTACTAGTAATTCTAATTTATAAATATAACTTTTCCTAAGTTTTTCTTTAATATACTTTTAAATATACTTAGCTTTCTTAGCTAATATTAGTTATAATAGTTCTTATTTTAACTTTATATTTTCCTTAAGATTTATCTTATAATCCTAAGGCTAATATAGAAGTAAAGTATCTTTATTAGCTTCTTTCTTAAATAGATACTTAAAATCTAAATATTTAGATAGAATATCTAAAGCTAGACTTTATTTTACTTCTATAAGAGTCGCTTTAAGAAGAGCGAATATCTTTCTATACGCTAGAGTGATTAGCTAACTAATAGCTAATTAACTCTACGCGTACGTTTCCTTATATACGTAGTATATCTGCCTCGTAAGGAAAGCAGTAGCTTTTAGTCTTTATATC
>LJJI01000045.1:0-37803 GCA_001553865.1 Cladosporium sp. BSL10
AAAAAAAAAAAAAAAGGCCTTCCCTCAAGAAGGCACGCCCTCATAATCCCACCCATCGTCAACCCTCTTCCGTCGCCTCCTGGTATTCCTTCTGTTCGACGCACACTTGATGAAAATCGTCAAAATCGCCAGCACAAACACTATCACCGCCGCCACCACCGGCACCACCACCCGCCGCCCCTCGCCGACCTGCTGGTCCTGGTACGGACACGTCGAGTTCTGCCCGATGACCCAGCAGCCCGCGATGTCGAGGTCGTTGAAGTCCACCCACAGCAGCTCGTCGTCGACGTCGTGCTCGGCGCGGTACGCGCGCCACGCGCGCGCGAGGAAAGCGTTCTCGAGCGCGCTGCGCGCCGCCGCGAAGGCGATGCCGTTGCGGCAGGCGGCTTCGGCTTTGGCGTAGGCGGCGCTCGAGTCGGAGATGCGGAAGGCGTAGGGCCCGGCGTCGTCGACGCGGCAGGCGGCGTGGTGGGAAGCGCTGCAGTCTTGAGATTGCCAGTGCGAGGAGGTGGCGTTGAGGACGGCGCAGCGATAGGCGATGTTGGCGGCGTCGGGATCGTCGGGGTCTGGTTCTTGGGCGTTGGCGTCGAGGTTTTGGGGCTCGTTGGCGGCCCAGGACCAGATTGTGCTTTGGACGTAGGATTTGTAGGGGAGGGGGTTGGTGTCTGCGGTTGCGTCGGAGAGGGTGGTGTTGAGGATGGGGGTGATGCCACAGTTGATGATGTTGGCTGCTTGTGCTAGGGAGATGTCTAGAGATGCGTCTTGAGCTGCGTTCTGAGCGAAGTTTCCAGGCGTTGCCCATGATGAATTGGCATTTGCGACTGAGGGTTCGTCTTCGTCTGAGTTGAAGAAGCAGCCACTTATTGCGCTCCCATTGCTTGCGAGCGTGACGTCGCGAGCGTCTTGCAAGTATCCAGGCGCAAATATGGTGGAGGCATCGCGAGATATATCGTAGCCTTGCATCTCAGAATCTATGGTACCGAAGCCAGCCAGCATACGTCTCGCTCGTGCAAACTCGACGACACTCTCGCTGGGCCAGCCATCGGGAGTCGAGACGATGTTGTTACTGCTTCTATCTACTTGATAGAACGTAGAATCTGGCGTGATTGACTGCCTAACGGTGAACCAGCTGGTCGGCTTATTCAAGTCGGATCGCTGGTCAGCTAAAAGCTGAGGCGTGTACAAATATTGCGAATTGTTGGCAGAGACAAGGCTGCTGAGCAGATTATTACCCTGCGGCAAATTATCCTGGGAGGGAGTGGTATCAGAGTTCGAGTCGGCATAGACTGAAGCTGCTGCATGAATATTCAGAATGATGTATTTGGTCGTGGCATTGAGATTATCTTCGGTATTGACGAAGTGGCCGTAAAGGACGTTGAGGAATTGGTGAAAGTCCAGTTGTGTTGAGCAGACGTACTCGCCGACTCGCAGGAGAGTTCCATCGTCGGGGGCATCATTGCTCTCTGGATTGGCTCCTGCGACGACAGCTGTTGAACTGCCGTCAGGCAGGGCTGCAGTTTGTGTGGTTGTTGCAGAAGGAAGGGTGGAGGCAGATGCTGACGATCGGCTACTTTGTGTCAACACAGAAATACCGCCTGTCTGTCTGGGCTTCAGCCTGCCATCTGCTGGCGCTGATGTAGTGCTGGTCAAGTCGTCACGACCTCCCAAATCGTTGCTGGCAAGGCTGGCGCTCGTTGAACGCGCTTGCGAGGTCGTAGAGTCTTGCGTTACACTGAGCTGGGGCTCAACTTCGCCAAGCTGTACAGGACAAAAGCTCCACGACGTCCGACTGACATCCCAGTATAGGTCGACTTCCAGTCTCCGGAAGCCGGCGGCAAGCAAGTTCGAGACGCACTTGGTCGCAGAAGCGCTGTCGTAACGCTTGCGTGGGAAGCAGGCAGCTGAAAGAGATACTCCAGGCACGGTCACAAAGTTGATAGGTATCGTGGAAGAGAGGTCTCGTTGGGACTGTATGGATGGTCAACGTGGTATAAAGTGGTTGCAAGTCTGTATAATGCGCACCAGTAGTTTCAGGTAGTCGAGACCATCGGGCACTGCATCAGCATCCGGGTCATACAGCGACGTCGACATGCTGGAGGTACGCGTTCTGAGGTGCTAATCAAGCATGTCGCTCGATGGTGATCAGGTCCAGATCACGTGTTTGGCGCGTACAGTGGCTCGACGACGTGCTGCAAGGCTGAGCGACATGTGAGGTGAACGTTGTCGGGCGTTAGCTGCCGCACGTGATCCGTTGTTCCTGCGCATGGCCGAGCCGAGCCAATCATCGTTCATCACACATATAACGGCCCAGCGCAACTCCTACTAGACTGCCAAACTGCTTTGCGAGCCCTATCTGCGAGGGTCTGCATGCATGCTCGTAGCGGATGCAAAGGATGCGTAGGATTTCCGCTATAGTACACGTTGCAGCTGATATCAACTCGGCGGAAGGGAGCTCGCAGGCCATCTTACTGTACACCGCTGTGCCGCGGAGACACGGTATGCAAGCATCTGTAAGAGTTGTCTCGGATGAACCATCCAGACCATAAAGTGTTACCCTCATGACTCTGGAAGGTCTTACACACGGCGCTGCTGCTGCATACGGCATGCATATCCAACACGTGAAACGATAAACCATCACGCTCCCGAATGTATGCAGAGTCAGGAACTAGGTTGAAGGCAAAATGCTCATCAGTCATCACAACGCCACCTTTGAAGAAGGCGTCATCCGCATGTCCATCACGCACCTTCAAGCCCTCCATGATCAGCAGCCTTCATCTAAGTGTTGATCAAGGCTTGCATCGAAAAAGGCAATCATGACAAGCAATACCAACGCCACATGTAGCAAATCGTATGTACGCCTGATTTTCCCAATAGTCAAGCCGAACTCGAGCTAGTGCGCATCGCTGCCCCTGAGCCAGCGGGTACCAGAAGAAGCCAGTCCAAACCTTCAACTCCATGATCGTAGCGGTCAAGGTCTGAACAGGTACAAACGGTACCCACAAATCCACCAGACTCGACTCGCATGAAATAGATCTGCAAGGCCCTCTCCACCCGCAACCACGAAGGCTGCAACAGCCACGGCTCCACCAACGTGAAACCCCTGCTCCATCCTTTCGTTGCGTCGCCGACCCGTCCCACGCGCGACCTCAACCGTGCATCTCATGAGCAAGAATGCACGCGTAGAGCAAGAGCCCCGGCACCAACCCAGCCAGCACCCAAGCGTCCCAAAACATCCCACGCCAGAGAGACGAGGGAGGAAAAGAAACACCCCAGCGCCCCGAGCGCGCAAACGCAACGCTCGTGCGCGACTGTTGACATCAGTGCAGGATCCCAAGAACGGCACTAAACCATCCAAAGGCCCTGCAAGCAGAGGAAAATAATATCCAATAGCCTCTGCGAAAGCCGAACCGTGCCCTCGAATGAATGAATGATCCCAGAGTGGGCCAAGTTCAAGTAGCAGCAGCAAGCCTGCCATCCAGTAGCCAGTCCAGCAAAAGCCGGCCGAAAAACCTGACTAGCCGTCCGCTAGCGCCATTCCCTACCGTTCCTGACAGCTCGCTCTCCAAAACAGAGCCAAAACCCTTTTCTGGGCAACGCCCGGTCGGCGGCAGCAGGGCAGGAAAGCAAAAACTCAGAGTGTGTTTGTTAGGTTATCAGAATTCCTCTGGTACCTTTGTCTGGCGCACCGTAACCTTGTTTCGCCAGGCGCGCCCTGTCTCGCCTTTTTTCACTCAAGGTTCGCGTGAGCGTCAACGGTCTCCACGCGGGTTTCCGACTAGTCCGGACAGATGATGCGCTTGCAAGCTTGTGTGTGTGTGTGGCCGTGCAACCCTCAAAAAGAAGGGGCGTTGAACCGAGCAAACCTGACTAGCCAGGCAGGAAGAAAAAGTGTACCATCGTACCAGTTCGGGCCAGCGAAGGTGGGTGCAATCTCCCGCGTAGCTGGGTGGGAGCAGAAAATAGTGGAGATGCGTGAGCTCATTTCACGTTTTTTCTGTTGTCCTCGTGGCATGCCCGCAGGGAGGGAAAAGGAGGTAAAGATAGCGCAATCAGCACTGGTAGTGCAGATCGGTTGTGCTGTTCCGCGGCCGTTGGCAAGTGTCAGATGGTGAGGAAGGGGGCGAGAGGATAATCTGATAATCGGTGGGCATCCTCATCACCACCGCTATCGGGGGATTGGCGCTGGTTGGTCCTTGGAGAGTGATGAGCGGTGAAGACGTCGCTGCATCGTGTTATCAGATCGGTGGCTATAGAGGTTGAGCAAGACGTGAGTCGATAATGGCCTTGATGTTAAGGATAGCACAGGGAAGGTGGTTGGAAACGGTGAAGGATGTTGTTATAAAATGTTTTGTTATTATCAATATTCGGTACTATGGCTACGCGTTTGTTTCCATCCTGGGTATCTCCTATGCCGCCACCAACTGCATGCTCTCGAGTCGCTCACCACTAACCAGGTGAACATGCGCGTGTGCAAAAATCAAGTGATGTTATAAACCCTGCCTTTGTGAAAAAAAAAAGCCAAAAGCGAGCGCTGTGTGGGTATATGCAGAAAAATAAGGAAATACAATCAAGCCCCGACGACATCCTCCCGTCCGTCCCTTTCCTCGATCGATGTGATCATCATACAGAAGAGTAAGTTGCTCTTGTCCAAGAGATTATAATTACAAGCGAGTGGTGTGATGTAGTGATGTTTTTGTGTTTGCGTTGCGTTGCGTGGGTGCCATCAAGGTCGTCTTCATAGTGTAATGTTGGAAAGGCTCATCTTGTCCTTGGGTGATCCTTCGGGGGTGTGGATGGAAGGCACGGGCGTGCCACGGGCCTGCATGAGTGCCGGGTCGATCGCCAGATGCATAGGCGACTTGCGGAGTTCTTGGTGGCCATCGAGCGTGGGCACGGCGAGGTCAGGAATGCGAGGCAACTGAACGCTCTGGTCGGTAGGCGATGGCTGCATCGAGTAGCTGCCGTGGCTACGCTGAGGTGTGAAGACGGACGCTTGTTGGAACTGCGGTTGCTGTTGCATCTGGTACTGCTGCATAGGCGATGGCTGGCGGGACATGTTCTGCATCTGCTGCATGGGCTGGATGAATTGCCTCTGCTGAGCGTGATACATTTGAGGCTGAGCAGGCAGGAAAGGCTCCTGAAGCATCTGTGGCTGCTTGTGCTGCTCCTCATAGCGGGTGATTTGCATAGTCGGGACCTGGAAGTCGGCTTCACTGGCGAAGACATTGGGAGTTCCAAGGCTGAGCTGCTGAGCAGCAGAGTGGCGACGGTCGTTGCGGTTGCCCGAAAGCGGAGGAAGCTCAATTGGCGAGCCATTGTGGTGAGGAGAACGACCAGAGATGGAGGAACGGTCAGACATCATCGATGGGGCACCCTCTGCGGACATCTGAGAGTAGGTTGATGGCGAAGGCAGAGGAGTCTCGGCAAGTGAGTGGTGCCTCATGGCCTGGACGTTGGATGGCAACATGTGCTGAGGGAACTGCATCTGCGGTTGCTGCTGGTACATGGGCTGCTGGAAGAACTGCTGAGGCATCTGCTGCTGCATTTGCTGGGGCATCTGGGGTGCCTGGAAGCCGGCAGGCATCTGAGGGTGCTGAAGAGTGGGGACAGTCTGCTGTTGAACTGGCTGGCGAACGCTGACTTCCTGGCGACGGTGGTTGTTGCTGCGACGGCGACGGTTCATTCCACCGTTCCACCAGTTCTTGACGGCATTGTCACTGCGGCCTCGCAGACGACGTGCGATCTCAGCCCAGCGCTTACCCATCTCGGCGACCATCTGCTCGATGAGAACGCCCTCTTCGGGAGTGATGGGATCATGGTTGAGGTTAGGCTTGAGGTTCTGGTGGAAACGCTCGCGGCACTGTTTGGGAGAGCGAGTGCCAATGGTAGATGAGATGCGGACCCAGTTGTGAGCACCATGAAGGTTGACCAAGTGAAGCAGGTACTGGTCCTCGGTGGCGGACCAGGGTCCTCTCTTGTGCTGAGGCATGATTGCTAAAGCCGTTGAGGTGTAGTGGTAATAGTGTGGTGGAAAGAATGGCAGACTTGGAGGGCAAGTCAGTAACGGTGTCGTTGAGTTGAACTGGCAACGAGGCGGATGGGTCTCGAAGTCGTTGGTAGTGTAGAGAGCGTGGGTGAGAGGTGAGGTGCGGTGAATGAAGCAGATGCAAACGGGCAGCGGTACCTTTTGACAGTTGAAGTGTTGTTAGACAGGTCGGAGGCGTTTGGCTGGCCGTTATAATCCAACGAATGGCGGGCGCAACGGGACTTCAAATGCTGGTGGTATGACTCCTGGATTGGCTAGAGAAACGGTGCATGTGAACACTTTCGCGCGCGAGGTGAATCAGGGCGAGGAGGAGCCAAGCGGGCGTTGCAGCGGTAATTTGGATTGGCTCCGGAGTGAACGTAGGTATGTCGTGAGAGCTTCGGGCGCTATATCGTCAGGCCGGTAGATCCAACTCTAAGCGCACAACCGGTGGAGTCTATGAGGGGCTGACCCAAGACAGCCAGCGAACTCACGGACGCCAGTGCGAGTCAACGGCGCGGGTAGTGCGCGGTGAGCTTGCGGTGGGTGGTGTAGGCACGCCCCGAGTAGCGGACTGAGGGACGACGAGCAGAGGGCAGCAGGCTGGGAAGACGGCCGTGCGGACGCGATTTGCTGGTATATGGAGATGGAGTGTATGGGCTCGTGGCAGGCTGGCAGACAGAGCAGGGCGATCTGGACGACCGTTTCCTCGGATCCAGTCGCCGGGCGAGCGTGTGGTATACATAGTATAGTAGGCAGTAGTGAGCATGCTTGACACACCGCGCACCCCCGTCCACAGCCAGTCGCGCGCAGTACCGTGGATGCTGCTGCCAGGCCTTCGCTCCAGTGTACAGTGCATACCTTACCGCACGCCGGCAGCGCAGTCAATCAAGGTCTGCTCGCACGCCCACCCGCGCGCGCCGTCCGTGCAGGCGATCCGGCGCTGTGGGAGAAGATGCGAGCAGGGGTGCCTGCGTTGGTATGGGCCCGTCATGCATGCACCGAGCGTGGGCGTGGGAGGAGGTGTGTGGCGCGTCGCATGACAAGCCTCATCCATGCCTGGCAGCGCGACAGCGTCCAGCAGGCTGGCATAGGACAGGGCCCGGACTGCACGCAGGCGCCGCATGCGACTCCAAGCATCGTCACCCCGGGCCCACTGCTTGCCGCTGCGTCTCTGCTCGGTACAGAGCGAAGTCGCCGACACGCCTGTCCTGGCCTCATTTCTGCATGATCGCCAGCGAGGCCTTCCGCATGTGGCGAGTACACCGCCTGGTGAGGCATAGCGCGATCTGAATCTGAGAGTCTAAACTACCGAGCCTTCCCCAATGCGTGTGGTACTCGTGGTACTCGCTGCTGGCGATACACAGCGACCTCCCACGGATCGTGGGCCGAGAGTGAGCGCCTTACACGCGACATGCGCCTGGCCTGGCCGCCTGCTTTGTGTTGCCTGGCCGTGTGTCCGCGAGTCTGCGATCGCCTCTACGATTCGTGCTGTTTCCGTTTTGGTGTGCCTGACGAAATGCGTGCTCGCTCCACACCTCCACAGGGCGCCTGTCTGTGTGTGTACCGTATCCGTCTACGAAAACGTCCAAGCCCTCAGCCGCTACCGTCTGCCGATCTCGAAGAGGCAGGCAGGGGCGTAGCAGTAGCCGGCTGTGGCTGGTCAGCCTGCCAGCGAGCGTCTCGTGAGTGCTGGCCGTGCTCTAGGACGTGCCGTGAGCGCGATGTCGTACCGTCTAAACATAGGAGGCGGAATATGTCTTGCATTCTGCAAGACAGCAGGCGCCATAGCCAACGTCTTCTATCATACATAGACGCAGCAGAGCGAGACACCGTAATTCGGCAGGCCGTGTAAGGGTATGTTGCGGCAATGGCAGCCGTTGCACGTAACCTCATAGCGCAGGGGCAGCGTTCGCCCGTTGAAGTCGTGAAATGACTCCGAGGATCCTCATTGTGTAGATCATCCGGCGCCGTTGCCGCCCTGCTGGCGCTCCTGTCCTCCGCCACAGCGGTGGGTTCGGTAGCTTCTAGGCAAACCAAAGAGTGCAGAACGGCGAAGGATTGGATGCGCGCGAGCAGCCTCGACGCCAGCGGCCGGTGACAATGCAAGATCTCGCCTACATTCACACCACCCACGACTGAATGCCTGGCAGCTGCAGAGTGGCCCAGCAGGCTCGATATGCATTCTCGACGTAAATCGTCAGAGCCGGACTGCATCGGAGACGACTGCGAGGAACGTGCGTAGTCAGCTGGGCCAGGATGAAAAGGCTAGTATTTGGAATGAAACCCCGGTCGACTGCATTTCACGCATAGGGCTAGGAGCAGAGATGTCGTGAGTCGCGCACGCGTCTCATCAGGCGGTCTGAAAAGCAACCCATCGGCACTACTCGAGCTACTACATGCTGCTACACGCTGCTACTACTACTGTCTGCGCTGTTAGCCCGCTCGAGAGTGAGACTCGAACGTTATTGTGGACGCGGTGGTACGGGCGTTTTTCCAAAGCGCCCGCCACAACTCTCCACTCCACTATACCACACTACGTACTTGACATGTCAACGGTTATCCAACGTCCCTCCTTTGCCTCCTCGCTCGCCGCATCCGGACGCGTTCGGCGGTCATGCGTGCTGCAATCCTCCGTGCAGGGTCACGATCGCCGTTTGTCCTGCCCTATAGTCCAGCCACGTCGACGTAGTAATGCCATATTCGATCTCTCTAATGCATATCTGCAAAAATGCCCTGGCCGCTCCACGGCCCACGTCTTCGACTCCGTCTGCACACTTCTATGGTTCTGCCATTTCAGAGCGAGACAAAAACGCGGAGCCGCTTCCTACGTGCATACCGCTGCCTCTCCCTTCAACCGCTGACCGCGACTCGCAATCTGGCGCGTCTCGACAGGGGTCGGTAAACACATACCAGGGGTTCAACAAAACTGCCAGTAGTCCGTCGCAGGTTTTCCCTCGAGACGTGCCACGCTTTAGTCACTTAGCCTCTCTTCTCCGAACTACGTCCACAGAACAGACCCAGACGCACGCCATCCCCATGTCCGCAGATCACAAACAGCGCGCTGCCGCCCACGACTCGCAATAGACTCTTGCAAGTCTGCAGCACGCGAGTCGTCAACATCACCACTCCCACGCAGGCAGCCTCGCTCCCGCCTTCCGACTGGCTCGACTGCCTCGACTAGGCACGTCTGTTGTGTGTGCCACACTTCGCGCCGCTCCTCCGCCGCCAGCACCCTGATGGGCATGCAAGCGGCTGATCACAACAGCGACCCTCGCCTGCGAGCGAATCTCGCAGCGAACGGCGCGGCCTGCCCCGGATCTCTAGTACCCACAACTTCGGGATTCGACAAGCAGCCCTGCAGTCCCGCCCATCTCAGTTGCTGCAGCTAATATATGTATAGAGTGAAGCACTCTCCAATCATTGCCCGCGGCCGGGGTGAGAAGTGCGCAGGCCCGATGGTTGAGCCTTTCGCGGTCGTCGCGATAATGATAATGTCGACAGAACGACGCCGTGCCACCGTCGACTAGGCGAGTCATTGTCGCAATCCACTAACCATCACGTGGACATGCCTTTCATCAGTGCGCAGGAACAACGCCGGACTATTTGCTGACGTAGTTCGGATTTTTCGCCGGGGAGCCTTGCTTTTCCTGCACTCTCTTCACACCCTAAGCCGAAGGAACTCGAACTCGAACCTAGATTGTGCGCTATCTTTACACACCGTTGCACATCCTGCTTGGCGCCCACCGAGAAAAGTGTGACAAGCGGACATCCTGCGACAGCTCGGGCCGTTTGACCCTGGTCGCTGAGGAGCGAACGGCCTCCATGGTTCCCAGGGCTCTGTCACTACTGCAGACAAGGATTGTATCTCAAATCATACTTTGAACCATTCTGGCAGGAAACGCAGGTGAAACGTGCCTGCCGCGCAGCGAGGGTAGAATGCATGATGGCAAAAAAAAAAAATCGTCACGAGTGATATGTGGATCTCTGTCCTACCCAACGCTTTGGCAACTCTGCCCGAATACTTTTTTTTCCGACTACTGTGCAATCCCCATCCTCTTGTCTGCATGCATGCACGCTTCCGTTCAATCATCGATCGTGGGATGAGGATACAGCGTATGCGGAGTCGCTTGGCCTGCATGGATTGCTGCCCAGCGTGTTGTCACCATCACCACACTTGCAGCGGTCCGGCGATCACCTTTACAGACGGGCGGGCGGCGCGGTCGCACCGCTCTACTGGTAATTTATCCTGGTCGATAACTCTCTCGCGATAATGGTTTCATTAATGTAGACAGTGCTATGCTGCAAAGTGCCCAGCGCTGAGGGAGTTGCAGGACAAGCCGTTTCCTCGCGCGCGATAATCAGTGTGATGCCGACTTCACAGCCCCGAAGACGCAGCAACGCAGCGCAGCTCCTCCACCTCCTCACGCACTCCTGCAAAATAAACCGCTGACCACGCGCAAGTACTACATACTGTCATAAAGAACCGCCCCCGGCACCTTCAGACGTCGGCATGCCGAGGCGGCCCATCAAGCAAGCGACGCCCAAAGCCGCCTCAGGTCCAGACCGTCGGGAAAACTCCCAAAGCCCACGGCGCCACCTTCACCGCCAGCTGCAAAAGCCCCAGCACCCAGTACCACAGCACACGTAAATCCTGAATCTCGATCTCGGTGCCGGAACGCATTGCATCCATACATACATACATACATACATGGGCATGCACGCATGCACGTCAAGTAGAGATCACAGCCTACATACAAGGCGTCCCGCCCGACAGGGCCCCCTCTTCAAAATGCTCCCTCGATGATTTGACTATCTATGCTGTATATCCCGTCACACTGCAGTCGGTAGCGGGCCGGGGCAACCGGGCGTGAAGGCCCGGCTTGGGGTCGCATTGCATTGGCGTTGCTGGCGCGAGGCGCAGACGCAAGCAGGCATGCAGTTCGCGTTTGCGAGCGAATGATTTGGCATTTGCTTGTTCGAGCCATAGTGGGACTGTGACCTTTTCTTGGGGCCTGCAAAGAGCGTGGGGTTGGTGGATTCTTCTTCTTGGGAAGGTGGATGGAATTGGGAACAAAACGCTATACGTCGCGCGGACGACGACGTAAACGTGTACATGGGTCATTAGGGGGTGGGTCCGTGGATTGTGTGGATTTGTTTGTTTCTTTAATTGGGATCTGTCTTCTTTTCGTGGCGGCGTGCTTCACCTACAATTTTGATTATATTGCGATTTTCGGCACAGAGCGACGATGTTATTTCTGGAATGTACAGTATCGCGCTCGTTCGGCCTCAATATGAACCCTTGTCGCTGGGAATTCTGGTGTTCTTTCGTGCGCTGCCCTAATCCGGTCGAGTACACTGCACTTTGTTGTATACGTTCTCTCTCGGTGGCGAGAGCGAGGAGTGGCCCATCAAAGCCGCGCGGTCATGATGCTTGGGTGTTGCCGTGTATATCATCATGCAGGGCAACGATAGAAGCTAGGGCATTCGCTTGTCACCTACCGAAACCAAATGTACATGTACAGACGTGGAGTGAGGTGGGGTGTGGTATGCATGTTGTGAATCCATGGAGTTGGCGTTTGAGATAATCAGGCAGCCGGAAGATGTGCAGGTAGCACCGTGGACCACCAACACATGCTAGCTCTGTCTTGATGACTGTATGGATTGTGTCGACCACTTTAGATGTCATAGATTTGATATTCAATACATATATCGTGCCATCCTGGTCAATATCGTGGACCAAGAAGTACAGCTTAGGGTAAGGGTTGGGGTTATTCAGATGAGCACTTTTTGGCGTAAGTGCAGAGCGTGATCAAATGGAAGGAGTAAGATGTTCTAAATGTATGATCAGAGGCCATCCAGACAACTAAGAGTATATGATGATCGTAAAAGTTCGATTGGAACGATACTGATGCCTAATCGACGCGGTAATTCTTGAACTCCCTCGTCTTCACACCCCGTGCAAACATGACGTCCAACTCCTCGTACGTCCGACCCTTAGTCTCAGGGACTCTGAACCACGCCCACACCAACGAGATCAGAGAAAGTCCACCAAAGAAGAAACCAATCTTGCCCCGACCATTGGCCTGATCCGGGTTGATCAGATATGGAATGGCAACAGTCATGGCGATTGCAACCGTCGCCTGCGCAGCGGTCGCCAATGCAATCGTCTTGCTACGCACGCGTGTCGCGCTCGTTTCGCAGATCAAGACGAAGCATACGGGTCCGATCGATATGTCATAGGTGAAATTCCAAAGGAGCATGAGACTGCTTTGCGTCCAGGCCAGAGCCGGGCGGGCGGAGTAGTTGGGCACACAGTCGAGGATTCCGATGATCAACAGGAGTACGATGAGCGCGGACAAACCGACGTTGTAGATGCGGCGACGGCCGAAATAGCTGAGCAAGATCCACGAGCAGCATGTACCCAAGAACCCGAGAGCGAGGAAGCCAACGCCCATGGCGAACGCGTGTGATGTTTCGAGGCCTGCAAGTTCGAAGAAGTACGTCGCGTAGCCGACGAGGTAGATCCCCGAAAGGACTTGGATTGTGTAGACGCCGATACTGATCTCGGTACGACGCAGGTTGATGGACTTGAAGCAATCCATGTACGTGCTTCCGGCTTCGAGAGCGTGCTCAAGCTTGTCCGTCTCGATGATCATGGCGAGAGTGGGCTTGACATCGACTGTCTTCGAAGCCAATTGACGCAGGGAACGTTCAGCATCATCCAGGCGCTCCTTGCGTACAAGCCACCAAGGAGACTCTGGCGCAAAAGGCCAAAGGATCAGGATGATGAGCGGCCAGACCCATTGTGCGGCGAATGGAGCTGAATATGCCCAGTGGTTGTCTAGCCGACTAGTACCAGCGATAACTCCATTGGCTATCAACTGCCCCGTAACGAACGAAATATTCGTGACCGAAGTCAATATGCCTCTCAGCGCAATCGGGCAAACCTCAGAAGCGTACGCCGGCGCAACAACAACATACGTCCCGAGTATCTGCGACCAGTCAGTTTTCTAAACTCTGATCAATCACATCGGAAGCAATAGTACCAAGCCGCCGAGTAGTTCCCCAGCCAAAAGCACAGGCAGAGATCTCGCAAAGAACTGTATGAAAGTGAATCCCGAAGAGATGACGACACACGCCCCGAAAGTCTTCTTGCGGCCGAACCACTCCATAGGATAGGACGCGCAAAAGGCGCCGACGACTTGCCCGATGGGGCTGCCCATCGAAAGGCCGGTCTGCCAGGGTGCTGAGATGATCCATTCGCCGTTGTATTGATACCCGAAATCTCGCTGGAAAGCTGGTGTGGCGTACAGATTGCCTAGAAGCTGAGGATCGAAACTGTCGATGTGTCAGAGAATCGCTCACCATCATCCATCACTTCAACCTGGATGGCCAGACGACACACCTTGCCATGATAACCTAAAAATGCACCCACGTCAGCGCATATCACAACATAACGTTCTCGAGTGGATTCTATCCTTACACCGAGCGAGAAGTAAATCGACCACCCAACAGCAGTCGGATAAAGCTTCACGGCCTCCAGCAGCGACAGCGAATGCTCCCGCTCCGTCGCCAGACGAGCCTCATCGCCCGCAATGGCACCGATAGTCACATTGCCCGCTTTCGCGAAATCCGAGCGGTCTTCTTCGTCCACGCTGGCACCCATATTGAGTGAATGTGAGAAATCTTGAACCCGACCTTGAGCCGTCTCAGACGTGCCACCAGTGTCTGTTTGTGAAAGTCGTGGCTATCGTTACCAAGTCAGCATCAACCATCCAAAGGACAAACACCGCTTACACCCACAGAAGCAGTAGCAGTATCCCCAAAAGTACCATACAAGCTCGTCGCAACAGAGAGAGCAGTAGTAGCCGTATCACGAGGCGGGGTCATGGCTCAATGATATGCCAGTCGTCAGCACCCAGTAATCATTCATTTGCCGAGCCGGCGATAGCACGAACAGGCGACAGTACACAGTAGACAACCTTATCTCTCACTCCGCCCAACAAGACCCTCGTACTTCGCAGTAGTGCAGGTGTAACGGTAGCAGTCAAACAGCGCAACTTATCAAGGAGCAGGACCAATAAGAGACGCGGCGCAATGTTGCCAGGGAGGCCGATACGGCTGTGGATATTGCTTGTCGAGGAGCCAAGCTCTCAGCCCCGCTTTGGCGGAGGGAGCTTGTTCGGATGGGGACTGGGGAGCGCAGATAGAGGGCGGCCGAGGGTAAGTTAGAGAGATAGAGAGTGAGGGAAGATAGGCCATGGAATGAAGATTACGATTGATTAGGAGGGCTCGCCGTCCAAGGTGTGATTAGCAATGGGGTAAGTAGCGTCTTGATTGACAGGTAGTATCTGAAGATACGTGAGGCAAGCGATGCTCCGAGTGTCTCGAAGACAGTCACGACGTGGAATTTCTGCGAACAAGTGTTCCCAGAAGCAGTGACAGGTCACGGGACGAGAAGAAAGCGAAGCGAAGCCAATCAATCAATCTCACATCAATTGCTGAAAGTAAGTCGGTGTATGACACTTCGGAGCCCCATCTCATTTATCCAGAAGGTTCGCTATTCATTCCCTCCTAGAGAGTCAATTGGCCTTCAAAATCCTGCTTGCAATCTCGTGTCGTGGGAATCAAAAAGCGCGAGTTCAAAAAGAGTCTCCCATCCCAACGAATGCAGAGTTTGGAAAATGCTGGAAGAAAAGAAGAGAAAAACGCCGAGAATTAACCGCCACATTAGGCTGGCGGCGCGATGCAAGTGCGCATGCAATGAGACATCGTGACTGGACCGAATGATAGCCCTATGCAAATGCGAGCGCTCACTCATCGTCGTCATCGTCTTCGCCGAAGACAGCATCACCCAGCTCCAGCAGCGCCTGCACTGCAGTGCGTTGCGCGAGCATATCGCTCATCTCCCTCTCGATGCTGCTGGGCCGCATGATGGTGGGAGCGAAGACGACGGCAAGGTTGAGAGAAGTCATGAGGTTCTTGTCCTGCATGCTCATGACGCGGCGCAAGTGCTGGCACAAGTACTCGAGACAATTGCGGTGGTGCTCAGGAAGATCGTTGACGGCGCTGCGAAGCGCAAGAGTCTGCTTCTCTGCCCTGCTGTTGGCAGCAGAGTTGTTCTCGCCATCAGTGGCGCCGATATTAGACAGCTGGCCAGCTTCAAGGAGAGAGTCGTAGACATCGTAAGTGATCAGTGGCGTAGGCAGCTTGCGGAAGTACTGTTTGAGAGCACTTGTGACGGCGTGAATGTCGAGATCTGGGTCAGAGATATCGTAACTGCTGTAATCCTTTTCGAAGCCGGCTTGGATGGATTTCACTTGCCCGCTGCCACCAGATTTGCGATAGACACCTTCCATGTCCATGCCGCGCTCTTCGACTTCTTCGATGCAGCGGGTGACGATGGCAGGAATCAGGCGCTTTTCGTAATCGCAACGTAGCTCGAGGTCGGTGCCGAAAAGAACTGTTGCTGAAGTTAGAAAATGCTCATGAGTGATGGTGTTATGAGAGGCAATCATCAACTTACCAGAAGGATCATTGGATGGTGCCACGAGGTTTGTCGTGCTGTTGCTCTTCATGCTGGCAGCCTGTCCGTTCTTCAAACCACCGTTCTTCTGTCCGAAAAATCCGAAGCCTGCACCACCAGGACCGGGAGCACTTTGCTTAGAAGTGAAAGAGCCCGCTTCACCTCCACCAACTGCTTGCTGGGTCATGCCGTAAGGCGTTCCAATTTCCAGGCCTTCTCTTGTTTGCACGCGCTCACCTGCAAATGCGCCCTTGAGACCCTTGGTCACATTCTTGGCCATTTTCTCGCCTCCCTTGCGCCAGTTGAACTTCTTGGGCTGTCCCTTGCGGATGTTGACAACCTGAGGTGCCGTGAGAACAGTCGCCGGTTCGGCCTCGGTCTCATGAAGGAGATGTGGCATGGAGGCATCTGTGTGCACAAGGTTGAGGTTGCGCACATCGTCTTGCTTTTCTCCCTTGGCGCCCGAATTGTATATCCCTAGGCCGTTCGCGCCGCCATTCTTGCCGGACTCATTGCCACGGTTTGATTTGTACGTGCCTTGAATATTCTGCAGCAAGCTGTTGTTCAATTCCAGCAGCTGTGCGTTTTTACTCGACAAGGACTCGTACTCCTGGAAGCCTCTGTCCTTCATTTGTATCAAGTTGCCGATCTCGTCCGTGAGCTCGGTTCGCTTGCGTATGAGGTCCTCGATTTGGCCTCCCATGTGATCCTTGAGCTTCTGGAGCGAATCTGAGAGATCGCGGAAGATGGACTCTTGCAGCGCCGGCAGATCCAGCGGCTGGTTCTTATCCTTAACCTTGCCGAGGTGGTCCGTCATGACTTCAAGCTCTCTCACAACCATTTCCCGTTGAGTGTCGAGGAATGCCATGGTAGTGCGCTTCTCACGCAACTCACTATTGACTTGTTTGATATCAGATGATCCGCTGACCCGCTCTTCAAGCAGGGCGTTCTGAGTCTCAAGCTCCGCAATCTTCGCTTGCGCGCGTCGCAACGCTGCTCGCATCGAGTCCGGAGTGTCCTTCGCAGAAGGCGAGCCCATGATGGGGCTACTGATCATCATTGGTGAAGTCAAAGTGGGCTCAATCGGTGCTCCGTTCTTGGGCACTCCGCGGTCGCTGAAGCTACGACCGTGCTTGACAGCGTTGGACACACGCCGCAGCATTGAAGCTTCACCTCTGTCGCCTTGCGATTTGTCACCTCGCATGATCCTTGCCATTTCTTCCTCCATGGAGAATGCGCCATCTGCACTATGCTTGGGCAGACCGGCACTACGCAATGCAGGTGAAAGCTGGCCTTCGGATCTGGTGTCGGTGCTGTATTGTGTGCTGCTGACAGACTCTTGTCCTTTGTGACGCTCAGCTGGAGGCGGAGGCGGTGGAAGTCGTGGCGTAACAAAGTCGCCAGTGTTGCTAACCGACTTGCCTGGTGCTGATGGACGGCTACTTGCTCGAGGCGGGATTGCGTCAAAGCTACTCCGAACAGGAGGAGATTCTATTCCCTTGCGTCCATTGTCGCGAGAAATAATGCTCTGTGCATCGACGAACGAGCTATGTATAGAAGAAGCACTCTCCTGGCGGCCATGTGACGGCTTGAGCGAGGTTGCAAGAGTGGTTGGGGTAGGTGGTTCAGGTGACGATCGTATTGAGTTCGGCTTTATCGAAGACGCAGCAAGCGAGTCGCCACGGGCTGGTCTATCCGGGAATCTTGATAATGAGGAGGCTTGCGCCGAAGGGTGGCCTTCCTTTCGCCTGGGATCATCGAATGGGTTCACACCTGACTGGGGCGATTCCGCAGATACTGGCGATTTGGAAAGAGTCCTGTCCAATTCGCGACCCTTGTCCTCAGCATCGATTGGCGATACCAGGCTTGGAGACTTGTTCTCCTTGCCCAAATCACTTCGCGAACTAGATTTTTTCGCCTTAGGTACTTCCTGCAGCTTAAAGCCGTCGCTCCGTCCAAGCGTGTAAGAGGTGGTATCGAGCGTTGCCATTTTCGGCCGTTCCGGCCTCTCTTGAGCACCGCCTGTAGCAGGAGAGGCAGAGGAACCGGGCGTGCTCTGACCAGAGGTAAGGCGCTTGGGTGCGCGACCCTTCTCTTGATAGGCAATATGTGGGCTGGCTTTGGGCTGACCCGCAGACTGAGGCGCCATATTGGATTCACGCTCCGCGGATTCCGATCTTGAGGAAGAAGGACGGTCGTCACGCATGACATCTCTATGCGGCTTCGAGGAAGGTCTGCCAGCGAAATAGTCTCGTGGTGGTGGAGGATCAATTGGCGACACTTCATTTGCTTGAGGCACTCGCTTTCGTGGAATGACTGACGGACGTCGAGCGGGGTTGGGGTCGAAAGCCATTGGGAGGAAGCCCTCGTTCTCACCATCGTCTGATATGGAGGACATGCGAGAGCGGCTGCCTTCTTTGTATGTGCTCGCCGGCAGTGTTTGAGCATCTGAAGAGAAGTGTGTCAGCCATATTCAGGTACGGTTTCAGCCACTGAGCGCATGTGAACCCACCTCTGCGTATCTCGTCCGACATGGGCGAGACATCTCTCTTGAAGTTGCTCATGGGCGCATCTTTTTCAGAGCGCAATGTCCTCTGCGCTGACGATCGGCCTCCAGGTGTGCCCGAATACTGGTCCACAGGTGGCGTCTCGCCTTCAGGAGAAAAGGCGCTCTCGGTAGCGGCGCCGGGCGGCAGTGAGGGGAGAGCCTTCTCTACCGTTGTTGATGTTGTTGTTGATCCAGGCCCACTTGTCCCGCCTGTCGCCGACCTTGTCCCTTTTGCTTTCTTCCGCCGTCTTGCCATTAAGCTTTCGTGGCAGCTCATGCAGAAGATGCCCTGTGAGGTGCGCGCATAACGCAAGTTCTCGATCTTCCTCTTGCAGTTGCGACATCTGAAGCAGCTGGCGCAGAAGGCCTGGTCGCCCGTCAAGATTGCCAGATCTTCAATCTTGTTGCCGCAAGCATTGCAGCTGTACGTGCAGTTGTTGCAAATGAGGGAGCCGTCGCCGAGCAGGAGCAGGTTGGCGTCGGAGTCGAGCAGAGTGCCGCATGTGTTACAGCGGAAACAGTCGATGTGCCATCGGTTACCGGCTGCGAGGATGTTAGGGGGATGTCTCGATGCGGATTGGCAGACTCTTCAGATACATACCAAGCTCAAAGGCCTTGCCCTCTTCCAATATCTGCGCAACAGGGCGAGTCAGCAATCGTGCCCTATACAGAATGCGAGCGTGACGATGCATACCTCGCCGCAGCCCTTGCATGGGTAGACGGCATCCTCGCCGTCCATGGGCGACTCGGGCGCGGGTGAGTCCATGGCTGGGTGTGTTGTGTGCGCGGGTGGATGGCTGCCTCTCCAAGCAGTGACAATGCCTCCCGGCGCGCCTCAGACGGACATGCAGAGGCCGCGCTCGCCGTTGAATGTGCAGTGCAGTGCGGTTTGAGTGAGGGTAAGGGTGAGGAGAGGATGCGCAGGCAGCACCACGCGAGGGGTGGTGGAGTGGCGTGTGGGCGATGTTGGTGGTGAGTAGTCGGGGTTGCCAGTTGCAGCGGGTGTGGTATGCTTGAGCAGCGGCCCTGAGGAGACAGCACAGAGAGACAGAGAGACAGACAGACACAAGGGCAGTGCGGCAGAGAGCTCTAGCGCCTACAGCACGCCGATCTTACCAGAGCGAGAGCCCTAAGTACTGTAAGTTCGGTGACGAAGAAGACGCCACCTCTTTTGATTACAACGTGCAATGTGCGCCTTCTGCTAATTATGTCTACGCAATACCCGGAATTGCCATACATTCTATCTATCTATGCAATAGTTCGTGTCATCCAGCAACAACAATCCCACTCATTGCAGCTCGCGTCAGGAGGCTGCTGAATGCGCATGCCTATTCTGCTCCCTCCTTAAATAGATAGTATCAACGGTACACTAGCCACTCGTCTGCACACTACCTCCGTTCCCCTTGGACAGCAGCGATGAAGAGTGCTGCTCTCCTTGTTTCTATCCAAAAGTCCTCGCGTCCTCACGCTCTCGCCTCACTCACTCTATATTATTCCCTGCAGGCATCGCTGATGACACCCAAACACCCCTGCCCGACCTGAAACACCAACCTGCCTCACACTCACATTAATGCCTGCATAGCACGCAACTGTATTATCGCGATCGTTATTACCCTCCTTTCCATGCTACGTTTCTTCTTCACACCACCCGCGAAAGCCTTCTGCTCTGCTCGTCAGCGCACACGCGCCATAGCCCCCCATCAAACCCCCCTTCCCTCCCCTCATCACATCACACAATCAACTGTGCTCCCACCCCAGTTCGCGTCCCACCATGTCATCCTCGTGGCCTTCCTCCAGCACACCCACACCTCGCACGAGGAAGCGTGGCTAAAGACGCAGTGCCACCCCGGCTTCCCAGCTCTGAAACTCCCGACTCATCTAGCTCCGCTGCTGCTCTGGCAGTAGCAGTAGCAGTAGCAGCAGTCAATAGTTCGCGCGAGAGAACCAGCCCAACCCAGAACGAACCTCATCGTCCGTCCGCTACGAGACCAAAAGAACCAAACATTCCGGTTCCAATCGTTTCACGCACACACACGCACACACGCCGTGCGAGTCGCGGTCGTTCGTTCCACAATTCGAGACAAGCGAGGTGGCAGGGCGAGCAGAGCAGGGCAGGGCAAGCCGGGTTCTAGCCCAGCCAGGCAGGGCTAACGACCGCTACGGCACATGCTCGCGCGAGCAAAACGAAAACGATGGCATGAAAGGGTGTGGCTTGACGATCAAACCGTTGCCTCGAAATCGGGGAGCCTCAACCTGCCGCTGGCTCGAGCGTGGGCGGTGGAAAGGGGTCCGGGTCCAGCAGGAGGATAACGAATAACGCTCTCGCGACCCTAACCCTACACCGGTCGAGTGGTAGGTTGTCTCACCAAAAGTTATTATTACAGTATTGTCGATTCCATGGCTCGATTTGTGGGTTGCTTAATCTATCTGTTGCGTGTGGCTTCCTGTTAGCAGGTTCGATCAAAACCGCTTGGGAGTTCGTGAGGCGAGCGAGGAAGTTTCTTTCATTCTCGGCAAGTAGCTTTCTTGCTGGAGAGACGGGGAGAGTTCGAGGCCGATGTTTTCTTTGCGGCCACCCACGAAGCAGTAGTGACGGTTGCGAACGGTTATTCGATAGAGCTATGATTGGGTCGGACATAAAGGACGTTGCGCCGCGTTCTAAAGATATCCCACGTCCATGCGAGCAAGAACATCCACGTAACGTAGCGTAACGTCTTCATCAAAGGCGCCCAGTTGTGCACGCGTGAGCGAGTCGTCCACGCTCAACAGAACAGCAGAACGCAACCCGAACCGTTCAAATGTACATGTGTGGAACAAATAGAAATACCATATTACACGAACCCCCCCAATATCTATCCTCTTTTAGCCCTTTTCCCACCACCGCCAGCGCCCTCCTCTCTGCCTCTCTTCTTGCCTTCCCTACGCCAGAACTCATCCCTCTCCCTCTTCTCCCTAGCCCTCCTGTTCTCTTCATTCTCTGCAACCTTCGCCTTGTACGGCTGCTTGCGCTCCTCTTGCTTCAGTCGTCTCTTCTCCACCTTCTCGTTACGCAGAAGTTGCACCTGCTGCATCAGCCTGCGAGCCTTCTTCTCATCGCCGTTGGCCACGACCGCGCGCTTAGCAACGTAGCCCTCCTTCTTCTGCGGCTTCATCTGCACGATCTGCGACTTGAACGGCAGCTCGGCCTGCAGCTTGCGCGGCACACGCAGCGGGTTGAAGTGGCGTTCCTGGCGCTCGATGTTGCGGTATGCAGAGTTCTCGTCCTTGGGCGTCGCGATGTTCATGTCCGCGCGCACTTGGCCGGTCAGGCGCATGCCGCCCCAGTTGTCGGCGTCGCCACCCTCGAGCAGGTTGGTGACGGGGTTGTAGAAGCGGTGCGGGCGCACGGGGTACCAGGCGCGCAGGAAGACGATGTCGCTCATGAGGATCTTGTCTTCGAAGGTTGCACGGTAATGGCCTTCGGGTTTGCTGAGGGCTTTCTTGATCTGACCCCTGATGCCGGAGACGGTGCGGATGGAGGCGCCTTCGAACTTGGCGATTTCGAGAGACGTGCTGAACATGTCCTTGATGAACGCCGTGTTCTTGAAGATTTTGTACGGGTGACCGGTGAGCTTGAGCTTCTTGACAATCTCGGTGCCTTCGTCGACGTTGAGAACGACACCAGTAGCGGCGAGGCGGAAGCCAGGGTTCTTGTTGGAGAATGACTGGACGGCGCAGAAGCCGGTATTGGGCGCCGCCAGGGGACCGTAGAATGTGCCCATGCAGTGCATGTGTTCGGGAGTGTATTTCAGCATACGGTGACGCATTCTGTTTTCGTGAATACTGTACACTGGGGTGGTTTGGAACCTGCGCCATCCCAAGCTGATGATGAGAGGATCGTTGGTCTTCAGGATCTTCTTGTGCCATCTGTGTCGCTTGATGCGCACTTGAACGAAGCCCATGCGCTCTTCTGTGGGCTGGAGTCCACCAACGAGCAGGGGGTATCTTGGGTTGAAGTGCTCGATGAATTCGGATGGAACGTTGTGCAGAACAAGTCGCGCGTACGTGCCAGCTTTGTAACCCTCAGCGCGTACTCGAGATGCCTCGTCCAGCTCGTCGAATTCTTTTCTGTTGATGTCTTGTTGCTTTTGTAGCAGCGCTTTCTGTGCGTCATACCACTCATCTTCACCAAACTCTCGCTCGGCATTCTCGCCGTTGGCGTCGCGGTTGGCATTCTTCGGGTTCAAGAAACCGTCCCTGTCTTCCTCTTCGAACCGGAGCTTCAGTTCTTCTTTGCGACGAGCGTTCTTCTCACGCTCCGTCTCGAGATCTTCAGCCTCCTCCTGGCCGTCCTTGTCACCAGCATCTCCGTCGCCAGCCTCCAAGTCCTCGAACTCGCCATCACCCTCATCATCGTCACCACCTTCACCGTCGAATCCTTCGAAGCTTTCACCGAGACCCTCTGCGTTGACGCCTGTTGGTGTCCTTGCAGCGAAGCGCTTCTTCAGGGCGTCGATGTGCTCCTCGTTCGTCCACTTGTCTTCGAGTGCTTTGTCGTCGAATGCAGGCACCATGCGGTCCTCTTCGTCTGACTGTCCAGGCATCTTCCTCTCGAACAGCTCGTCCTCCTCCTCATCGTCTTTGTCGGCCTCATCTGTATCTTCGCCGCGCCACTTGCGAACGACTTCAACAGCAGACAGCATGTCATCATACATCATCCTCGCGAGCTCAGCCACGCGGTATGGCTGCTTGCGGGAGTGCTTGAGATGCGCATGTTCCGCCAATTTGCTCTTCCAGCGAGTCTCGCCATCATCGTCATCGTCGGAATACTCTTCGTCCAGCTCGTCACCATCCTCCAGCTCCTGGTCAGAAACTGAGGAAATGCTTCCGAGATCGCTGTCTGAATCGGCAAAGGCAATATCGCCCTCAACTTCCTTGTCCTTGTTCTTGCGGGCGCTTCCCAATTTCTCAGGAGCTTGTTGCAGACGCTCAAGATCAGCGTCGTCGTCAGAATCGGCGCTGTCAAAGCCTTCGTCGTCCCCAGACTCGGCGGCATCGCCATCACCTCCTTCGGCAAATCTGGCAGTGCGGCGACCTTTTCGGCCAGTATCTTGAACATCATCCTCCTCTTCGACGTCCTGAATTCGCTGCCCCTTTCCGAAGAGACTGATGCCTTGGTTGTCTTCGCCCAGCATCTTCTTTCCTCCTTGTAGACCAACCATCATCTGCTCGCCAAATCCACGCTCGCCCTCATCGTCCGAGTCGAGGTCGAAGTTGTTGCTCTTAACGTCGATGTACACTGCATCCTTGTCCATGAGAACGCCGCCTACATCACTCATCGGCGCATAAATGACTTTTTGCTTCTGGTCAAGCTTTCTGCGCTTCTTGATAATGCCGGCCTTCTCTTGTGCCTGTTCAAATGCTGGGGTAGGGCAAGGATCGGGCAGGGATTCGATCTGGCTCACCTCGAGGTCACCGATACCAGGAACGTGAACGCGAGCGTTTTGTGAGGGGAAGTTTGTTCCTCTGAGATAACCATAGAGAGCGACTGTTCGGTCACACTTGGCGTCCTGCTCAATAGCAGTTGGTGGTGTGAGGTCTAGCATGCGGTCCGCGAGCGCGTAAGGATGGCTGTTGCGCCACACGAGAGGTCGAGGGTTCTTCATGACACTGAGAAAACGGGACAAGTTGAGAATCTCGCGATCCGGATATCTTCCGTTGATCACACCAGACAGGTAGAACAGTTTTGCGCCCTGGTAGAGTTCGCTCCAGAAACGGTGCTTCAGTCTCTTCTTCTGCGCCTTGAGCGCATCCTGTTTCCTGAACAAGTCCAGATGGGTGAGAATACCGAAGATGTTACCAGGCATACCGGAGCTCGACAAAACGTTCAAGAATTCCATGGTCTCCATCTCGAAACCGAAGTTACCGTCGATCATGAGCAGAACAATATCCACGACCTTTGCAGTGTCGATAGCGGAAGCCAGACTGTCGGAAGGCACCTCGAAGAATGTCAAGCGCCTCTTCTTGCTGGTGACAATCGTGATCGGACCTTGTGGCTGAGAAATGGTCTGTTTCGTGTACTTCTTCACCAAGCTCTTGATCAAAGTTGTCTTGCCCACTCCCGGCGGTCCAACTACGCCCACGACAAGTGGCGGCGCCTCCTCTGGCAGCCTGTCCACGAGCGGGACGTGCAGCCTCTTTTCCTTGACATCGCCGCTGCGCGCTGCGTTCTTCAGCAGCTTTCCAGGTGCATTGAAAGCGAAAGCCTTCGGGTTAGGCTGTCCAGATGTTTTCGCCTTCTCCTTCTTTGCCGGGCGATGCGCCGTATGGCTCTGGTCGTCTCCCGCCATGTTGATGTTCGGTGGAGTGGAGAACAAGAGCAGACGACTCGGCAGCGTTCAAACAACAGCGGCGAGCGAGAAAGTCGAGAAAAGTTCAAATGCGGTTAGCGCGGATCAAATCAATCTTATCTCGCCGAGGATCAGCTCAGCCAGCCGGGACCCTTGAAGCTGCTCGGCGGATTGAAGTCGTGCTTTCAAGCGCACGTCATTCTGCAGGTGGGGGCGCTGATAGTGGGACAACATCGAGGTCAGGCGACAGCATTGTTTACTGCCCTTATCATCGTCATCTTCTTCTTTATATTCTCATCGTTACAAGACTCCAACTCACCTATTCAATACTTTCAACACCTTCGCAACCACGTACCGGACTACTCGCCTCATCAGCACCACTACCAGAGCCAAAATGCCTCAGATCAACGTACGGAGCAAATGTCCCCGTCTCACCGAAGCAAGTATGCTGACAACATCCAGGTCTCACTCAAGGACGGTGCCAGCGCCGATCAGCTGGAGTCGTAAGTTTACTCACACGATGAACCTAAAATGGTGCAATGAGACTGACAAGCCACAGCGCTAAGAAGCAGGTCACCGACCAGGGCGGCAAGATCGAGCACGAGTTCAAGCTCGTCAAGGGTTTCACGTATGTCATTCACTCGAAGATACTATCTTTGTATACCGAACACAGACTGACATGCACAGTGCCTCATTCCCCGAAGACAAGGTCCACACTCTGTCCTCCAACGAACACATCAACGTCGAGAACGACGGCAAGGTCACCACCCAGTAAGAGTCGCAAGACATGAGACCGGGGATGGGTTGAAAAGAGTTGTAACGACTTTTAATGATACCGACGAAGCATCACGGTTAGATATATAGAGACAAGCATGGAACGTTGATGCACATACTCCTACTTCGCGACACTGATGCCGCCGACATACCGGTGATTCATGACAATTCGATCTGCGCTCAATACATACTGTGCTTGCGCACGCAACACGTGAATGGCTTTGCCTGTTCTATTGGCTGTCTGTATCTCGATGGCAAGCATAATCATTGCAAGACACGAGTTTGACGGTAGTAGCATACTAGGAGTGAAGGAACGGATGAAAACTTCGTTAATTCATGGTAAGATTAATGTCACTCTGATAATGTCCCCCAGCCATGATATTGATATGTCGAGACTAGAAAGATACAAGGACCATCATACAATGCTTTTAAAATTACATGTTCACCCACCGCATCACTTACTTCTGCAGACTCTCCAACAATCCACCTTCTCCATCCTTCTTCGTCTGCACAGCCTTAAAAGCATCACCGACAACATCCACGCCTTTCTCAGCCCGCTCAAACGCTTCCGCGCTACGATCCGTCAAGATCGCCAAATCCTCATCGCTCAACAGCTTTTTACCTTCCGCAATGTCGATCGTCTCGCCGTCAGCCTGGCCCAGAAGCCTTTGCAGCTCAGCAAAATCCGCTCCGCCGCCGTCGCCGCGCATGGACTTGAACCGGCCTTTCGAAATGACCAGCTTCTCCAGCCGACGCTTGCTATCCGCTTTCTCCAGCAGCATCTGCTCCACAGTGCCCTTTGTGGCAAAGCGGTAGACGATGACGGGCCGCGTCTGACCGATGCGGTGGGCGCGGTCTTGCGCTTGCAGGTCTTGCTGTGGGTTCCAGTCGCTGTCGAAGAGCAGGACAGTGTCGGCGGCTGCGAGATTGATTCCTTGACCGCCGGCTCGGGTGGAAAGCAGGAAGATTCTAGTATCACTGTCGGGTTCGTTGAACGATTGGATCTGCGCTTGTCGGTCCGACTGTGCGATTGAACCGTCGATACGGCAAGTTGGCCACTGGCGAAGTTCGTCGCAGTAGGTTTCAAGAAGATCGAGCTGCGTTTTGAATTGGGAGAAGATGAGGACTTTGTGACCTTTCTTCAGGAGTTCTGGAAGCAGTCGGTCTAGAAGGAGCATCTTACCGCTTTCTGTGACTAGGGTTTCGTCCACTGGCGTGTTGTCGTTCAAGTCGAACGGGTAATAGAAGTTATGTGGTGAGTTGCAACATTGTCGTAGTTGCATGACAGGGTTAAGCAGTTTTTTCTGAGCAATTTCACGCTTTGCTAATGCGAGCGTCTTTGATCGTTCGGCCTCCTCCTCGTCTTCCTCCTCTTCTTCTGACATAGGTGATTCAGGCTCATCCTCGAGCTGCTGGAAGTACTTAGTGTCGGACAACTCCTCGTATTGCTGGTTTTTCTTTGCCTTCCTTGATCGAGGCCCAGTGGTACCCGTAGTAGCCGGGGTGGACGCACGACTTGTTTTTGTGCTTTTCGACGGTGTAGCGGCCTCACTGGGTGCATTGCGTTTGCGGCTATTGCTGCGTGTACTACCAGGCGTTCCAGCACGACTGATACTCTCTACAAGCTTGTTCTCCAAGAAAGCCCTGCTGTTACCATCGAGAATCTCCTGATACAAATCCCGTTGCGTCTGCGTTAGCGGGGCATACAGCACGTATTCTCGCTTCTTTGGCAACGAAGTTTCGACGTCAGCCTTTATCCTTCGTAGGAGGAAAGGTTTGAGCACAGCGTGCAAGCTGGTGACCAAGGTCTTCTGGCGTTCTTCCGACAAGAGCTGCTCGGCGCCACCCTTCTCTTTCAACGCGCTGAAGTCGAACCAAGATTCGAACGATTCGTAATTGTTGAAGATGCTAGGCATCAAGAAGTGCAGGAGTGCCCACAGCTCAGCCAAATTGTTTTGCAGCGGCGTACCAGTGATCAAGAGACGATTGGCCGACTGATATGATTGCAGCTCGCGGATGAGCTTGCAGTTCATGTTCTTGATACGGTGTCCCTCATCAATAATGATGAATTTCCATCCGAAGTGAGAGAGATGTTTGCGGTCGTTCATGCATATCTCGTAGCTGGTGCAGATCACGGGGAAGTTTTTGCTGCTGGGGTTCCGCAGCCGTTTCGTGCGGATCTCTTCGCGCTCTTGTTTGCTTCCGTGATAGAGCACGACTGGGATATCCGGCGTCCACTTCTTGAACTCGGCTACCCAGTTGCTCGTTGTGCTCAAGGGTGCAGCAATCAGGAATGGTCCATTGATGCCCTTTTCTCTCAAGAATGCAATGAACGAGATTGTCTGGATCGTCTTTCCAAGACCCATTTCATCTGCAAGGATTCCGTTCAACCCGTTCTCGTACAATGATTGTAACCACTCAAGCCCTTCCAACTGATACGTGCGCATCAAACCGCCCGTGACTAACTCTGGCTGCTTGGCCGATCGCAAATTCTGCATACCGATATCACTGGCTTTTACTTCGCCCTTAGATTCCTCTGCCAGGGCTTCAGAGATTGAAGCCTGACCGGCTTTTGCTTCTAGATCTTCTTTCTTGAGATAGTCTGAAATCTTGCCTGACTTCCCGGTCTTCGCATTCTTGGGAGGGCGTCCACGCCCGCGCTTGGGCAGTTCCTTTGTATCGGCCTCTTCAGCCTGGTCGGCTGCTGCTCCTCTTCTGGTGCTGCGTTTCTGGCTGGCGACAGCTGCTTGTTCGGCTTTTTCTTCGCGTTTCACAGCACGCTGCTTGCTTTTCTCGTCCTTTGCTGTCTCAGCATCCTCTTGCTGGGTCATCTGCTGGAGCATGATGGTCGAGTAGAGCTTGCTCTGGCTCAACAAGTATTCCAAAGCCTTGTACTTTGTTTCCAGTGCACCCGAACCTTCTTTCATATCCTTTTTGCGCTCTGCCGCAAGTTTGCGCTCATGCTTCGCATCCTCTTTCTCTCTAGCCTTGGCCATCTGCTCCTCCTCTTTCTGCATTGCCTCTGTGAGCCCATTGTCGCGAGTCTCTGGGGATGTTGGAGGTGTCGTCTCTGCCGATGCGACAGGTTCTGAAGACATAGTGGTGGCGCAGGCAGGCAAGATCGCCAGGTAGGTTGATCCAATGACTCTTCCAGCAATGGGTGTGTAAACTTCCTGAGCAATGATGGTTCTGAGAATGCTACAGAAATGAAACAAGACTGGAAACAAACCACACAGACGAGACCAGGTTGTACGTCTTCAAGTACAACAAATCAATGTCATCATATTTCGGCGCACGAGCCTCGAATTCAAATCACGACGCGTTGATTGCAACGCCACGAACGCGATCGCTGTGAGATCGCTTCCCTGCCAGATCCGATGTGGAGATGTGCTAACTCGAAGAAGATAGCGCGCAACCGGCGTTCAGGTACCGAATCGCAACTCTTGCCCAAGTTGCCTTGCCTCTTACACTTCACTTGTAATTTCTGACCTCAATCCTGGTGTGCGATGTACCACGACTGATATTCCGTGCTTTGTGCTAGTCAGCCACATAGGGAGAATTGCTTACTGTTCATCTCTTATATTTTTGTAATACACAAACCCAACATCTTTACCTTATGATTGATTGCTAAGAGAATGCAATCTCTCTTTCAGATGCCGCTACCATCGTGCCTTCATGAACTGATATATGCGGTTGCTATATCAAGAGATGTTCCTGCTCCGAGTTTGTGTATACGCGGGAAGTTGGTATCGAACTGCTGACCCAGTGACTGTCGATTGACATGACCAGCAGAACCACATTAACATAGCAGCGATAGCTACCATCAACACAGCAAAGTCAAAAGCAAGATCTTGTTCAGCATGCTACCATGGCGTCGGGACCACCAATGGAAGGCTATGGGCGCGGGATGCGACAGACTCGTCGTAGTCAGCGCGCAAAAGAAGCCGATCTGAACCTCACTGGCCTACAAATCTCCCCTCAGCCCGGCACTTCTGACGATTCACCAATTACTCACAACCCATTCTCGCCAGTGCCTCACTCGCAGAATACGTCCAACAATCCTACCACTGCCGTAGCTTCGCTCGATGATAAATCCAAATTGTTAGAACCTGCTGCCGCCGCACAAACATTATTCGACAGATTATATCCGCAGTCGACGCAAATTGACGCGATGTCGCAACAAGTTATTCCCAGCATAGAGGATGAAGCTCACAAAAACCATCGCTCAAATGCGCCCAACGCTTTCGACTTGGCTACTGGCAATGTCAGCGCCCTCACGCAACACCAAAGGGCTTCGAGTCACCCCCCGATCAAACAAGAACAGCCAGACCCTCGGCCCAGGAAGATTGCAGACCCAGCACAAAGACGGCGTGTCATCAAACCTCAGAAGTCTCGCAAGAAGAAGCCAGCGACTGGAAGGCTTCCAACCGAGGCGCCGTCTAAGAGAAAACGACCTGCGACTCCGGAAGATAAGATCCAGCGATTCATGACTGAGGATAAGCTTCTGCAGCCTGGGGAGCTTAGAATCTACAACTGGGACTATCTGTTACCGAAAGACTTCCTCAACCTGCCAGAGGGGCTGAAGGCCGCGAAAGCGCGCACTGACGCCGCTGAGGGGGAAATGGACCAGGATCCCGAGCTCGATGATTGGCATGAGTTTTGCGGTCTCGAATCAGATCTTTTCTCTGGCCTCCCACTTAAGACTTCAATTGGGCTCAACTTCGTTAGCCGGGCAAAGCGTGCATACCGAGCAGGCAGGTCTTGGACAAGTTTCGAGCTTGAGGAGCTCGCAATCAACAGCAGAGCGGGAGCGCGAGCTCTCAAAGATCCACGCGAGAGAAATATAGCTCTGAGCAGTTCGCTGAGCAATTCCCTCCGCCTGTATGTCTTTGAGCAGATAAAGGGACGTTTATGCAATGAGATTTGGCTACAGCCGTACCCGGAGGACGACGCGGAGTCCATGAGAGACAGCGCCATCGGTACGGCTGCTGCGACACCTGCTGCCTCGGATAAGACTGCTTTGGGACATGCGATGAAGCGTATGGAATCGCTTCCTGACAGACTGCGAACTATGCTCTCTGGTACTGCTCCGCAGGTCCGTACACGACCCGAGCTCCATCAGCCCAAGGGACCGCCAATTCGTGCCACACAAGCGAACCTGAAGGGCCTTGGCGTGTATGGCGGAGCGCGTGAACGGGGTATTCATCTAGACATGGAGACGAGTGAAGAGGAAAGGTGAGTTGGTGGTTGTTGAAGTGAAATGCAGTTGGATAGGTTGTATTCAAGTCGGAACGTCGCGTCCGGCATTGCGGTGCGCTATGCAAATGGCACAATGCGCTACTACCGGGATTGTGACCGGGAAAAAGTTAAGAGAAACGTTCTCGTATTGTTCGGATGGTCATGCAGAGCAGGGATGATGGGATGCTCAGCCGGGCAGGTGAAGGCCTTGGTCACGTTCACGTAACATTGTCTGAGTGCTGCAATGTAATCAAAGCCATCGCATCGTTCATCTCGAGTCTTGGAAGTTCTGAAGTAAGGTAAGAGTAAAGATCACAGTTACGATGGTCATACTGGTGAATGTCTACGTATCGCAAGCAAAAACAACCACAATGGACACATCGCATGCTGAAGATCATGATTAATCTTCCTTTTTACCTAATGGTATCGTTCAAACTTGGGCACACAAATCGATATACCAGGAAACCTTGACACAGCTATTGATCTGTTATGCTTTCTAGTAGTTGACTAAATAATGATACTTGAGGTCAGGACAATGTCGCCGAAGACGGAGACAAGACACGCCCTTCGCATCACCGTGCACGATAGTCGGCAAGGCATACCGAACTGGGCTTGAACCGCTGTGGGGAAGCTGGAGTTGTCCCGCGTTATCGTCGATAGGCCGCTCGCCTCTCGAGCTATCCGTGCTATCTCGCCCGAGGTTGCACGGTCTTAGACGGAGATGCCAGTGAGAGACGATCCCTTGAGCCGCTCTGGCGATTAATCTTCTCATCCGTCACATACCACTCATACCACTCCTCTCCCCCATATCATTCCCCAACAAGCTGCAAATCGACTGCGTCTGTCCCCACGCACGTTGACCAGCTGACGCAATGGCCGCCCGCCGAGCATTGTCGACGAGGACACTCCAGACACTGTCTCTCCGCCCAGCAGCAGGAAACACAGCACGTCGCGTTGCCAGAATGCCCCAAGCAGTGGACGCTGGCAAGATTGCCGTGCGCAGACTCCACGCCACAACCTCGCACCTCCAGGCCGCTACAGCAAGCCTGCCAACCGAGATCCCTACCTCCCACGAGCAGGTCTCCCAGCCCATCGACACCGCCAACTTCCTCGACAACAAGTTTGTGCCCTCCCAGGCAACCCAATGGATCGATCTACACGATCCCGCAACCAACAACCTCGTTACAAGAGTACCGCAGAGCACAGATGCCGAGCTGAAGGCCGCCGTGGACAGCGCTGAGGCGGCCTTCCCGGCATGGAGGGCAACCAGCATCATGCACAGGCAGCAGGTCATGTTCAAGTACACTGCTTTGATCAGGGAGAACTGGGACCGTCTCGCTGCGAGCATCACCCTCGAGCAAGGCAAGACTCTCGCCGACGCAAAGGGTGACGTCCTGCGCGGTCTGCAGGTCGCCGAGACCGCCTGTGGCATCACCACACAGCTCACTGGTGAGGTGCTCGAGGTCGCAAAGGACATGGAGACCAGGTCCTACCGCGAGCCTCTTGGTGTTGTTGCAGCTATCTGCCCTTTCAACTTCCCTGCCATGATCCCTCTCTGGACAATCCCCATCGCCACCATCACCGGCAACACTTGCGTTATCAAGCCCTCTGAGCGTGATCCTGGTGCTACCATGATCCTGGCCGAGCTTGCCGAGAAGGCTGGCTTCCCTCCAGGTGTCATCAACATCATCCACGGCTCAGCCAAGACAGTCGACTTCATTATTGACGAACCCAGGATCAAGGCCATCTCCTTCGTAGGCTCCAACAAGGCTGGTGAATACATCTACACGCGTGGCTCCGCCAACGGCAAGCGCGTCCAGGCCAACTTGGGTGCAAAGAACCACGCTGCTGTCCTCCCCGACTGCAACAAGAACCACGCACTCAATGCCATCACTGGTGCGGCCTTCGGTGCTGCTGGCCAGCGCTGCATGGCCCTCAGCACACTCGTCCTCGTTGGCGAGACCAAAGACTGGACTGCCGAAATCGCTGAACGTGCAAAGGAGCTTTCCATGAACGGTGGCTTCGAGGAGGGTGCCGACCTCGGTCCTGTCATCTCACCTCAAGCCAAGGAGCGCATTGAGAGCCTTATCGGTACAGCCGAGAAGGAAGGTGCCACCATTCTGCTTGACGGCCGTGGCCAGAAGCCTGCCAAATACCCCAACGGCAATTGGGTAAGTCAATCGCTACGAGCTTCACAAAAAAAGTCACAATCACTTACCATTCGTCTTAGGTCGGCCCCACTATCATCACAAACGTGACCCCCGAGATGACCTGCTACAAGGAGGAAATCTTCGGCCCCGTCCTTGTCTGCCTCAACGTTCCCACTCTTGACGACGCCATCTCCCTTATCAACGCGAACGAATACGGCAACGGCACCGCTATCTTCACACGCTCTGGCGCAACCGCGACTCGCTTCCAGAAGGAGATTGAGGCCGGTCAGGTTGGAATCAACGTCCCTATTCCCGTCCCCCTTCCCATGTTCTCCTTCACCGGCAACAAGAAGTCCATCGCTGGCGGTGGAGCCAACACTTTCTACGGCAAGCCTGGCGTGCAGTTCTACACCCAGCAGAAGACTGTGACCAGCTTCTGGAAGGCGGACGATGCCGTCAGCACCAAGGCGGACGTCATCATGCCCACGAACAAGTAGGAGGTTGGAGAAATGTACATAACGCCTGGCGTGGACGAGAATGTAACAAACGGAGAAAAGTAATGACATATTTCGGCAACATGCTATGTGGACTTTGTTACGACGCGATACGATCCTGTATGCAAGCACACATCTTCCTGCCAGTTTGCGTCCACTCTCCTGTACCCGTAATGTATGCATACCAAGATCCGTGTTTGACGCTCCACTCGCGGTTCATCGTGAGTGGTGAGCGACAAGAGTAGCATTGGGCATATTACAAGTCTGTGCGCGGGATAACGTTTTTTGCATTGGTAGAAGGAGCGCTCACCAAACGACGATGTCTTGTATGACAGCAAAGGCGCTGTCGACCTTTTGAAGTTGTGCCATGCACAGAAAGACAAGAGTCTCAGCACCTTTGCGAGGAACTGAAATGACCTACATCATTCTCAGCTTTGCAGCAAAAGTGTGGCTCGACTGCTTGGAATATGTAAGTTCAGGTTTGAGTTTGGACATCGTCTTGTGTGGCCGCTGTGGCTTTGGGTCTAGATCTTGTTCACTGACCTATTTTATGTCTTGATCCCCGCATTGTCGACTACCTCGCAATCGGAATTACATTGTTTCGCATCCAAGTCGCACGTACTACAGAATTCTCGCCAGAGGTTTCAGCACGCCGTCTCGAACGAATGTCAACGTAGAACAAGCACCTCACTTAATTCACATACGATAACATGACTGCATAGATCAGTGACTGTAACCATTCGAGTCATACCAATCAAGTGACCGGGTGAGGGTGAGGGTAATCTACCACTGGCCGGCTGAGTCCTGGACAGCAACACTGACAAAGATCTAGTGAGATAACCGGAAAAAGAATGTACAGACGCTCCAGAGCACAATGGGTAAAGATTGTCGCCATTACCATGCTGGTCTCGCTGTTCCTCACGTGGAAAGACAATGCACGTAACGCTGTACCAAGATGATGTTGTAGTCGGACATCGTTGACACTTAGCAGCCATACACAAGGTCCCAAACCATCATTGGCAAACTTCCAGGCGGCAAGGATGAAGTATTCTCTCGGCAATCAACACAAAAGGGCTTTGAGTCATTCGATGTGCAAGGTTTTGTCAATACTGGCAAGCTCGGAGCAGTACCGTGCGACTCATTACGCCACGACGGTCAGCTGTATGCTGAAAAGCACCAAGACATCGACGATGATATCTATGAAATCGCTGAACTATTGGACCACCATGTATGTAGTCTCGGAAAAGACGAGATCCGAACAGAAATTATCATACCTCCGCCTAAAGACGGGGACAGCCTCCGCATAATCATCGACGCTATAGAGCCAGTCTTACGAGACTCCCGCAGGCTGTGTTTCGATAGACCCGACTGTATGCTAACGTACTAATGCCGAGTCGTCCTTAGCCGCTTCTAGCCTTCGTAATTCGACCTAACAGGTAAGACCAGACCATTCGATCCGTACAAAGGACTGAAGACCCTCGCAACATGTTTCGGAACGGCGCTCCGATTCGTATCGTCCTTCAGCAGAGTTGTCGCTGCTCGATTCTGAGTATCAGGGGTGCAGTCAGCTCCTCTACGACGAGCTCATGCTAGGCCTCAAAAGTCTTCGGCGGATGCAACCTCGGATGCTGAAAGACGGCGTCAACGTCGATACCATTCGTTGGAATCTTGCCCTTAAGAGCAAGCTCTGGCGCTGGTTGCGGACAACGATGATTTGAAACATGTTAGGAACGGAGAACCTGGTATGAAAGACACTCGCATGGATCGGCGAGGAACCCACTACAGATGCCAGAGCCAGGGGCTTTCAAGAGATTACTGTGATATGAGGTGCCGAGTGGCCGACAGTGCGTACTGAAGAACGAATAGTGGTCTGGGAAAGAACGACGGAGATGAGACGATGCCAGAAGCTTCATGTCACGGGAACACTGTCATCGAAAAGGGAGATGATTTGCTGATTGATTGAAAAAAGAAAAGCTGGAATTTTGTCCAACTTCTGGTACCGTCCACTTTCCAATACACTGACGCTATACGTGTACATAGTGAAGGCGCGCCTATAATAGCTGGCCGATATGCAAATGCGGATCGCTCGCTCTATGATAACTTGTCTTGCAAAAATTTACTTATGACGTCGCCAACGACATCTGGAATTTCGAGCATAGGCCAGTGACCAGCGTTCACAATGACTTTCGTGTAGTCTGTGACAAATTGTGTGAGGTCTTCGTCTTCCAAAAGATCGTGCCTGCAGACAGGATCTTGGTTTGCGCCAATGAATAGCATGGGCACGCGAATGACAAGATTGAAATCTTCCACTCGCTGATCTGCCTGCCGCTGGACATCCTGCACAATAGCTTTGTACCAGTTCAAGGGCGTCTCAAACCCGCCTTTTGAAACAGCATGGAGCCATTTTCTCTTCAAATCTTGGTCGAGGGCATAACCGTTGAGTGTCACCTTGTGCATAGAAGTGCCACTCAAATGGTTTTTCCATGCGTCCCTAGTGCAGAACAGTTCCCTCATGTTTGCAGCATGGCAAGCTTCCCAAACACGTTCAGGATTCTGGTTCATCAGCGTACAGGCGCTTGGGTCCAAGGCAAAGAAATTCCAGTATTCGTAAAGTTGATAGCCGAATCTAGCAAGTGTCCAATCATTGAAAGCTCTGATGTTGAAGGGTGGCCCGGTCTTGTTTGGCAGGTTGTAGTTGACGTTGAACAAGATGATCGCAGCCACTCGGTCTGGGTAAAAATTATACAGACGTTGGGCAGGAATTGATCCATGATCATGGCCGACGGAGATGATTCGACTGATGTTTTCAACGTCCAGGATCTCGATCATATCTTTCGCAACGACATCGTATGCAAGAGCCTCGATCTCTCGAGGCTTGTCAGATTCTCCGTAGCCGAGCATATCCACGACGACGATGCGATTCGGCGAGATTCCAGGGTGGTCTACGAGTTTACTCCATACGTAGTGGGAATCTGGCCAGCCATGCTGAAACAAAAAAGGTACTTGGGATGTACTGAGTCGTGAGGCCGTGATATAGTACGTGTACGTGAAGCCGCGGGACACGGTGAGGGTTTTCTTCAAAAGACTGTCCATAATAACGAGATGCGATTCGAGTTTCGCAAACAACTGCTAGTCGTACGCTCACGTGTTGCCTGTCAAGTGGAGAAATAAGACAGATAGACACGCTCTCAACAATCTCGACTTATCTCGTAATCATCGGGCAATCTGTAAATCCGGACAGGGATGCAATGTACCGCTTGCTGCGAACAGATTAGAGCCAAGCTTCCTTCGGGGTGGGTAAAGAGCAATGCCAAGATATTCATATTAGGAAGCTCTGCAAGCACAGATCAAACTAGCTACAGTATTCGCCAAGGGGGATGCCACGACTGCTTGGCGCTTACTTACGAAATCTCGGTCTTGATAACAAAGCTGCGAACGGCTCCTCGGTTTCTGCCATACCCGCCTGCCGAGAACACCCGAAGCGAAGGGAAACAGGTGTATGCGGAAAGGTGGGAGCGGAGAATAGATAAAGTCATATGTATGGCAGCGCATCAGGATGATTCCACCCTCTGTACTCTATAGTAGCTATGGCTCGGATTGCAATCGCAGGCGGCAATGGAGGTGTCGGTCGCGCCTTCGTTAAAGCTTTGTCTGCAACGAAACACGAGGTCTGGGTCTTGACACGAGATGTGAGCTTCATATTTGTCGCAATTCCCAGCTCTCACAGGGTGGAGCAGCTGACGCCATCAAACACAGTCAGTCAAATATTCGACCGAAGACGCACGATCTATCCTAGTGGACTACTCGTCTGTGACTGGTATCGCACAACTTCTCGACACCTATCGCATATACACCATAATATCAGCTCTGAACATGATCGACGATAGCTCTTTGCAGGCACAACTGAATCTCATTGAGGGGGCTGATCTCTCGCACTGGACGAAGCGCTTCATACCGAGCGAGTTTGGCATCATCGCAAACCCTGAAACGATCAAAATCGACCCCTATGGAAGATATATTTTAGCTAGCGCCAAAGCTTTGGAGAAGACGAAGTTACAATACACCAGGATCTCCACAGGATTTTTTATGGACTTCTGGGGAACACCCGCAACCCATACAACCATGAGTCCCGTCAAGTGGGTGTTTGATATCCAAAAAGGTCTCGCTATCATACCTGGCACAGGTGGAGAGAGATTCTCGATGACACACACAATGGACTTGGCTCGGTGCATCGTTCTTCTGCAAGATGAAGAGTGCTGGCCGCACGAGTCAGGTATCGTGGGGCAAGACGTGACATGCCACGAAGTACTCACGTGGCTCGAAGATGCGACAGGAAGAAGTTTCGATGTGCGATACGACAGTGCCGAGGATCTCAAGAATGGAAAATGTACGTCGCTTGGCGATGACTTTGAGTCGCCCGAGCAGGAGAAATTCCATGCTGCCTTTGGTCGCTTATTGGTTGAAGGACACATGTACTTGCCGCGAGATACAGCATATCGGTTGAACACAAAATTCTCCGACTATCAGCCTCTCACAGTCGAGAAGATGATCGAGACTAGCTGGAAAACTTGATGAAATGCTGCTCAAGGTCACAGAGTTGGGAGTCTATTAAAGTGCCGTGTGAGCTAGCAGATCTAGATGTAGCAAGCTTATCATATGGAAAGTCAAACACAAAGAGATACAAATCCAAAAGTGTCCTTGCCAATATGATCCGTA
>LJJI01000046.1:0-14820 GCA_001553865.1 Cladosporium sp. BSL10
TTATGACTGATGCTGATGAAGTCGTCGACGCGTGTGGTTTCGATGTCATTGCAGTTGTCGCGATGCTTGGATTATTGCCATCTGTATCATTAGCCTGAATCGTACGTTTCGAACTCGCTATATCAACGCAGTCATTCTTAATCAGTGTCAATGCGAAGAGGCTTTCAACCTGCGAGCGCTTCGCGGCGCCTTTCTGCTGATGCCTGGCCACTGCTACGGCCATTCGGGCAATCCTCCGGGTTGAGTTGTATACTCATCCACCAATGGTGTGGTCGTCTGGAACGTGGCGTGCAGAAATTGGGCGCTGGGACTGGCGCTAGAGGACGACTCACATGAGGCCAATAGCACTGACTGGGAGAAGCGAGTATGTAACTTGCTAGACTGGAGAAAAGGGATAGAAGATTGGATGCCATGAAGCAGTGGAGCGCGTGCAACACGTATGGTGAATTTTCCGACATCTGTAAATCTCTGCGAAGAGAGTTCTGTACCTGATGAGTATCAGGACTGAGTAGTCTAGTCTGAAGCTTGGAGTGAGTGCTGTACATCTCATATGTGTAGTATGCCTCGATAGGAAGAACAGTGACAGCGAAAAAGGCAGTATTTAGGACCTCAATAACGGAGATGAGTTGCATGCTCCCCGTTCTGCTAAGGGCTGACAGGGTTATGGGATGGTCGAATACAGATGCAGATTTCTCGGCAAAAATTTAGATACAATGCGCCTCCGAACATGCATTTTTGCACCGCAGTCCCCCCATGTCCTGACGGCACTTCGGAACGTAGTGCTTGCGCAGCCTTCCAATCGTCTGTACTGCAAGCGCGCCCTTCTACGTAGCTGCCCCGAGGCGAAGGAGATCCAGAGATGGCTTCACATCGGCGATTGCCAGCTCTGATGCCGCGAACGCCATCTGTAAGGGTTCTGTGGCTACCGCGCTCCTCAACAGCAAAGGCAATGTTCAACAAAAGGTAAGGTCAGCGATGGACGGTGTGGTCGGACACGTGGGTTGGAAACAATATATTCATCCCCGGCCTGACTGACAGATGATTATTTCTCGAATGCCACGCTCATAGAAGGCAGTCCATCGGGTTTACACACCATGACGAATCCAAACTCTGATGAAAGCCCGTGTAACGATACACAAAAAGGTCATATGACCGGCGCAGCCTGTGATTTGTGTCGCAAAGCAAAATTCAAGGTAATCAGACCCCACAAGCGACGAAGTGATCATAGTAACAGGCAAAGCTGACTTCTTCCGTCGATAGTATTCCGGTGATAGGCCGTAGTGCGTCAGATGCTTGCACGAGAAAGAATCATGCACATATGATGTCGGAGAACGACAACAAGACTTGTGCACACGAAAATTTCACTTGTGAAGAGCTCATGCGTATGAAACGTTTCATCGACAGCTCGAAGTTCAGCTCAGATGAAGATGCTGCGTGGCTGCTATTACGTCTGCGCAAGGGGAACGACTTCACGCAAGTCGTGAATCTGAAGACATCACGCTCGAACGAGTACGTATATTTCCTGCGACTCTATTGGACTACCACCTGACATCCGAGATAATTTATATTAGAGGCCTAGAGCTAGGAAACGTGCACGTTCCTGGTATTGCACCACAAAGTGGCATCGCTGACACTCCCGATGCCAGGCTATCGTATCTCTACGCACAAAAAAAACACGTAACGACCTGTCCTGGCACGAAGATACTTCACAGCCTTACTTTCTCAATCAGTTCAAGTGGCCTGATGTCAGCCATACATTCTCCTAACTTAATTGCGAAGGGTTGAGTGCAGATGTGTGCGACTGGATGAGCTTAATTGCGGGGTGACTGGTCGCGAGCGTGGTGAGCGAGCCGGAACTTATTCCGTATAGGCGTTCCAAGGTCGGACATCTCGAAGATAAACTCGATCACGGCTTTTTCCTCAAATGGCATGAGGTACTGCTGGCTCTGGGCTTTCGCTTCGATGGATCTGCGGCCGCGCGCACGCGCATGCAGCGTGGAAAGGGGAACGTCCCCGTCATGTGCGATAGCGCGCAGAGACCTTGGTACACCTGCTGCACGACCCTGCGCCAAAGCTAGACTGGCTCTGTCCATTCTCACGATGTGGCCGAGCCGGACAAGGTGCAGCGGTAGCACACTGGGATGACGCGGTGAGCTGACAGCAGCAGCGGCTGGGAACCGGCTTTCCCCATAGAATGCCAAGCATGGCGCGGCTATATATAGGACAATGTCTATGGACTTCCATGAGCTTCTCTGCGATGCTGCTTCGCCTCAGGTGACCGTCCAAATTGATATCAAGACCGCTGAGACGCGGCTTTCTTGCAGACAGGCGGACGGCATTGCCGCTCCGTAGCGAGGGCCGACCTGAGCGAATCACAAGCTAGCTGTGCCACGATATCGGAGCATCTTCGCGTCTGGCCCTAGTCAGCGGACCTGAAGGCTGATCTTACAGAAGGACCAGATTTGCGCATATCTGCGTGCCGCAATCTCCGTCAACGGTTCCTAGCGGCATGCATTTGGTCGCAAAATGTTCTTCAAGCCGTAGCGCATCTAGCGCATCTACTTTCGACCCTATTTGAACCACATGTCACTTCTGCGCGAATTCGAAAGCAGAAGCACCGAATAACGACGGCGACGATTTGAACAATGGAACAGCCATCTACGCGATCGACGACCCGGCAAATAGTCTGGCTTGTAGAGAAATAACAGGGGAAAAGCAAGGGATGTATATCTAGCGAGGTGTGGCATGGATAAAGGATACAGAGCGGATTCAAAAAGAAGTGTTCCGACACAGGTGGATTCCCGGCACAGGTGGACGGACGTTACTGTAATATATTGAGTTCGCATACACAGGGAAAGTCGGCTTCTTTTGTTCAGACCGACGCGACGCTTTGACCTTCCAGCCCCTCGCGCAGGAAGGCTCGAGCGTCAACATGGCTCCGGGCGCAATCTTCCGCTGCAGCTCGTGCACGGGCAAACAATAATTTGTACATGATGACGGCTACTGTTCAAATTCCCCTAGTAACGTTATACAACCTGTGAGTTCACCAGTCAGACGGCATATTCCCACCAGCGAACAGGCGCAACGAGAATCGCAACGCTCTCGCCCCGAGGGTAAATTGTAGCACAAGTCTTTTCCCTCTCCTATTCCGACAGATCCTTTCCTCGAATGACGCCCAGATCCCGGCGTGAGTGCTCTGAGGATCTCTTCGACAAAGTGCTGCGCAAGAATTATATCTCAAAGGTCGGTGAGCTAAGATACTTCTTTCTGATTATATTGCTGTGTATCACGGTACGTATTTGACTGACATTGCTAGCCCAGATCGCAAAGACCTTACGAATCCGCCTCGCGCGTGCCAACTTCGAAGTGCAGAATGGCCGACTCCATATAAACCCGCACGGCACTGAATATCGAGCGAAAGAAGAGAAGAAGAGAGAAAAAACATATATCAGTGTTGACAGTGTAGCTGCTGTTCCTTGCACGACACGCAGCCATCTGTACTCAGGCGGCGATCCTGGATACTCCCAACTTATGGCGCCCTTGGTGTTGGGCGTTGAGTCTCGTGGCACGATTGAGAGTCCTGGTAAATTCGCTGCCTCTGGACAGAGCTTGCAGGCTTGTAACAAAGGCCCTGCACGATCGAAGTCTGCTCTTGTCAGAAGTACTGCGCCCAGGCGTTCGCCTGCACGCGACCAGCAGAGACGATTCTGTAGACCAGCAGTAGGCACAGTTTCTGTCAAGTCAATGTTTTTGAAGCTCGAGGAAGACCGCGACATCAATCCCTCAGCCCACAGTCTGGACGTCCATCTCCACACCTGCACTACCTCTTCGGAACGTTTTAGATGTCTGTCCGAGGACGAAGGTAACACGCAGGACATTTGGCGGACCCATGCAGCGGTCATCAATAGCGAGAACAGCGATGTATCAGTCTGTCCCACTACTCAAGCTCAGGCTAGTAATAGTGACCGTGCAAACACCGAACCCACTTACGCCGAGCTGTACTCAACACTATCCTTGGGGTCACCATCTCCGCACTCTTCACAGACAACGCCGGATACGTGTGTAATGCCGTCCGATCCTCATACTCCAGACACGACCCTCAGGTTCGAAGATTTTGTCAATTTTACTCCCACTGGACTACAAGCGCGATGAATCGATTATCTGGTCTGCAGGTTATGCGCAATGTGCGTGAGGTCGTTTTGTGGCCGAAAAATTCATTCCAGGCTGCGGCAGAGTCGTGGGCTATATGACCCTTTCGAACCACCAACTTTCCAGTTACTAGCTAAAGCTGCTTGACGGAAGCCTGCCAGTCTGCTTTAGAGCAGGGCCTACCTTGCGAGCCAGTAAAAGATGAGAGCCAAAGTGGGAAATCACAAAGTCGGACATCATACTTCTGCACCTCTTACGCTGGGCATTTGAGCTTTATGTGATGAAGATCTACACAATTGACGTGTTTCTTATGCGGCAGCCGTTGGTGACGTCTCGACGAGTTCGATTCTTCTCACTACGCAAGTCGAGGATGCGTTTGATCAACTCTGCTGCCTCCTGCTCCGCCACTTCAATGCTAGCTTTCCTCCCTCTGGCCTCATTCGACCACCGGTGGATGTTCGCAACATGTCTCCGCAGTCTTCGTTGCTTGCGGCCGATCTCCAGACACATGGCGCATGTCTTTGGCACTTTAATGGTGGAGTGGATCAAGCGTATTCCGCAGGACCGTCCGGTGTTCCCAAATGCACTTTTCTTTAAAATGACCCCATCTCCAGTCCTGGCATTCAAAAATGTAGTTCTGATACCAACACATTTCTGAGGGCATTAGTGGTTCGTAATTTAGTGTCCATACAACGATATAGTAGCCGCTCACCTTCCGCGCCGCGCCAGAATCCTATTGTAGTAAATTGAGAGTTCTAGCGATAAAGCATGTAGAAATTAAAGATGAAGAGCATGTTTTCAAGTGCGACCCAAATACCTCCGGCAACCTTACTCAACATGACCTCACGATAGACAGGGCAATTACGGGTGGAAGACGTGCCCTTTTTCTCTTCCATCGTCGTCGAGAGCCAGGATCTACAGACTTCTCGGCACCATATGGTTGGCGAGATGAGCATGGCTCCACCGACGGGTCGCTGCCGCTTGTTTGTCACAAACCAAGTTAATCATGACTGTCTTCCTTGAATGGAATGGCGAGCTCGATGATCAGTACGCTATGCGGTGCTGCATTCACAAAAATGTCTTTTAGCCGCTTCAAAGGCAGAGCCTACTCGACGCATTTGTCGAAGGACGTTGTTTTGTGGTGTCAAGTCGTGGCCATGTGCGCCAACTTCTTCAGCCAGGAGACGCCGGACCAGCGGCAGCGACCACTATCGCCATCAGTATGGACTCGAAGCGAGATTGGCACGTATGGTCATGGAGAATCGCACGCAAATTTGTCGCCACGCGACAAGTGACTAAGAGAAAGCCTGCCAGGATGCTGAAGAAGCTCGTCATCATCTCTGTATGAAAGAATTCGTCATTGGTGGATAGATGGGACTGACGAGATGCGAATGACTCAAGCGAAATTGTAGCGCGGTACGGGATGCTCCCCGATCTGCCATGCTACCCTCGCGACAAACACACTCCAGATCTCGGGTCACCATCTGATCTCGGCGCCCTGCCGCTCGCAATGGCGACAGTGCTGGTAGACGACACTGAATGGTTGCAAACGAGGAGCAAGAATAATCTGGACAGCGGATGTCAGCTTGCTTGGTCGGCAAGGGCTGTTCGTGGCCAACGTCTACTCAAGATCGTCTTGCGCCACTTCGGACACGTTGTTTACATCGCCTGCGCGCAGCCAAAGATTGAGTTACTTCGACGAGATCGCGGCGTGTGGGAACTGCTGTACGACTTGGGGCATGAAAAGCTTCAAAGCTTATAATTACAAGCAATGGGTACTCTCGAATATGGAGAAATATGGAAGCTGATCACAAAAGACTCCCCTACGAGCGCCGAGGGGACAGATGGCAGCACATACTCTGGTCGTAGCAGCACGCCAACAAGTGTCACATCCGACCGTTCATTCTCCGATCCAGACAGAAAGCGGAAAGGTAAGACTGCAGAATGGGTGATGTCAGTCGTAGTGTACAACAATCGCTGACTCGTATTCTCCCAAAGTGGATGCAGATGCGGATGAGCACAACCGTACGTCTTCGAAGCGCAGCCGGACGAGGAGGACGGTTCTCGAGAAATTGGTCATGGACATGCTGCCTACTCATGGTCCAGGGATGTCTCCACTAGAAGTCACCGAGAGACTCGAGGAGGATTCACCAGCACATACAGATGGGCTGAGGCCCGAGAGCCTCGAAACGGAAGTTCGGACGATCTTGAGACAGATGTGGGAGCTCGAAAAAGTGTCCAGATTTCCGGCAGAAGGGCGGAGTGCGGGCGTCAGCCACAGATATGTGCGATGCGACAGTGCTGAAGCTGACCGCACTGCAACACCGAAGAAGAGCTTGATCGTAGTTTTGCGTCTGCCACGATCTTTAGCCACTTCGGACTCTGGTCGGCACCATGAATACGAGCACCGTGACGATTATCCGAGTGAGAAATCCTACGTATCCGCGTCAACAAACCGAAGAGCTAGTTCGGGCGTCCGGTAGCGACCAGCAAGATCTTGTAGCCGATGACACCACGTCCTCAGCACATCCCCAGCATCTTGATGACAGCCCAAGTCCGGAAGTTGAGCACGATCAAACAGGATCAGCCTCCCAGCCGAGGTCTCGGACAGGCACTTGGACATCCTGCAAAAGGTCACTGACACGAAGCGCCTTGTTGCGCAGCTTGAGCGAACGAAAGTCAAGATATCAACACTGGAAGCGAGGCAGGACCTGGCTCGTAGAAAACGTTCCATGCTTCAAGATCAGACGAAGGAGCGGGAGACATCAAAGGCAAAATTGCTCGCAGAGGCACAGGCTTTGCACGAGAGGGTTGCCGAACTAGAGCGAGAGGCTGTTGTCTGCGACACGGATATGAGAAGGCTGCAAATGGAGGTCCGGGACATTGGAGGAAACATTGCGGAATGTGCGGCTAACGTTGATGTTGCCCGAGAAGAGCGCACCAGGCTTGCTGAGCAGTTGCGAAGCACTGTGGAAGAAACTGTGGGCAGCGATCTGGTTGGCCTGCTGAGCCTTTGTACACACCACACGCCGTGACACAAGCTTCCGATCTTTTTTCTCCCAGCCATGAGGATAGTAGGTCTATTCGTGTCAAAAGTCTGCAAGGGAACGACGTGTTGTATGTCTTCCAACTTCAATCGAGTTACACATCTCATGTCTCGAGCATATCCGACAACGAAAGCGAAAATCAGATTGTAGAGCCGGTCGTGGTGCCTGATAGTGGCTGTTGATGATCGTGGGCAGGCATTCTTTGCCACATTCTTTGCCAGTGCAGCGTCTACGTGCCACGGTCGTAGCACTCCCGTTTGCCCGTTTGCTTCCCTGTTGATTCTATCTCTACCGATATCTATCCCCATTTACCCCACTACCCAGGGACACTGCGATAATGCCTATAGCTGTGCCAAATCAAAGCGATCGAACTGCGATTGCTTACGTCATGCGAGGTACAAGAGTTCGTAGACCTCGTGCTTGTGACGCCTTCGAGGGTTCGATCACCGGGTAAGTCCATCGAAACGAGCGAACGGTAGACACGAGAGAAAACCCAGAGGAAGTCATAAACCCGAACCTTTGAGACTCGTCAGAAAAATTTCGTGTCAAGAGCGGAAGGAAAAATTGACCACTGGAAAAATCCAATCACCACTGCAGCTTTCGCCAGGTTACAGACTTGGCCAAAGCAAATCCTGTGGCTTATGTACACCGCGCTTGAGATCGAGCTTGCACCCCACAAGACTGCCATGAGCACCTCGGTACATGTCATGAGTCCGGCTCTGTTCAGTTTCGTGTGGCCTAGATATGCTGGCACGATTGCCAGGTACGCCGCCACAAATGGTGTGATGAGCGAACCGAGTAGAAGGAAGGTGAGCGGAATGGGAGCCGGTGCGTTGTGGAACTCATGCCACCATTCGACAACTATGTCCGTGGTATCAGTATCCCGTGATCTAGGAGAGGCTCATAGTGCGACGATCTACCACGGGCTGTAAGGCCAAGAGTGATAACAGCAAGGCCCGGCTGTAGCAGACGTAGGGTGTACCAGAAAATCCAGCTTCCAAGAAGTTTCGCCATCACCATCGATTCGTGATACAAGTCGAAGAACAATAATGGTGGACGTCCTTATGTATCTTGTATCAATCTCAGAATATGTTGGAGACGGCGTGCGCATTGATTCTCTCTTGCACTCCATTTGATTAGGTTTATACGGTATGAGGTACTGCTGTCAAATGACAACATCATGCAGGCAATCGCGAAGATAAAGATCTCACATTGCTTCGCCCCTATTTGATCCAAAGCGCAGGCAAAAAGTTGATTGAGAGTCTTGAGCGTAAGGAATGATTGAGAAACCCTGCATACAGTTATCGACATACACCGCTTTTCATTCCTGATAATATCAAGCTCGTTTTTAAGACAGTGGCGTGAGGCAGGGGTTGTGCCATTTGCTGTAGCAAACATCAGTCTCATTTGTGCCGAAGGAATACGGCCGATTGGACTGGTTTGGACCGAATGCTCTTTGATCACACCACCTGCATGAGGTATATGTAGCGTTGTCATATCATGAGATCCGTAGGCGTCCACGCGCTGGCTCAAGGCATCGACTGGACAACACAAACGTTTCTAGGCCGGGCTTCCCCGGAAACCCCTCGACATACTCAAGACAGAGGTTGGGAATGGTCAAAGAACGTGGCAGCGGAAGGCTCCGTCCCGAGCCGTTTCGAAAACGATGTGGCAACTCGTTGGAGGTCGATAGCCGACCTCGAAAATGCTAGTTCTAATGCGACGCTGGTGGGGTTTTCAATCTACGACGCTGCGCTCGTGGCCTCCCTGGCGGCTCTTTAGCTATTCTCAATATCATACTTCACGATGTTTGCACGCGATATGTCGGTAGGGGTGAGTATGGTATGACCCGGAGCTCTGCGCGCAGTTTATTTGATCACGCCAGCTCTGCCGCAACAAAGGCCACCGTCGAAGCTGCATCGAAGCCTCTAAGACATTTCGGACGACAGGGTCTGAATCAACGGTATGGCACGGTTGGCATAAGATCCGATGAAACCGGCCTTCTTGAGAAGAATATACCGCAATCACCCTCCGGTTGTAAAATGCCAGGCGGGAGCTCAGGAAAGCTGAGATGTGCTCCACAATGGTATAGGCACCATTCTTATGCATGGTAGATCCAAGAGCTGACATACCAGAAGAATAGGACACGTCCACATCGGAGCCTTAGCGCGCTCCAACCGATGCGCCTGTTTACTGCACTACCTGTCATCAATGATCTGGCTGCGTCACGTCAATACCAAGAATCTCCACGAGATGTGGAGAGGATACTTGCGCGAGTTGTCAAGATAAGAGCAAGAGTCTTGGGTCCGACTCACCGCGAGACCCTCTGTTCCATGGCCGGACTCGCGTCGCTGTATCATGACCAGAGGCGTTGGAAGGAAGCTGCAACGCTGGACATCATGGTGGTGGAGGGAATGATCAGGTCCCTGGGCCACGCACACCCTGATACACTTTCTGCTTCTCTGGACCTCGGTGTCACACTGTCCATGCTCGGATACGAAGACCAAGCAGAAGCGCTGAAGTCCAGGGTAATGCAATTGAGCTCGAGAAGCATGGGCGATGAACACTCATTTACGCTGCATGCGATGACCAGTCTAGCAGCAACTTATCGGAACAAGGGGAAATTGCGCGAGGCCGCGGAGCTTGGCACACGCGTGATGGAGCTGAAGTTGAAAATTTTCGGTCAAGAGCACTATGATACTCTTTTCACCATTGCCGAGTATGCTATGACATTATCGGAACGAGGCCAACACGACGAAGCCGAACACCTGGAGGTCCACATCATTGATGTTAGTCTCAAGACTTTGGGAGAGCAGAATCCATTCACCTTGAACAGCATGATCAACTTAGCAGTAACATACGGAAATCAAGGACACTACCACAAAGCGGAACATCTATTGACACGAGTGATAACATCTGCTGCTGCTGCTGCTGCTGCGAAGAAGAAGAGCGACACGAACCAAGTCATGCTACAGGCGATGGTCAATCTTGCCAGCATTTATGGCAACCAAGGATCATGGAAGCAAGCGGAGGTATTATTCGCTCAAGTAGTGGAAATGCGACTGGAAGTCCTCGGTGACAGGCACGCTGACACTGTGGCAGCCATGGAAGATCTCATCATGGCATATAAGAGCCAGGGTCGATTGGCAGAAGCAGATGAGTTGAGGCTTAGGGCGCTGGGCATTGACGGAGGTGAGCTCAAGGATGAAGATTTCGCAAAGCTCGTAGACATGATCGATATTGGTTAGATGAAGTTATCCTTTTTTGTTTCTTAGATTTGACTGTACTTGTATATCACCCTTCAAGCATGGAGAACTATCAACAGAAGTTTGGTACAGACTGCGCCATACCCAGCGTCGGAGCTGAGATCGCGGTCGTTGGACTAATTTAGAGCTGCACAGAGGAGCACGATGCGCATGTAGGCGCAGTAGGGTTCTGCCGGTGTGTCGACAACAACCACAATGATGTGATCATGTAGCATGTTTCAATACAACGGTCAGCGGCAGTTGACAATGTTGGTGCTGGATTTGTTGTTGCAATATGCGCCCATTGCACACCTGCCTCTAGTCGTGCAGTGTGTGCTGTCGTCCATCGCACCAACGTAGAATGCGCAGACCTCGCAGACTCGTAGTCAGCGCGGGTATCTGATCAATCTGGTGTCGCGCCGGTAGCTTCTAACACTAGCGTCGCTCAGTACTCACCGCACGCACGCGGCCGCTAACTCTTACTAGCTGCCCTGCTTCTGTGCGTACGTCCCGTTTACCCGCCAGCGCTCGCTTCCGCTGCCCCTGCCTCATTGACAGCGAGCACCTGACTTTAGGGTCGCTTTCGTCTGTCTTGAGACCATACGATGGAGTTTGCTAACATCATCACCTCTGCCCTCCTGCCCTTCTTCAGGGTTGCTCTGCAGGTACAGCGGCAGGCTCACTGACGATGTTATTGTATCCAGCAACTCTGTAATCATATGCCATGCCCGGCCACCAGCCTGCCCAAGACGACCGCTCCGACAACAAAAGGCGAAAAATTGATGCTGTGGCAGCCGCTCATCTCTATCCCACCGCCTCCGCTACTTGTGCCCAACCACACCTAAACTACAGTACGCTGCAACGACCCGTGCCCTCGCATACCGATGGCAGGCACTACGTTGCGTGGCAGCCTCAGCCAACCCACATCGCCACGCCCTGCTCGGACGCACCTGACATGCAACATCGACAGCAGCAGCCAGCTCAATGGTCTCAGAGCTGCAGCTCTACACCCTAGGGCTATGTAGTCAACTACCACGACCCTGGGTCCATACAGCAAACTCACAATTACGGTCAGACTGATCCCTCCGCGTACATCTCACCTTGGACTCCTACCCAGCAGGATACGCAGATGGGTGTGCACACGCCAGCCATGCGGGCAACCAGTCAACCCCATTCGATGTCCTACGCTCAGCCATTGCACTCACCCGTCGACAGTCAGTATCATTCGTATGATTCTGGACCATCACCGTCGCACCCACCAAGTCTTCAAACTTTCGACGTCGGCAACTTCGAAACAGCCCATGAGCTCCAATCACAGCCAAATCGGCAAGCAAGGAAGGTCTCTTCAGATATGCATTTCGAAGGTGCTAGCATGCACCTGAAGATGCGAAGTCTTCCGATTCTCGACAGTCTGGTAAGTGGATCGCGGTTTGTTACTCCTCCCTTGAGATTGCAACCAGAGAAATGCTCTCTGTGTGCGTTTCAACTTTGAAAAGCCACCTTCTTCGTTCTTCAAACGAAGTCAAACACCATCCGAGGTTCATGGCACGCATCAACACTGACTCGCAATGTCGTCGGCTGCGAATGGTGATCAAGACGGGTCGGAGCATTCATACAATCTCGAGCATGAATAAAAACCACATCGAATACCTGAATCTGACTTTGTCGCAGGCGACACAATTAATTGTCACGATCGTCAGATGTCCACACTCACAAATCGAGGGTTTGATGCGCAATTCAGATGACGAAGACAGCCAGGCTTACAACACCCTCAAGAATCTTTTCGACCAGACTCGCAAGGTGTATGCCCGAGATACGGCTTTTATCGATGCGATCGCGATACGGTTGTTCCAGCCAACACAACAAGAGATCGTGCGCAAAGCCAACATCGCTACGTTCATCTCATCGATACTCGGAGCTCATGACGTTCCGCTCTTCCACCTGAACAAATACTTCTTGGAGACGTTCGTCCCTTTAGGCCATCGCCTATCTAAATGGCAAGGAGCAGTGTTCCTGGAATTAAAGACGCAAGCCTACATTTCCACTCTGATGAATAGCGGTACAGCACCAGATCCCATGCTTGATGATCTGTTTCCCCACGATCTCGACGCTCAATTATTGACACGACACCCTGATGCTCCCAGCCTTTCGCCCTCCGAACAAGATTTCATTGACCGCTGCAGATCACGGCGGTCATACCTCTTGATCAATCCATCACAACACGATGCCTTCGGTCAACTCGCCAAGAGATACCCATGGGCCGACTTTGTCCGCGAGTCCGTTTTGAGCGTCAACAAGAACGTCGACAGCATTATCGGCACGCCATCTCGCGCTCACCAGCAACCTCTCACCAGCAAAATTCTGAACAATGACCGCAAGAGCCAATCACTCCTCCCTCCCCAACCGACCAATCGAACATTCCCACCCACCTCAGCTCACGGCGCAAGACAATCTCCTCTCCCCTCTGCAAAGTTCAGTGGCAGTCAAGCACCCAAATCCTCACCATCCTCCACAATCACACGACAACCCTGGACGAAGGCAGAAGAAAATGCACTACTCGCCGGGCTCGGACGTGTTGGCGGTCCGCATTGGTCGCAAATCCTCGCACTCTATGGTCGTGGTGGCTCCGTCAGTGAAGTCTTGAAAAGCCGCAACCAGGTGCAGCTCAAGGACAAGGCGCGGAACTTGAAGCTCTGGTTTTTGAAGACTGGACGGGAAGTGCCTGAATGCCTACGAGGCGTCACAGGCGAACTGAGTAAAAGAGGGGGAGCTCGTGTTCGCGGTGCGCTGGCAGCAGAGAAGGAGGTGACCTCGTCTTGAGAGGGAGGGTGAGGATCTAACGATGTAAAGAGTGTAGAGATAAAGCGCATTATTGCTCGCACCACCAAGGAGGCGAAGGAGTATGGCTGTGCCGTATCGCACATCGTCTGTTGTTGTAGATTGGGATGGGCGGTTCACTTTGAGCCCATCTTACATTTTTGGGAAGGAGCAGCTCAACAACTTTCAGTATTACACACGGCGTCTGACGGTCACGGTACGTCGGCTTGCGAGATTATATTGGCCTTTGTCTCATATCTATCTATTTATTATTCTTCTCTATTCAGCAGTCAAGAGATGCGTGTGTTTTTCCAGGCATATATTCATCTTTCCTCATTTCTCCTCTCCTGCTGCGCACGATAAGTGTCTCGCAATGTCAATATGAACATTGACATGCCCACTGCCCCCTCTTCCCAAAAGCCCCATCCCACACGGAAGCCATGTTAAAGCAAAAATTTACATAAAGTGGGCAGGCCTCCTAGCATCAAAGTCGGCCGAGACGTTCAGAAATACCATGTTTCTAACTCGTATGAGCAGGAGCTTGGACAATTATTTGTATCGGAGTGAGATCAATTACAGTACACGAACACGTCATCTGCAAAAATAACTGTGTCGTCAATGGTGGACGTGCATGGCCGGTGACTTTGGGCGACTTGCCAATCTGGTCCGTAAAATTTTGGCTGGCTCTCAAATGCACCTTGACATAACCCGTACCCTTGCTCAACAATCGAGCAGCTGATGTGGCGACATCAGTTAACTCTTTCACACCCTGTTTCATCAGGTTATGAGCCCGGAAGGTCGCTACAAATACCATTCTCCGCTCATCTCGAAACGCCACCTTCCGAATCCAGCTAGACTCAGAGGCTCGACCTCATCTCTAAAGAGCTAAAGAGATGGAATTGCAGTATCACTCGATTGGATGCGAAGGCCGAACGACACCGCTCATGCAGTGAGATTCAAAAGCTCGATTTCCCGCTTTCGACCGGCCTGGAACAACTGCGTGAGGCAATCTGGAACGGCGCCACGATGACAAGAGCAGTGTTCAGCATCCATGGAGCGTTCTCGACAATTATGCGCCATCCGGCGCATCCGAGTCTCCCTCACAAAAATGTGGGTATAGCTGATGGTTATCTAGGTCATCTTCTGACCCAATCTGCGGTAATGATATACCGACCTATTGGAAGACTCTCTTTATCAGATAGATAGCGGAGAGGCAACCCCACAAGGATCAGAACAAAGATCCGAAACAAAACTTATTACCCCTGAGAGATGGCTTCAGATACCATCACGGCCGAAACACTGGCAAAGACATCTGCATTACATCAAGTCAAAAGACTCGAAGAACAAGAAGACTGGCCGGAATGGTCAAAGCAAATGAGAAATTACCTCATACTGAAGATTCACTCAGCGCCATTACCATGGCAGCTATTTCTGCCCCGAGGCTTACGCCAATACCTACCGATGCCTGTTTCCCAAGCCCGGTAGAAACTTCTTTGACACTTGCATTCAGGCTTGACGAGGGCTCCGATAGGTTGGAGGGTGTGTTGGAAGAAGGGACCGAT
>LJJI01000047.1:0-40236 GCA_001553865.1 Cladosporium sp. BSL10
CTTCGGCTATTCCTATATCATACGCTCAACAGAGCAGCTGTTCTTTTTGCTTTTTGTCTGGATGCGCGACACAGATGACTTGTCTGCCTCCAGGCGAGTGGAACACATTCCTGCCATGTGCACTTTACGCTCATGATCTCGTGCATGCACGTTTGAGTACTTTCTCTACGCGAATACCGTCAGGTTTTGAACAGGCGTACCCGCTGAGACCTTGCTGCACCAGGTCCTGGACCTGTCCAAACAAGCACAGAGCGAGGTCTGCGGTCGGTAATTCATAGATCCACGCACGAATCATAGTGTGTAATGCGGGCGAGAGAAAAGCAGCAAGTAAGTGACCACGTTTCGTAAAAGTCATGAATTTAGTTCTGTATACCATCAAATTCTTCTAGAAGAAATGAATCCCAATACTGTCCGTCACATCTACTCTCTCTATCCGCATGTCGTATACGTGAAGATATGATTCAAAGGAAATCGAACGCGAGTGCACCCTGATTGCCACGTGCCCAATCGGACAGCTTAGAGCGCAGTAGGGCCAGGAGGGAATGGTCCGCCTGTAGGGAAGCTGCCCGGAGGGCCCTGAGTACCGCTAGGCACTGGACCGCCAGTAGCGACAGGAGGAGGCTGAGGAGCATCGCTGGGTCGAGATGGTTTTGTTGGCCTGGGCTTGTAATGGTGCCATGGCTTGTTCGGGCCCTTGCCGCGAGGACCTTCGAATCGTTTTACAATGTCGAACTCTTCTGTATCGGCGGTGGGTGCAGGAATTACGGGAAGTCCATTCGTCGCTGTTCCGGATGGAATAAAACCAGTTGGGATTGGCCCAGTGGGGAAAATTGGACTACCGCTGATGCCTGTTGGGCGACCGAATATGGGCCCATCATGAGCATCAGGACTGTGAGGGTGTTGATGAGGGCCACGAGGCGGACCTTTGAATGGGGGCGAAGGAAGAGCACCACCAGATGCGACGAGCACGGAGAGGCCTATGAGGCCAACAGTGGTGTAGGAAGGCATAATGTGTCGTTTGCCGAGTTTTGTTGGTCTTGATGGATGAAATGAGTTGACTTGTGTTTAGCATGAAGCAACAAGCAGTACGTTGGACTCATATATAAAGCTACATCAACACGACGCAGGTACTATCGACAGATAAGTGGACAGCAGAGCATTGGTAAGCCAAGATTAGCGATCAACGTGAATACGCAAGCGGTTCGGGAAATGATGAATGTATCAATAGGGCATACATCTGCAGGCTTTCATGTCTCCGAGAGCAGGCTGTACCACGCAGGACCGGGCTAGAGCTAGGGATCAATCAACTGGCAATGTCAAGCAGGCCACGAGAGCTGCAGTTCGGGTTCCTGCAGCCCTTGAGATGACCTTTTTGTTGGGACGGTGATCCTTTTCGGACGCGCCATGCTGACGTGAAACAACACTCACGCCACAGAGCCTCTAGATTCGCCGGAAAGCTGCAAGCTGTGTGTCGGGCGACAGAGCGACAGTGTTCCTGCAGGTTCGTGTTGACAACGAATGGTACCACAACAAGTATATCGCAGTATAACATTGGAACATTGGTCGCGTCTTCTGTCTCCATCGAGATTACAACCTCATTCGCCAGTTTGATCATCGAGAAAATCGAGGGCTCCTCTTGCGGCTTTGAGGACTGCGTTCGCGATGATCCAATCAATGAAAGCACGTTGCGTAGCTGATCCAAGAAAGTGATTCCAAGAGCGTGTGTCCGTCCGGTCGATCCCTTTGGCCACGAGAACAATCTCAATACACTGCCAAAAGCCTCAGGAGCATATTGCAGAAACCTTCGGTACCGTGAGAGGAGCCGGAATGGCGTGAGACTAATGACACGCACTCCAGCGGCTGGCCAAGCGGATACAGTGGGTCGCAGACAAGGTGATGTCGAAGAAGATATGCTGTTCAAGGGTCGGAAGTGATGCCTCCTGGGTTGATTCCGGTGGGACCAGGCTAGCGGAAACTCAATCTCGAGTCCGAAATCCGTCTCACACCTCGTCTACGATCTGCGACAACACCTTCTCTCGTCGCATTACAGATTATCTTCTGCTCGGAATTAGACTCCAGTATATTTCCGTGTATGCACCGGCAAACTACCTTAGCGATGTGAAATTGATGTTGTGCTTAAACGTCGTGACACTAGCATTGTCGCGTGGCAAGAGACACAGCCGTGTTGTACAGTGCCAAACGTTGTACAGCGTCTTATCGGATAGAGTCTGTACATATGCATGCACGCCACGAAGCAGCACGGAGACGGGAGAGCTGCACAGCGTGAGTCTGGCCGAACATGTGAAAAGTCGGCAGATAGTCCAGAGCCGCCTCACACGAGAAAGCCTGTGTTCCTGCACGCGGAAGCCGAGTTCAGCTTGTATAAATTGTACCTGCAGATGCAATCTGAATTTGCCGCAGGCTTCGTCCCTATCAGGTGGCTCTGGTTCGGTACGTATCGTTATGGTCTGGAATCACCGTTTATGTGCATTCCGCTCGCTTGCCAGCGTGTCGTCGACTTGGGTCGCAAGCTTGTCTGGGAACACGATTGCAAGAGTTTGCGGATGATATTGGTAGAAAAGTGATTGTAACCTATGAACGCCTATATAACTCCGGCGGAACCCACAGTTATCAAAAGAGAGTGATGAAAGAACAAATGAATGTCTAGACCCTTTGGGGTGGCCAGCACCCTCATCCCAATCCTAATGTCCCCAAATCCCAAGTAATGAATGTCGTGGAAGCAGCTCATGCACTGGTTCCGCCCTCCATCGAGGCGCCAGCGCCAGCACCAACTTTCGAGTCCAGCTCGATGTATGTTGTCAATGAGTGTTGCGAAAAGAGTGTTGATCAGAGAGCAATAGACCCTCGGTAGTGTTGAACGAATGTTGAGGAAAGACGAGATGGGCTTCCTTGACCCGAAATACCAGTAAGTGGTAATGATAGACGCCAGTTGGGCTCGAGAGGCCTGCTCTCGGCTGTATGTGTATGCAGATGCGCCACCAGCTCGCTAAGAACACTTTTCGCGTGTGGTACCCATCTAAGCGACCGGTGTGACGCTAGGGCTGTCATCGATAGAAGAGGTCGAAGAAGTGGAAGAGGTGGTTGAAGTAGAACTAGTGGACGAAGCGGAAGTAGTCAAAGTTCTTGATGAAGTCTTGGACTTCTTTCCTTTCTGCCCCTTAGACCTGGAGGAAGTAGTGGTAGAGACGGATGTGGAGATAGTGATTGTGACCGTGGGTGCCTCGGTGACGGTGATGGTGACGGTACCAGAGCCGTTGTCGTCACCGGACGGGGAGGCGGTAGCCTGGCTGTTATCGTCCGACGTCTTGCTTGGGCTGTCTTCTTCACGGGGGCGTGACGAGCTGGAGCCCGATGTAGGATCGTCCTTGCCCTTGTCGGGATGAGCTGCACGCTTGGCGATACCCGTGTCGGTTGCGCTAGCGCTGTCGTCGGTGGCAGTCGGCGAACTGTCATCGGTAGTTGTCAATGCACTGGCATCGGTGATGACAGGCAAGGAGCTATCATCGGTGATGGTCGGGGATGCGCTGTCGTCGGTGGCGGTCAGGGAAGCAACATCCTCAGTCGTAAAAATGACACCAGTCACGAAGCCCGAGCCAGTCGGGAAGTAACCAGTCGGAATTCCAATACCAGTTCCGAAATCAGTGTTGCTGGCATCGCCGGTTGGGTAAGGGGCCTTGGTGGAACAGTCCTTGTCATCAGGTCGTCCTCCTTTGTGGGGAAGACCAGTCTTGGGGTGGTCGTCAATATCATCATTGCTCTGCTTGTCGCCAAGTTTGTCTTTGGGAAGGGCCAAAGCAGAAGTGAGAGCGAAGTAGACCGCTGCAGCGGCCAGGACGTTCTTGCCAACCATGTTGATTGATTTTTTGTTGTGTCGGAATGTGCTGTGAAGCGAAGTGACGAGTGTCTAACGAGTAGGTATAGCGAGTGTTAATGTTTGTAGATCTGTTTGAGAGCGAATGTGTTTCCAAGAGCTGGCTTTTGTGTCGATTGCTGTTGATGAGGAGACTGAGATGAGGAGGAATCTCAGACATCTTATATATCCACCTTAGATCTCGAATCTCGAGTTGTAATGGTAGTCCTTCATGTCTCACATCCGAGCCCATGGCTTTGGATAATCTAGACTTTGAGACGTCCAGATCCCACGTGGTTCTGGAAACTTACCCAGTCCCGCGTGTGGGAAGTCTGTACAGTGCCACATCTCTGGGCAATATCAGCCACGAATACATCCAGATTTTATGGCAAGTGGACAGCCGCGCACGGTATCGTTCGTACGCTGGATTCGAGCTGGTCTTGTGTCTTGTCTGCAATTTAGTTAGGACATTTCATACTAGATTTATCGTTACTAGTAATTTTTCCCAGAATGCTGCGCAAGAATGGCACTTAGTGCACAGTGCCGCGTTAGATGAGGCGCTGTCTACAGCTCGCGTGGTCATAGGTACAAGGTCATTCTACAGATGCCTCACTTCCATGTCGCACGCGGGAAGTTGGCGAACGCCTGGGACGACAAAGCATTTCTTGTGAAGTCTTCAACGCCTCCACGGATGCCGACCTCGTCTGGAGCACACATCGCTAGGCCCGTGAGAAGGAAAGATCCGCGCATTCGGCAGCGAAGCGGTATGGGCTTGTAGCTTGGCAGGAGGGCAGAAGCAGGATCAAGCGAAGCAAAGGTACACCTGCGGACTGCGAAGTGGTATGAATTGGAGATGCTGGGTCGCCGGGGTCAACCGACGCAACGGATTAGTCCTGAGACTGGTTCCTTAATCCCCGCAGACCGGAAAGATCGAGACTGAGGCATGTTCAAACTCTAATCCTGCCGCAGATCAGGTCGCGAGCGTCGGGGCATATACCGTCACCAGAACACGTGCAAGAGTGCCCATCGTCTTGACATTGCGGGTCATGTTCCTCGTCCTTGCCGCATTCTTGAGAGGAGCCCTCATGATCTCGGGAAAAGAATCTATGATGTTGTGTGGTCGTAGTCAGCGATGCGGTTGCGAAGAGCAGGGCTCGTGGCCTTGGCACAGGGACCAGACCAAACGTGGAGGCGAACGAACCGCTGGAACGCTCCAAGTCATCCACTTTTACCTCTACAAGGTAACTGCGATCCAGATATCCCAATAAGACACAACAACATGCGGCCGCATCTCGAATGAGAAACTCTAGAACTGCATACGTGAATGCACTAATCACTTGTCCTGGCGAGGCATAGCCGGAGCAATTAATCGAAACCCTTGCATCACTAGGCATGAATCGCAATATCTTCTTAGAGCCAGAATGCTACATACGCAAACCTATGAGCTGTACTGATGTTGTCTTATCAGTTCGAACCGTGTCCAGATCTCAGGGTGTTCCCCTTTGATCGGGTGTCCGTCCAGATCGGTGGGCCCTACTCCAAACAGGAGGCTAGATGCAAGAAGCTATCTTGGCATCTCGCTTTAAGCTCGCCCAAGCAGAGTGCCTCTCGTCTCCCAGTATCAAATCAGGCGAAAGCCTTCTCGACCTCCCATGCGCCATAATGCCCACTGGCTTCAACCGTTCCAGCTATTGCTAGGTTAAAACCACCAGAAACGAAGGCTCCTCGACTGTTAACGCCACTACAAGAGTCTAGTGCTTTTCTCCACATGTCTGCCACGTGGGAGATGCCTTTGGTCGGGGCGCGGTGATACGCGAAACTCCATTGTTATTTCCACGGTACCACAATTTTTGCACCCCCCGATCTAGCATTGCTAAGTAGGCGTGAGAAGCGGTATCGGTCGAGGTGCTCGGCGCAACTCTTTGGGTTGTCATCGGCTAATGCGTGCTGGGTCGAGTGCTATGCATCGTGATGAGTTGTTAAGTACAGAGTTGCTCACCTCACCCAATAACGTTTGCCATGCATTGAAGACCTTGCGATCAGACGATCAGACTGTATCGCAGGTTTCAGGCAACCTCCATTGACAAGATACACCTCTGTCATCAAATCATAAAATCCACCCCGACGTACAGCTCAACGCCTTCAGCGTTTCAGCCACAACGTGGCAAGGCTTGCCGGCATCGAGCGGACGTCTTCAGGCACTCGATCCGCGAGAGGCGTGCGCCTCGCAAGCTGTACGCGTGTTTTGAGGCGCCATTGCTAAGATGGCTGGAGCTGTCGCCCGTGATATATTGTAGAAACCTGCCACTGGCCAGAAGGCGCACGCCATCCGGCTTGCAGGAGCGTGCTCGCGTGCAATTCATGGTTGCACTGCCGAAAGATGAGCTGGGATTGCTAGCGATCTGATATCAGAAGCACTGCTATGGATGACATTTCGCGGCGCGTATTGCATGCTGTCTTGTAATTTGATGAAAGTGCTTGCCTCAATGATGGGTAATGCGTGCTGTTGCTTGCAAATAGTAAGTTGTTCATTATACCAGATCATGATGTAGAAGCTACACAATTATGACAAAGAGTAGGATCCACGTGCCACTTCTCTGTGCACAGTCGCATCGCGATTGCTCGCATCCATGTTTCCTCGGCCGTACATATACAAAAGAAAAGATTTGGGAGGTGTGGACCAAGTCACACCTCCAGGCGCAGTTTAGAACAGCGCCTTGGGTTGGAAAGCCTCGAGCAGGACAAACAATCATGAGTGTCGCTTGCTAGCTTCAAGAACTTTAGAAGCCTCTGAACGGGTCCGTTCCATCGTCATCGAACACGTAGCCGCCTCTCCTTTGATCAAGGCTCGCGTTGCTCAAGTTGCTACCGCCCCTACCGCGTCTGCGCGGTGATTGATGTCCGGGGACAGAAGGTGGCGGTGCCGACGGCATGGGAGGGGGAGGGACGTACAAGACTCCGTTCTTGATCGCCGGATCGACAAAGGCCTGCATTCTCACTCCTGAGGTGCCTATAGCATCGAAGAAATTGAACTGATCCGGACTGTTGAGTCCGTTGTCTGAGGGGCGGCGGCTGTCGCTTTGCGAAGACGTGGTGGTGACCGTCGGTGCGTGGTACCGGCCAAGGGCGCTGTTGGTGAACCGGCCGCCGCCGGAGGACGACGACGTGGTGGCAATCGCGGTCGATGAGAACGATCGCAAACCCGAGAAGGGTGGCGCGAGCCTAGGCGAAACGGAAGTAGTGTTACTGCGTTTTCGCTGATGACGGTTGGTGTTGCTGTAAAGGCGAGGGATGCACGGGAAGTCCGCGCCCTGGTCCTCGGGCTCTGTGTGAGCGGTCTCGGCGGTGTCAGGAGAGGTGGCATCCTGTGCAGACACGCTGCGCAAAAGGCTGGGTTGCCTGCCCTTCGCCAAGTTCACAGAATCACGAACGTTCGACCTGCCGAAAGCTGGTGACCCATATTGCTTTGCGCCCGCAGACTTTTGGTATTGTTCTGGGATCGGAGGGACCTGTGGCAGCTGCGAAAGCTGCACCTGGTCTGACTCGGCCAAGAAGGATAGAGCATTCATCCAAAGCGAATGGCGTTCCGCATTGACCGCCGTGAACTTCAGTGCACGTGATGGCGTCAAGATTAGAATAGACCTATGGAAAGCTGACGTGAGTTCAGGACGTTTAGGCAATGCAGTATCGTCTGCAACATCGATGACAGATTGGATCTTCACTGTGAGGGAATTAGCAGCTGTTTTGACGCAAGTGCTTCTTGCTTGACTTACGCTTGCGACCCTTCTTGCCTAGCAATGCGGTGCCTGAAGTCGGCTGTTTGCTGTCCCACATGATCGTGCGCTCATAAGGTGACAGCCATACCCAGCGCTTGTGCCTCGTACCATGACTACTAAGCGATGGGCCATTGTCTTCCCCATTCCGGCCGGTGAAGGCCTCTGCAGCGTCTACGCCAAAAGACTTGCGCTTGCGCATGTATTTCCACATCCATTCACCAACCATCGTGCCGGCGATTGCGTCGATAAGCTGAGTCTCTTCAGCTGGAGGAACCGAACTCGTGGCAGTATCGGGTCGCTGTGCTGGACTTGTGGCGCGATTTCCCCAGTCAAATGCCAAGGTTTGCTGTAACGGAGTAGGTAGTTCGGGGATTGGGAACTTGGTTTGTGTCGGACTCTCGAACGCCATTGATTGCACCGGTGTGAGGTTCGGTGACCGCCTGCGACGTCTTGGCTTTTGAGGTGAGATCTTGACAGATCTACCCCTAATCGAGGCAGCCGACTGTACTTTACGCAAGCTTCCTTGTCGTTGATGGCTACCACGCGCTGCTCGGTTCCCTCGAGCTGCCACACTGCCTGGAGTCGGGCTCTGCGCGCCCTCACTGTATGTGTGTGGGGGAAATCGAGAGCTGGACCGTTTCGGGATTGCATGTGCTGGTAGTGAAGACTGGGTGCTGAAGTTGCTGGACGTCACACTGCCATAGCTTTCGCCACGCGTGTGGGTCTTGAGGTATGCACCAGATCGGGGAGGAGGGAGTCGCTTTGGAGCAGCACCGCGGTAGGAATTGTTCCTACTGCTGGAGATAGACGGGGCGGGCGCCGCATCAAACGATTCAGCTGTTTTCGGCCTCTGTGGCGAGCGTGACAGATCATCGGGTACGAACTGAGATGGATCAGGACCTTCAAACCTCCCAGCTGCATTAATGACTGGCATGGAACCCGCCTGATCATCGGCTTCACTATCTTGATAGTCGCTGTCATCAGAAGCGTCATCAATTTCAGCAAGCTGTCTGCTGGTCCTGTTCTGGTTGCTGACACCAAACTGGAAAGATCGGTTAAGCGGACCCGTCGGCTTGTCACTAGCGACCTCATCCATCGAGAACGCGGGCGCAAGGGTAGGCTTGGGTAGCGGGATCGCCTTGAGCGGCATCTTGCCCAAGTCTCGCACACTGCCATCTCGGGAGTGCGTCGAGCTGGTCGCTTCCGTCGGAGATCTCATTGGTGGTGAAGGGAAAGAGGACAGCATAGGCAGATCGGTGGATATATTAGGCCTGCGAGCGGTGTCGCGTTTGGTCGTCTTTTTCTTTTGTGCAACAACTGGAGCCGCGGGTCTTGGCGATGCTGGCGATGCTTGCTGTGCGGATAGCTTGTCCAGATGTGATGGCAATAGATGCGCAGGTAATTTCACAGGACGTTGGTCGATGCGAATTTCTTCAGTCTGCACGGAGGCGTCTTTCCCAGGCCAGAGTATGTTTACTTGTGAGCCAGCGTTCTTGGTGCCTGGAGGCAGAACGTAGGTTCTCGGGGAAGGAGGACGTGATGTAGGCGGATGGATGGCAATTTGAGGCACGAGAACAGGCACTTGTAGGCTGTCTCGCTTCGTTGACTCTTCCTTGAGCACCGGAGGAACAATCCCATCTGTCTGCGTAGAGGAGTTGGCATACTTGTGAACGGCAGAAGGACTGTTCCTGCTGTCTGACCACGTTGCGCCATCGATTGGTGTTTCCGGTGGGCTGATGGGTGACACTGAAGCTTTCGCCGCCACGGAAATGGGTTGCCGTATGGGGATCTGCTGGACGTAAGCTTCTTCGGACTCCACCCGGACCGTCGGTGTTTCACGAGGCGGGTGTGGCACTTGAAGAGGCTGAGGCTTGTGCTTGCCATGACCATGAGGCGGCGATGATGGTGGCGAAGGCTGATACCCCGTGTCTACATATTGCACCTTTGTATTGACCGCATCAGGGGTGCTAGGTCTTCGGACAGCAGGGACCACTGGCTCCAGTAGGTCTTTGGGGAACTCGCGCGCAGATGGTGACACCGTGCCCTCGTCCGAGAGTCCTAAGATACGCTTCGCCTTGGAATCCGCATCAGTGCGTGTTGGATTGTCGCCCCGGGGGAAGTCGCGCCTGGTCGGCGAAAGAGGTTTCTCATCTTGAAGTTCTTTGGGGAATTCTCTCATCGAAGGCGATACGGGCATGTCATCCGAAAGTCCCAGAATCCGTTTCGCTTTAGAGTCCAAGTCACCAACCACTGAGGCGTGTCGTGAATCTAGCTTGTGTCTGGGGCGGTCATGGTATTCCATCTCCTCTTCGCCATTTTCAGAATCGTCAATATCATACTCGTCTTCTTCGTCAATTCCAAGCTCGTCGGCCAGGCTGTTTCCAGGCTTCGCAAATGGTTCCGGAGTTTCCAAAGCCCTAGACATGATGGAATTGCGGAATCCGTTTCTGAAGCTCAAGCTGCTGACGTTGCGTGTGTGCCTTTTGCGACTCGGAGAAAACGTGCTGACAGTGTCACTATCGTTGCCCACGCCACTATCCTTGAAAGTGCCTTGGTCCTCGCCGTCCTCAGTCGGTGTGGGCACCTCTTCAATGGTAGCCTGCTGAGTCGCCATCTCCTCAACAAACGTTCGCAGATGCATCTCAGTGACATGAACTCGCCGCTCAAGCTGTCGACGTTCGTTGTCCCACTGCTCTTTCTCTCGCTCCCATATTGATTGTGTTCGTTCCGCATCCTCGTCTTGGCCTCGTGTCTTTTTCTGAGTTGCTTCGAGCCTCTCCTTCAGCTCTTGCAGAGAAGCCAATGCACCATCGCGCTCCTTCACCATGGTCTCCAAAGCTTCGTATGCCCCGCTCTCCATCTGGGCCATTTGCTGTCGTGCATTGCGCACCTCCTTCGCATTTGTCGTGAGCTCATGCGAAAGCGTTTCATTGTCAGTCTTTGCACTTGCTAGACTCGTCTCCAGATTCTCGACCAGATTGTTCTTTGAGTCCAACTCCCGTCGCAAGGATAAGATCTCAGAGACAAGAGAAGCGTGTAGAGTGGGAGTAAACCGACGGGGATCGAGGGCAGTGTACCGTCCATCGCGAGCCTTATCCGCGTACTCGGTCGCATCTGGTGGCAGAGGTGGAGGAGATGTGGATTGCTCGCGCGATCTGGAGCCAGCGGTTGTAGCTCTCGAGGATCGCTTTGATCGCAGAAGGCTGGGAGTTTCGTATGGGGTGTCTGCGGGCGACGGCAAGCCTTTCGCGCCCACAAAAGAAGAATACTCGCTAAAATAGTCGCTCATGTTTGCTGATTGTAATATTTCCAGATCTGTAAAGTCAACGTCCAAATAGAAACTGATCCAGGATCTGTGTACAGGCTCGCCGGCCAGGGTATCTAAATATGCGCACAAGATATCGCATGCTGTCTGGAGTGAGCTGATCATCCTGCAAGAGGGCTGTGGTGCAATGGTGCTGTGTACTCACCTAGTAAAAGAAAAAGAAATATATCAATACAGCATCGCGCCGGGTCTACCGTACACAGATGCTACCGAGATGCAGCCACATGAGCTGTGCTACAGGCGATCCAGGCTGCTGCCCTCAAACCAGAGCTCAGGTGAAGCGAGAGCGGCGGTGAGTAAGAAGTAGTCTGCATTGTGCCAAATAGTCAGCGACATGCCAGCACAATTGTTCGCCGGGCATGACTCGAAGGCGATCCAGCGGTGGACAGAAGGCTGACGGGGTGAAACGTGCTCGAGCGGACGAGGCCAAGGCGAGGAAGACCCTTGCTAGCAAGAGATGGATGATTTAACGTACCCCACGGCTCCTCAGGTCGAAGGCTCTTGATGGATGGCTTGCGAGACGCGGTGCAACAGGACAAATGCAAAGAACTTGGAGGCGTGGCGAGGAGAGCGTCGACGTGCCTGGCGAAGAGTAGAGCAGCGACACGATGCCCGCCTACCTATCAACACCGTGCTGGGCGAGCGATGGGCTCTGTCCGTGCATGCTGCATGCATTAATTGACGCCGTCCGTCGATCATGTGTGATACCCGCCCAGGCGGTGTCTAGCTCTCCTATAATTGGCAGTGGAGAGAGATTGACTGGGCCTGCCATCGGCCTAGGCATGCTGGCCGCCTACATGGCGACTCGGCCGTTTCATGAGGCTCGCGACTCGCCATAATTGCTCGCAGCTGCAGCGCCTTCGCACATCGTAACCATCGGCCTGCCCATAAGGACGGTGCCCAAGGACCCGATGTTTGGATTTAGGTTTTTGGCCGGTGATGCCGTCGCTGCGGTACTAACGTACAGTAGCTCGAGTAGCACTGCTCTACTATCATACCAGCCAGGGGCTAAGGTTCCGGCGCGTGGTAAGGTTGGATGTGGGCTGACCCGATGCCTCCGCGACACTAGCCTTTGATAGCAAAGTGTGCATTATTGGCCGTGTGGTTGACACGAGACATGCAGAAAAGCTTGCGGCCGGCGCCTTCCTGCAGAGGCCCTGAAGACACGCCGTTGGCACATGGAGAACGAGCGCGGGGGATGTTCTGCCAGCGCCGCGCCGTAGAGAGAGCGTCGTCGTACAGTGGTCATATGCATGGGTGAACGGTATTGGACTCGCTTATGCTGCTAGCTATGTCCTGCAGTGTGCGCGATGCAGGCACGCGCGCTTCCATGCACAGAGACCGTGCTGGCTGGATGAAATCATCACCACTGCAGCGCTCGCTCGCTACAGCACACCCGAGACCACCCCGGCCATTCGCCCGTGTGTGATTGCAAGGCCCCCAGTCTTCGCCTAGCCCCATAAAGCATGAAGCAGAGAGGGCTGGCTTGCATGGCCGCCATCCGGACCGGCCACTCTTGAGCCACTGCAGCAGTACGGCACCTACAAAGTACCGAGACGTCACACGCAAACCCGCAGTGCTTGGCTCCCTCCGACATGGACGTACCTGGCAGTCTGGAACACAGGCGAGGTGCTGATTTGATTGCCATCACGCGTTTGCAGCGCGCCACAGCGGAAACTCGGAAACATCACGCACCTGTTGCGAGTGGGCAGCAAGGTTTGTGTCGCTGCCTCGAGGTGTTCATCGGATATTTGCCAAATACCTGCGGCCCAACGGATTATGGGTATTTCGCTTTCGACGGGGCATGCCACCTCATCGCAGAGGCTTGACCTGAGTGCTCGGGCTTCCGATCTTCCTGCCGAGCTCGTGCAAACGTCTGTCGATACGGGCCATCGCCGGCGCGCGTCTAACGGCGAGCGCAGGATTTTCATCGCCCGTGAGTCGCACAGCAATTGCCAATTGAGGATCTTGCGATTGTTGCACTAAGGAACAGAAAAGCACCGTTATTAGGCACTTGAAAAGTGCAAGGCTGAAGAGTGAGACATTCTGCATCAGATTTAATGATATTGGCTCCATAATCCCCAGAGTTGATAGATCATTTCCACTTTCCCTTCCGTGGATCTTGACGTGCCACACAACGCTAGCAGCAGGGAATAACCTAGTAGCGTGTGAAGAACGTTGGAGTTGAGTCCGCCTGTCATCTAAATGGTCGAGGCCGAGGCTGAGACAGAGTCTATGTTCCATTATTTGGAAACCAGTCGTCCCCTATTATTGCCAACGTTCTGTAAAGTGTCATTACTCAAAAGCATCGTTACTCATGTTTGCAATATCATTATAGGCTGAGCATTAAAAAAAGGGACTTTATACTTCCGAGGGCAAACTCGGCGATATTCACATTGATGAGGGAGCTCGGGGAGTGCGTGTGGGTGGAAGTAGAATTCATGCCTCAGGCAGCTAATGACAAAATTTCCCCGATATGACGATATTCGATGTCTGACAAACGAGAAAAGTAACAAAATAATATCACGAAAAAATGGCAGAAGCTACGAAAACGTCATTGCCCAGCGGCAATGCTTCCAATGCGCCATCAAATGCTCCAGCTGCCGGAGCGACACCTCCTGCGCAGAGAGACGGTGAAACGGACTATGACCCGGATGCGCTTTTCAAAGAACTCAACCGAATGCCTTTCTTCATGACTGAGCTACCAGAAGAAGATGGCGAAGAAAATGTCCTAGTTGAAGCGCTCAAATCCATGGCATATGAGGGCACCCGTGACCAAATCGCCGAGAACTTCAAGAACCAAGGCAACGAAGCCGTTGGCGAAAAGCGCTGGTTCGACGCACGAGAATTCTACACGAAAGCGTTGACCGCGCTCAAAGGACCCAAGATCCCGTCGCATCTGGAAGATGGCAACCCTATGCTGAAGGTCGTCGAGCTGGAAGATGACGAGACCGTCGAGAAGAAGGAACGCGCTTTGGAGGAAGCTTGTCTGGCTAACAGGGCTCTTTGCCAGCTTGAGATGAGTACATACGCCTTGTCTTCTGAATTGATACTTCCCGCCACCTGCTAATTTTTCGCTACAGAAAACTACGGCTCATGTAACAGAGACTGTGCATCTGTATTGAAGCTCAACGCTCGTAATGTCAAAGCATGGTACCGCGCCGCATCCGCCTGTCTGGCCCTGGACAAGCTCACCGAAGCCTTGGACGCAGCCGATTGTGGCCTGAAATTTGATGCTAGCAGCAAACCACTCGAAGCCTTGCAGCTTCGCATCGCAAAGCGCATCCAGCATGTCGCCGAGTTGGAACAGTGGCGTAAGGAACGTGACGAACGTGCCGCGCGAGAGAAGTCGAACCTCCAATTCGCATTGCGATCGCGCAACATTCTCGTGCGAACCACACCAAACCCGCCTGACATGGAAGACGCCGCAATCACTTTGGCCGATGCCAATGATCCCAAGTCTGTTCTGAGCTTCCCCATCATCTTCCTCTACCCTCTCGAGGCACAGAGTGACTTTGTCAAAGCTTGCGCGGAGGATGAGACTTTGGGTGATCACATGGAATACATTCTACCGCCACCCTGGGACCAGAAGGTCGAATATGCGCCGGAAGAGACCGAGTGCTACATGGAGACTGTCTCTGGTGGTCTCATCAAGGCTGGCAAGAAACTCATACTGCTCAAGCTGCTAAGCGGTGGCAAGATCGAAGTCACGGATGGATTGGTGAAGGTGAACATTGTGCCCAAGAGCAAAGCTGCCACGTTCATCGAAGAGTTCAAGAAGAGGAAGGGAAAGCAGTAGAAAATGCCATGAAGCTTTGATCGCCCTTTCATTGATTCTGGATGCCTGCAGCTACGAGGTTCTGAATCGCCTCCTCATTGTTAATCATCTGTGCCTGCTGCTCCGTGTCGCCAACTGTTCTCGGTGCCTGTCAGTATCCTGTTGCAAGTGCTTCCCTTATTGTCCTGGACTCTGGCTGATGACAAACAAGATGATCATCACTTATCCCAAAGCCAACTCAAGGCTAATGCATCGTCAAAGCGCTGCATCAACTTTGCCCGCCGTCTGTGTCTGCTTTCATACGTCGTTGGATTGTGCTCCGCCGTCAGCGCTAACTTCATCGGAGCTGCGTGCCGTTGTGTCTCGGTTGAGGTACTCCATAACACCCCAGATGGATCTGAAAGCTTCCACCCTACCCTCTTGATCGAGGAGGTCATACCAATCGGTGCGCTCCAGCTTTGGACTGCACCAGTCTTCAGCAGGAGTCAGCTTGGGCATGGCTCCTGTGGTTAGATACTCGGTGTAAGCATCGTGGATGGTGAGTTTGAGAATGCTGACGTGGTGGAAGAGGCAGGAGACCAAGAAAATCTGTTCAACGTCAGTCATTCCTGAACATTGTCGTTTGAGCAGTGCTTACCTCATCGTAGGGCGATCCTGGTGGCTTGCCAATCGCCATGTAGTTTGTCTTACCGCTCCACAGGTTTGGGATCTTGGGCTTCAAAGTTGACCAGTTCTGTGCCATGAGTCGAGCTTTCTTCAGCGGTCTCACCGCGGCGAGTCTTTCTTTTTCCCACTGTGGCATCTCGGGTGAATCGGGTGCGGCGTTCATGCGGTTGATGATTTCGTTGTATTCGTCTTCAGCCTGCTGTAAACCCGGAAGCTTGCTGCCAGGTCCGCCGCCCCATCTTGGTTTAGTCGAGTACCATGCCTCTTCAGTCTGGGTGACAGGTTCCTTGTGCTCACGGGCGCGCTGTTGCGCGATCATAAGCATGGCGGCAATCTCTCTCAGCAGGTCGTGCTCTGACTTTCTTGACGATATCTTGATGCGCTGCGGATCGCTGCTGCTCGGCAAACTGCAGAAGTCGATCGTGTTCTTTTCCAACACACCCATGACTGGTCCCTCCAAGAAGGCCCCTGGCTTTTCGAGAGCAGGAGGAAGACGCATGACTACGCTCGTCAGTCGGATAGGCTGTTCCAGATTCTTGATCTGCATCATAGGAGCGAAGCGCGACTCGGCGACGAATGGTGGGTTGACTCTGCAATTGAAAGCGGCAGTGACGCCCTCGACAAATGCGTTCACGGTGTCGGCACGGTACTTGTCTGGCATGTCGCTTCCGTTGCCAGTGCGGCGGCCTTTGTAGCGTTCGACGTCTTTGGTAAACATCTCATGGCCTGGTTTGTTGGGGTCGGTGGGCACCTTGGTAATGTAGTAGCTGTCGGCACTGGTGTCCCAATACTGCGCCATGTCATTCAAGGCCATCCAGAACTTTCGCATGTTGGCGAGGCGTGGCGCTTTGTCGCCCGCTTTGGTTGTCCTTGACAGCGCTCTGAACGCTGCGTCGTTGGTGATGTCGAGCTCGGCGATCCTCTTCGCGAACTCTTCGTTGGTGCTGTCCTTGGCCGGGACGAACGAGGTCTCGTCGTCTCTCGGCGGAAGCAAAGTCTCCATTGGAGACGAGGTCTGCTGGTCGCAGTTCAAAGCACGGAGGTGCTCGGTGAGAGCCACCTCCGGCTGCTGGATGCTGGCGAAGAGCGCCTCGAAGTTTGGCGGCGGATGGTCATCACTCCATCTCGCCGTGGTGGTCTGCTTGACCTCTGGGAAGACGAGAGACGTTGCTCTCGCCGGCGGGTCGCGCTCCTTGTCGGGGTCGATGCCGCCGATATTCGCTCCTACGCTCAACTGGTTAGCAAGTTGAGCAACGTCTCCATGACCTGCTTCTCCTCCGCGCGATGTGGCAGTGGCAGTGATGGTAGTACTACCAGTAGGCTTCTTAGTGAAGCCGACGAACCAACTCTTCTTCGCCCTAGCCATGGTGAGCAGACTTTGGGTGTGAGTGATGGTAGTTGCACAAGTGAAGGCTGCGCTTGTCGTGAAGTGATCCCTGAATGCCCGTCGGCCTATCTTGTGAAAGCCTTGGATACCCGCCTTCTGCGTCACATATGTTTCATACCAGAAAGCAACATGTGAAAATCGAGAGCTCTTGACGTCTACCAATAAACATATGCTGAAGGCAGAAAGGTTCGCCTTGCTCGCATATCGCGAATAAACACAGAAGTCGATTCACTAGTGGTTCTTGGACTCATGTTCCCACTTTGATATGATAAAGGACCGAAAAGCTTACCCATCAAGAAGCCACCAAACATCTTTGTGTGTTGATTAAAGATCAACAAGGGTGATCGGAGCGCGCTTGTGCATTCAGACGTCAAATTACTGATGTAAACAATCAAGTATCTTGCATGTGCTTTTATAGGCCGAGAACGAGCGGAATAAGAACAGAAATCATCTTGTATACTTCTCTAGAGGCTTTGCTGGCATCACCATGTGCGTGTGTATGGGAAGGGTGAAGTTGAAGTGTGGCTGCTCCACCAACTTGCAGCGGCTCGTTCTTCCGATCCACTCCCTCGGGTCCGCTCGTCGTTTGGCATAGGAGGTACGCGAGCGGCATCATATACCAATAGTATAAGTAGACCGTGTTTCTCACACAAATCTATCATCAGCCTCAAGATGGTATCTTGAGCACTGTTGTGGAAAATAGTGCTGAATCGACCTTATTTTTAAGTACTGTATAACCACAAGTCTCCGTACATCTCTATCGATCATCCTCATGCTGCAGTCAAAACAGGTCGGAGCATTTTCCCAGATGCTTTTCTTCATCCAAAAAGCAGACTTTGTCGGTCCTTGAGGCGTAGTCAGTTTTGAAAGGAGTTTTTCTTCTGGTCGGGCTACCAAAGCCACACGGTTCGAAGAGTCACCATGGTATTGTCATTGATCAAGACTATTGTATTACGAACGCGAAAACTCATGCCCTCGTATGGATTTGCCTCCCACGCTCCGTCCATCTCACGCCTCCAGCCGACGCGAGACGGGTCATTACGAGAGCTCGCGCTCGACTCTCCGTCCAACTCAGGACCACCCAAGCCGCAACGACTACTCTTGCCTTCCTGCAGCCACTCGTCAACCCGGCGAGAGCCACACGCAAGCCTCCAGCCGATAAGCCGGAGCTACTGGATCATCTATGCTTGCCAACGCACAGCTGGTGAGCACCCGTGAGGTCAAGCCTGCCTAGGCATCCGAGTTCGCAGGCAGATCCGATTCGAGAGACTCATGCGCGGTCCTGACAGCAGCAACATCACCTTCAGATCTTCTGCTGTTCCAACGAACTCCGGTTTCAACAGTCATTTACGTGCCCCTGGCAGCAGTCGTCGCCACGGTACCATTGCTATGGGAAGCGAGCCATTGGATTACACTACCTTTAAGCTTTTTCTGTTCGCCTGAGCATTTTACCTTGCAGGTCATCAGGATATATATGATCAATTATCCCACAATGCTTATGCTCTTCACGTGATCTTCATTCTGATGTGACATTGCTCCCGAATCTTCGTAGTAATCAGGGGCATCTCATTGGCGCTGATCTTCAACCGCGCCGAAAAAGTGAGAAAGACGAGCTGATCAGACATCGTGTATTCATGAAGCCTGTGATAACATAAGAAGCATAATCATGTACTCACACGAACGATACAACTCGAGGTACTGATGAGGTCAACATCGGCAAAAGTAGACGCCAAGCGCATCGTTCGCCTCAAAACGCTCGGTCATCCATCTCGAACTCTCCCGACGCTGATTGGTCGAGGCGCACGGGAAGCTTTGCTTTCGAGAACAACCGCAACATCACCAGCATACTGGACTCGCCGCCGCCACATCACCACCACCACCGCCTCTCCACTCTCCCTACGCTCCTCCACCGCCGCAATGTCTGCGCCTCGCACCATCACCGCCCTTGTGCGCGCGCGCCCGACCTCTGCCACTGCTTTCCTCGCCCGCTCCGCCTTCAGACCCGCGACCACCGCCGCCGCATTCTCGACAACCTCAAGAACCAGCGCCAGTGGCGTCGGTGCACCACCTGCAAACTTCCGCCCGGCGAGGCCTTTGCGCTTCAACGAGAAGAAGGACAGCCTTTTCGACCATGCCGGAAACTACTTTCTCTTGACTGAGCTGTTCCGCGGCATGTACGTCGTGCTTGAGCAGTTCTTCAGACCACCGTACGTCCACGCGCCTCACGGCGCCAATGCCGAGTCATTGGAGTAGTCACTTACCTACAGACCAGCTACACAATTTTCTACCCCTTCGAGAAGGGTCCCATCTCGCCCCGCTTCCGTGGTGAGCACGCCCTGCGCCGCTACCCAACTGGCGAAGAGCGCTGCATTGCCTGCAAGCTCTGCGAGGCCATCTGCCCTGCGCAAGCCATCACCATCGAGGCCGAGGAGCGCGCTGACGGCTCCCGCCGCACGACCCGCTACGACATTGACATGACCAAGTGCATCTACTGCGGCTTCTGCCAGGAGTCATGCCCCGTGGATGCTATTGTCGAGAGCCCCAACGCCGAATACGCCATGGAGACAAGGGAGGAGCTGCTCTACAACAAGGAGAAGCTGCTTTCCAACGGTGACAAGTGGGAGCCGGAGCTGGCCTCTGTCGCCCGCGCCGACGCACCCTACAGATAAAGAACGAGGGGCGGAAGCTGATTGAGCAATGAAAAATATTACGGAGTGGGGTGTTGTAGTACCATCAGGCCACACGCCAAAACAGCGATCATGGCACACTATTAGATGCGTATAGACGGTGGATAGAGCCATCAGGTGTACGCACAAACGGCGTGGCGTGGTAGAACGGATTTTTCTTTGTACCAAACTGTACATAGCGTCTGTATTGCATGACTATCGGAATACAATACAGGTTTATTATTCAGTGATAGTGGCGTTTGCGAGTGGCGACATCAGAGTAACGAACTGAAAACGCGCTTGACAGACTTACTGCTTGGTCAACATCTGTATGAGAACTGGCACTTGTCTTCCACCAGACATCGGCACGTCGAGCTATCATAAAGCGAAACGAACTGTGCGTTTGCTTCAGTGGCATACATCTTTGCGCAGGGAGCAACGTCATGGCATACTCGCGAGTCATAGATATTTACATGTGTATATCTATAGTACGATGCCACCCATATACACAACCCTACGTCGGGCACTGTTCAGATATAGATGGCCTTTCACACATGCATTTCACGATCTCATGAACAGGAAAAGAAATACAAGAAGATATTTTTGACATTTGAAACCGCACATGCTTCCTTTTTGATCGCTAGAATAAATGTTTTACGCCTTAAAACCCTTGCCTTCGAAACCAGGACGGCCGCCCTTCTTTGCGCCAGGCTTGCCGCCACTCTTACCCTTTTTGGCCTTTCCTTTTTGTCCCTTGGCCTCGCTTCTCGCCTTGAGGTTTGCCTCTCTCTTCTTGTCCTTCATCTGCTTGCCCTTCACGACCGCGTCCTCGCGGTCTTTCCACTCCTTCTCACTCTTTCCCTTCGCCTTCTCCTTGCGCTTGAGCGCCTTCTTGAGCAGCGAAGTGTCGTCTCTCACTCTCTCGCCGTGAGCGCGCTTCTTAGCGTTTAGCCACAGGTCCTTCTCGGCGATGTCAGCGCGCTTCTCGGCGTCGTAGCCGTTGATGCGCTTCTGCTTTGCTTCTGCTGCTGCGAGCGCGGACTTCACATCTTGTGGCCCTTTGCGCTTCTTGGTGTCGATGAGGTGGGTCAACGAAGCGTCGGGGGCGGTACCGTCATCAAAGGCGAGGCGGGAGAACGAAAAGCTGTTCTTCTCCTCCCTAGGTGTCTCGCGTGGGGAGAAGATGTCCACATTTAATGGGCTGCCGCTACCGCGAAGGCGTTCTTCTTGCTTGCGCTCTTCCTCTTCCTTGGCCTGGCGACGCAACTCCTTCTTATGAGCCTTGCGCTGCTCTTCCTTCTTCCGCCTCTGGTCCAAAAGTTCTTGGCGAGATTTGGGGTTCTTGCCGTCAGGGCCGTCGGCCTTGCGCTTGTTGCGAAGTTCCTCGATTCTTGAGCGTAGGCGATCTTGCAGGGCCTCGGAGTCGATATTTGGGAGGTTGAGTCGAGGCGATGCTGTGCCGGAAGATGTGGCGCGAGGCTTTATGGCGGCAGCAGTGTCGAGTGTTGGAAGAGGCTGTTGCTGTACTGAGATCTTCTTTTTAGGCGCAGATGCGGGCTGGTCTGAGGGGGGTACTATGGAAGATGAGGATGAGGCGGTTGAGTGGTTGGTCGACAGGTCGAATGCTGGGCTGTCGATGGTCGGGCTTGAGGGTGCTGTTGAGGCGGCAGAGGCGCCAGCTTCTTCGGGATCGACCAGGCCGCTCATGTCCATCTTGTCCATGTCATCTCCGATTTCAGTAGGCTCGTCGTCCTCCTCGTCGTCTTCCTCATCGTCGTCTCCATCTTCCTCGTCATCTTCCTCGTCGGCATTCGCAGTCTTCGAGGGCTTCTCGGTCTTTGACTTTTCTTTAGCAGCACCATTGACTTCGCCATCTTGCTTTGCGGCTTTCTTGGCATCTCTCTTCTCCTTGAGCTTTGCGGCCTTCTCCTTCTTCTTCTCTCTCTTCTCTTTGCGCTTCTCGGCCTTCAGACGACGTCTTGCCTCAGCCTCTTCAGCGGTCTCCTCGACCTTCTGCCTCTTGCCACCGTCTGGCTTCTCGGCGGCGACCTTCTCTTCCTCGCCGTCATCCATTCCAAGCTCGCGCTTCCTCTTCAGCTCGCGCTCCTTCATGATGTCGAGCGCACTCTTTTGGTTGGCGGGATCAAGCTTTGCCTTCTTCGCGGCATGCTTTTCTTCCTTGGTCTGCTTTTTCGCCTTCCACTGATCGTTGGGGTCCCGGCCGTCGACTATTTGCGATCCATAGTATTCTTGTGCGGGTGTGAGCGCAAGTAGCGATTCGAATGCTTTTGCGTGGCTCTGTAGGCGCTCCTACGATGAGGCGTTAGATAGCTGCAGAAATGGGAAAATTTGACGAGGCCGTTGCAAATTTACCTCGAGGCCGTCGAGAATATCCTCCTGTCCAGACATGCTTGTGATTGCTGAAACAAAAGTGTTTTTCGAAATCGTGACAAGCGCCAAATCAAAAAGGCAGCGAATATGGCGGCGCAATAGGCTCTCGTCTACTGCGGTGAACTTGAAGAGAAACCTGAGCGACGGAAGAGACCCGCAGTGAAATCTTGGCGAACGCTGAAGCGAGCTGAAACTCTATCTTGCCCTGCCGAGGGTGCTGGATCCACACTTCACTCTGCAAAGTATAACAGTATGGCAACATGACAATATATTATTTCTAGCATTGTATAGCAGCACTTGATGGTTTCGCTCAACTGCCAGAGTAGGACCTATTGTGTCTCTCATGCACTGCTAAAACATTCACGAAGCACATTCTCACACGCTTTTGCACCACCACCACCTCCGCTTCCTGGCTCTCCTCTCCCAATGAATCCATCATCAATCGATTTCAACCTCTCCGCGGTGGTGATCCGTTAGTTTTCACCCAGGCTCTTGTCAAGCTCCAGTAGCGTTGCTCCTCAGCATGGTCCAAATACTCTGCTTCCACCCATTCCATTCGTTTCACCAAGTCCACCAGCCTGTGGATTTCATTTGGGAGAAACGGTATGTTGAATGCCGCAAGCTCCGCCATCTTCTCCCTGTATATGTCAGCTCTGGTGAGCTCAAGCAAGCGGGCTTTCCCAACCGAAGGCCTTTCTTGAGAAAAATAACACTGTGAAAATCGTCGACAAGCTTCAATGACTTTGGAGTCGAGGTCATTCTCGCGAAGGTTGATGCGATCAACAAGCTCCTTGCGCATCGAGCGAAACTTCACCTGAACACGGCCCGCAAGTAGCTTGAGTGGCCAAAACGTCGAGTGCAGCCCAGCCTTAGTGAGCATGCTTGGCGCCCTGTGACCTTCGACGTGGTATGTCAAGGTCTTGAGTTGTGTAGGCAAGTCGTTGAATGCGTAGAATACGCAGGTCAAGAACAACAATCGGCTTGCTCCCATCCAGAAACGACGCCCATTAGTCCCGTACTTCTCTATTTCCAACATTTCGCCCCTCAGAGACAAGTGACGGATGTTGCGGAACATGTGGTGCTGCAGGTAGAGTGTCTTGGCGAGGCTGACGCGAAATGGATTCCCGTGGATGCTGGTTTGGTTCCAGTATCGTGTGCACATGCCGAACATTGGGTTTCCCGAGAATCTCGAGGGACATCTGGGACGAACAAAGCCTATGTCGAAGGTTGCAACCTTATAGAACAGCCATCTCACTTCAAAGTGTACTTGCCGCGACACCAGCAAAAGCCGCCTGAAGTCGCTTGCGCGTGCGACAGCATTTTTGAAACACTGCTCTCGGATTTCACGTGGGAGCTCGAAAACTCGGAATATGGCAATCTGATCAAGCCGGAGGAGACGCCTCACAAGATCCTTCTTTGAAGATTTCTTAAACTCCCGGCCAGATAAGTTCTGTCTTTGCATGACAAATGCACGCAGTTCGTCTTTCGTGCATTTCTGGTACTGTAGAGCATGCTCTGGCAGAGTCATTTTGCTGACATGTGGCAGGTGCGATTTTAACCGCCGTGATGAGGACTCGATGAGCCGAGTGTGTGCGGTAGACCAAACGATAGAGACGAAAAAACTCTCAGTGGATCATTCCTTTGTAATTTGTACCGCTGTGAGAGTGAAGCAATGCGGCTCGTCCTTGTTGCCGAGCGACTCTTGGGTCTCTGGGTGGAGAGTATAGGCTGCAAATCAAATCTCAAGCTATTTGAGGATGATGAGATGCGCACTTCAGGAGATCCTAATTTGTGCTGGTACGTATCTTTGTCGTGTGGCCACAAGTGCGATCTAGCTTCAGAATATGATAATCAGTGCTGGTGCGGGCTCGAAGGCGTATCTGTTGACGACCAGGTCGCTTAACAAGCACCAATTTGTGAGACGGCAGGCAGTTGAAAGCGGTCTTGGTATTGGTGATCAAAATCAAGACCACGAATTTGTGAGAATGTATTGAGTGCGGCCCGGTCGCGGCTGCCACTGTTCACGCTGCTGGGTGGCCAGTAACATGTGGCACGATTGTCAACGAAAAGTCGCGAAGAAAATGACCGCCATGCGGCGTTGGTCACTTGTAACAAATGTGAGGTGAACTGTGCTATGAATCGAAAACTTTGTACATGACTTTTGTGAAAATAAATCCCCCTTCCTGAAAATTACACACCTTTAAATAAGCAACCCCTCAATCTCCCCCAAGTCACCGACTTGGTGAGTGTGTACAGCAGGGGTTCTTCAAGCCACTGAAGAATGTTGGAAAGGAGTGCCTGCCGCCCTGTGGCCCTCGACAAGCTCCACCGGTGCAGTGTAGCGCGCCTTGCCGTAAGCGTAGTAGTAGACGATCGTGAAGATGATTGTGGCGACCCAGACCAAGGGCGACCAGTTGGCAGTAGTGAGGTCAATTGGGAGGGTCGAGGGGAAGCAAGACCAGACAATGATGAAGGCGCAGTAGAGGAAGCCAAAAGCGTTGATGTAAATGCCGTAGGAGCCCAGGCCCCAGCGGGCCGGTGGAAGTGGCTCGCCTCTGATACGCTTGAGTAGCACGCAGCCTATTGTATTGTTAGCGAGATCCCTAATTTAGAGCAGCGGCAGAGAATGATTACCAATGCTGATCATGTAGGTACTCAAGAGACCTTGCAAAGAGAGAGAAACAAGGATTTCGAAAGCAAGTGAGCTGCCAAGAGGGATGAAGCTGAGGATGGCGACGATGGCAGATGTGGCGTAAACAGCGTTGAAGGGGATGTTCCACTTGTGGTTCCTGCGGCATATTGTTAGTGCGGTCTAAAGGAAAAGGCAATAGTCTTGAAACTTACATCTTGCTGAGCCATGGAGAGAATGGAAGACCGTTGTCACGAGAGAACGCCCACATCTCACGGGCACTGGTAGCGAGAGAAGTGATGTTGCCCATGTAAATCAAAATCAGTAGCAACACGTTGAGGAATAACGAGAGCGGGCGGGAGCCAGTGTTGTTGAAGAGCAGGGCGTATGGCACATCCACAGCAAGAACTTCCTCAAGCGGGCCAATGCAGAAGAGCATGGCAATCAGCATGATGAAGGCAGCGACGATGTTGCCAACGAAAGACCAGACCATGCAGCGGGGCACAGTGACGGATGCATCCTCAACCTCTTCGCTGATGTGAACCACACTGTCACTTCCCAGACTGCAGTAGAGGATAGTGATCTGGCTGAGCATGAAGGCCGTGCCCATGCTGCTCCAACCACTGTTGTTCTCCCAGTGCACAAAGACTTCCTCGGCCGAATTCTTTGGCGTCATGACGAGAATGGGAATGATCACAACGAACCATCCCACTGCGTGGGTGACCAAGCTTCCAACCTCCAGGGCGGGCATGAATCCAGATCCCCATGTGTTAAACACAATAGTAACAAGGTTGAAAGCCCACATCAGCAGTGTGATTTGCCAGCCTGTGCAGTAGAAGTCCGGGTTGTACACTTGGACCATAGCCTCGATCTGAGTGGCCAGAACTTGAGTGCTACCAGCAGTACTGGCGAGCCATCCGAGAGTGGACATCCATCCGGAAGAGTAAGAGAGGACCTTCTGCCATGCGGGTGGCGAAAATTCAGAGACCCAGTCTGTATTGACGCTGTGAGTAAATGCATATGGTTTCGTTGAACAAGGACCAGTACTCACGGTATTGTCCACCTGAAGTAGGAGCCATACTGGCCATTTCCGCGAGACTGACGACCACGGAGAAGAAGCAACACACAGTGACGATGAAGCAGACGAAAAGGCCAGCGAAGCCACCGTTTGCGAAACCCACAGAGAGTGACACCAAGATAAATTCCCAGGATGCCATGTAGACAGCTATAGCATCTATTAGCCTCCGTTGCGCCCATCAATTGCAACTTTCGATTGCCATCTTACCCACGAAACCAAGCGCACTCCAGAAGGAGAAGTTTCTCTTGAACTCCTGCTTCTTCCCGAGACGTGCCATGTCGCGCTTGTCGTTCTCGCCATTACCCATGATGTCCAGGCTGTCGCTGGAGAAGGATTCTGTCGTTTTCAGGCCTGTCGCAGACGAGGTGGCGCCCTTCAACTCGATGTCGTCCATCGAGCGGCGCTGTCGTGAGCTTTCGGCCATTGTGATATGATGTCAAGGCCCGAAAGAGCGTAATGGTATAGATGAAGTGGCAGTAAGAACAATTACCAAGAAAACCCGATGCGAAAAGTTACCTTAAGTCCCAAGCGACTTGCCACGCGAGTCGCTTCCATTGTTTCTTCCACGCCAAAGCAGCCTAATGCACGCAACTACCTGCGACAATCTATCGCGGCCATAGCGGGAGTGCATGATTGGTGAAGACGGGGCCTGGATCTCTCGGTTATGCTGAGGAGGATGCGCCGGCCGGCACCTGAGCAGCAGGACGGTGGAGGACTGGCGCAATTCTGGCCGTTTTATTGGATGCTGGCACAAATGTGGTCTCGCTTGCGTTCCTAAGCCCCGATCTCCCCGACCCACCGTCCCACTCTGAGCTCTTCGAGCCGTCTCCCTTTGATTGCCCAAACACCCCATGCCGGAGAACTTGCTCCCTCGAGTTTCACGCCGGCAGTAGGGTCTCTCGGTCTTCACAAGTGCATCGCCGTCGAGCCATCCATCCTTCGGCCACGTTTGGCAAGGCAACTAGCCCTTTCCCCTGGCCAAAGATGCTAGAACTACCGGTGCACAGAACATCATGGGAAGGCATCGTTTTGAGCTACAGGAAGCCGAAACTGCAAATGTACCGGCATGATATATCGTATGAGACTCGTATTGCCAGCAACGCTTTCTCGACGGGGTTACATCCGCTTTACGCGTGCTCTCAGGGCAGAAAAAACCACAACCTCATCTCTTGATATTGCTTAACATTACTGCAGCACCAATGCGACATACATATCTTCCCAAAGTACGTAAAACCCCGCTCACTTCTTCGTCGGATCCTCGGTCTTCTTTTTCATGAGCATGGCTTTGAGCTTTGCCATGCCAGGTAAAAGGCTGTCGTGGTTTGTCGGTGGGCCTATCAATCTGTTTGCTTCTTCCTCGTCGCCTTTCTTGAGAGCAGCCATGATCTCGGCAGATTTCGCGCGAGCCGCTTGCGCTTCTGGCGAAGTCATGCTTTGCGCATTGGTTACGTTAGCGTTGGCAGGATGGGTCCACGGGGTGGTCTCGCTGCTCTCGATGCTGTGCCCTTTCGAGGCCATGGCGAACTATCGCTATTAGTGCGTGATGTTTTGGGTGGTCGGCTTGTTTCCGACGTGTTTCGTTGAAAGAGAGGAAATGCCTTTGGAGTCTCGTAGAGAGGGGCGGAGAAATTATTCCGTAGTTTTCAACCGGATGTAAGCTGTTGCAGCGTATAGAGGTATGATCCTTTCACACGCCGCGTGGGTGGCCAGATACTTATACCCACTATTGAAGAGGCTTGAAGGCTGGTGATGGCATGTGTGACCATATGATCTTCCACAAGAATCCTTCCAGAAGGCTGTGGCAGCCGGCATCTCGCCACCTCACCACCATCGCTTATACAATTTGCTCCGCCCTGCCACCCTGCGAAGATTATTCGCACGCAACACGCGCAAAAGCACAGCCCACAGATAGCGCATCCTTCCCTGGCAAGAACGCCCCGTTTGGTGACTCCGAAGGTTCCACTAGCGAGGAGGGCCCGCAACAGCTTTGGTCTCCACTCCGCAAGAGGCCGTTTCATCAGACCCTTCACAGACGTTGAATAGCTGGGAATAGTCACGGTAGTCTCGATGGTAGAAGGGAGGCTGCAGTAGTAAACCCCATCCAACGATACGATCGTCGTCGAATGGGAACAAGGCCATACAATTTTGCCGCTAGCATCTCGGGCAGATTACACGGCACTTGTCTGCTACATCTGTGTGTGGTCGCCGACTCCTGTCGCGCTCGGGTTAGGGTTGGGTGATGGTGAAATATAAGATGCGTCGAAATATCAAGCACGTACCGCATTCCTGCAGTGTAGAGGATTAAGAACTAGGCTAGCATATATTTGTATTTATTCCTCATAGGATGTGCGCATGAGTGCCCTAGTATCACCCATGCGGCGCTTGAATCCTCATTCTCGCAGTCATACGAGTCTTGTCTACAGCTTCTACAGGTCGAATGGCTTACCGTCGTTGGGCCAACTATACACCTTTCCCACCACAGGCAACGCAATCGATACCCACTCAACAATGAAACGTTATTCATGAGCATTAGCCGAACAATAATTCAGAACTTAAGTAAGTGGCTATTTAGGTCTCGTACTTTTAGATACCATGGAGTGTGCTATTGATCGCATCACTTGGGTGTTATGTCCCATCCCATCGCTTGGCCCTCTGCTTGTGTTCGTAGAATTTCATGCATTTGGCTCTGGCTTACGGGCGTATCCCAATTGCCGTTTACCGCGTTCATGTTGTAAGCCCAACCACGACTTCCATGGTCGTATATTTCGCTGTGTTCCATAAAGCTCATGTCATACAACGGAACAGTATCCGTATTTACCACCAGCTGCGCTTGCGGTGCCGCGTACATAATGTTTTGCGGAATCTGGGCAGGTAACCCCATGGCCGGATCTCGAGACATCTGTCGAGCGGTGGGCGCAGCTGGAAGGCTTGGTCTGATTGTCAAGATACCCTCGGAGGCGTCGATCAACGAAATCGCTTGTCTTGCAAAGCTTGCTCCGGCATCGCTGTTGACTTTCAAGGTCCACCGGTATGCTCTGAGCATGTGTCGAAGGCTATCCTTCTCCTCTAAGCCACGCGCCGAATCTTCCAGTAGACTTCCAAAATAGTAGATCAGCGCTGCGCATTTGGCACTGCTCATATACCAGAAGGAAGCCAGGTGCGATGCAGTAAGCCTTGTGAGGAAGTCCACGGCGTTGCTGAACCTCTCCTTGGCGGCATTACGACAGATGGAAGCTAGTGTAGCATCCGGTTCCACGCTACGTAGTAGGGATAGAGCTATCTGGCGGTGCACACCAGCTTCGATGGATAGATACGCAAGGCGTAAGTAGCCCACCGATGTGAGCTTCATCGATGCTGCGGTATCCATTTTCAAGCCATCGGGCAGCAGAATGAACCAGTCCTTGAGTCGAATTTGTAATGGTTTAATGCGCTCGAGTAGAGCTGCCAACCCGTTCTCCTCCGTCTGCATCATGCGTTGTGCCTGTGGTGAGAGCAAGACAATCATGACATCCGACAGTATCTGGGTAAGTCCAGCCATGTGCATGAAGACTAGCCGGCCTTTCTCAACTTCTGAACTGCCGGCAGTCTCGTCCTCATCAGTCTCGGGAAAGTCATCAGCTGTCAAGCTGTTCACGTCCCAAGAATCGCACGGAATAAGCGAAGGATGCCCCTGCACAAAAGCAAGCCACTTGTCTTGTATGAAACAAGCCCAACTTAACCGCCGTCGAAGTCCAATCTCCCACTTGGGTATATCCCATTCACCAGCATCAAGGTGTAAGCCCAGACGATGGGCCAAGTGGATGAGTTGGGATGTGATACTCAAACGAGCTTCTCCAGATTGATAGCTTGGGTCCGTGGCTTGACATTGAGATAGTAGCAAGCAAGCCTGTATGGTAGAAAGTTTTGCTCTTTCCATAGAGCTATGAAGTGAGTCCATGGCAAGCTTCTTCAGAGGAGCCATCTCGGGTTTCGTTTGGACGGTGAGCTTGTCACTATAGTCCCAGTACCCTGATGCAAGAAGGTACACAGCAGCCAAAAGTGGCGGCGCAAATTCATGATATGAGCGCGCGTGTTTTTCGAGAAACACTTCTTTGTGGAGGATCGGAAATGCCGGATGAACGATTCGGAAGTACAGGCTCACTAGATCCAGACCATGGCCGTGTACTGCTTGCTCAATTGCATCTCGAACCGCAGTCTCTTGAGAGAGTGCCGGAGTATCCGCATCTGGGACAATTCTGAAAGCGTGTTGAGGGTGGACAAATCTGACTTGAATGGAAGCTTCAGACTGTACGCCAGGATCGGGATTAATCGTAGAGCCGAGACCGTATACATTCAGAGGATTGTTGACACCTAGGTATTGGCTGTGATGGAGATTCTGGAGTCCAAGAGTGCGCTTCAACAAGGTTGTGCCTTCAGGGAGTGCATCGTACTCTTCCACGCCTGGGCCGGGAGTGGTGGTACTAGGTCCATGCGAACTTGATACTGACTGGTTGTCTGACCTCGCTGCTTGAGAGGCCGGTCGCTTCCTAGAGGTGTATCCGGAGCTTCGTTCGTACGTGCATTGTTGTCCATGGAATTTGCACAGCACGCATGCTGACTCCTTCTCGTCGGTGTAGCATTTGGTTTTTCGCCTCCGACAAGTATCGCACGGCCGAGTTCTCTTGGTGCCGGTCATTCGGATTGCCTGTGTCAAATGTGGCCAGTGTGCATGGGTTACTGACACGGCGGAGTGTAGGCTAATCGGTCAGCCTGCCTGAGGCCAATACGAACACAGACGAAAACTTGGAGCGTTCCAGCCTTCTGACGACATTCTGAAACTGAGCACCTGAAGACTGGTTCCGATGACCACCAGAGAAACGCGAACCGGAGGTGCGTCCGAGTTAAAATACGTTACAGTTTACGGCCTGAAAGTCTGTGCACGGTCACTAGCAGCTGCCATTAATCAATCTGCTTATCGTCAAGGTCCTATTTGAGCTGTTCACAGACAACTTTTTGATGATGCCTTGATGGTCAATGTGCCCGTGCCAGCAGCTATTGCCATCACATCTCGATACTAGTTGCAGTCGTCCGCAAAGATGCCACGCTTGATTCTACACGGATGCACAAACTTGGATATCTGTCTACATTCGAGAAATCTTGATCATCCTATGCTCACACCAGATACGCGGACATGGCGCGCGGAATGCACCATGAATCAGGCACAGAAACCGTACATTGCGTTTTCGTCGTTTATTAAAACCTGACGGCGTAGCAATGATCCCTCTGATGGGCATGCAGGTTTCACGAGACCCATGGAAGTACACAACGGCGCTCAAGATCATCGCAACGCTCGGAATTCCATCGGATAAAGCAGTGTCTACGAAATGTGTGGCTAGCAGCTGGCAATACTACATGCCACGTTATCCATCTGTAATAGACCAAGATCAAGACGTCGCTGCAAAAGCTGTGGCAATGTCGAATACTTTCCCATCCGTCCCCGAGGCCCCGACCAGCGTAACTCCAAACGGTAAGGGTTTCGCTAAGGTCTCTTCGTAGTAGCTGGCATTCACTGCTAGTCCGCACAGATCCAGCACGTTCGCAAAATGAGTATATTCGCCCAGGGTTGCGTTCAGAGCTATAGGGTCTGCCTCCATGGCGGCGACAGTCGGGTGACTTGTAGTAGTAGGCACGAGAAGCACATCCATCTTTTCGAATGCGACAGCCGCCTGCCTGGTGTAAGTCGCTTGCAGATGTTGGTCTCGGTAGACGTCCCACGGTTTGACGTCTCGCTCCAAAGCTGCCTGGAACAATGCAAGGGTCGTGGGATGCAGATCCGAACCATGGCTTTGAAGAAAGTCGGCGCCAGCACACTGAATTCGTTCGTTCATCAGAGCTCCATCGTACAACAGCCGACTACCGCCCTTGAAAGGTGTCCAGTCCACTTCAAGAGGCCTGCCACCAATTCGACGCATCCGTTCTACTGCAGCGTCGAACTGACTGCGATACGTTGGTGTGCAAGCTGACAGTGCACTTTCGGGTGGTACGCCAAAGCTGAAACCAGCTTCCTGTATACTACGGTAATCTACGTGCCACAGCGGCAAAGATTGCTGGACCCTAGCGAAGGGATCGTCCATGTCGGGGCCTTCGTCTACGACTAGCCATACGGCTCTTGCAGAAGCCACCGTCGGCGTGAGGATTGATATGGTATCTAGCGATGTGCAGGCAGGAACCAACCCAGCTGCAGAAAGTATACCTTTGGTGGGTTTGTAGCCAACAATCCCGTTGAAAGCAGCAGGCACTCTGCCCGAACCAGCAGTGTCGGTACCGAGAGCGAACGAGACAAGCCCAGCAGCAACAGCGACAGCGGAACCAGAAGACGAGCCACCTGATATCCTCTCAGAGTCAAAAACACTTCGAGGGCATCCCAAAGGTGACCTGCAACCAGATAGACCCGCCGCTAATTGATCCAGATTTGTTTTGCCAACCAAAAGTGCTCCAGCGTGTAGTAAGGCAGTGACCACCTTCGCGGATTTTGTTGGCATATAGCTCGTTTTCTCACAAGCTGATGTTGTTGCTACACCTTCCACGTCGATGTTGTCCTTGACCGCAAAAGGTATGCCATATAATGGCGGTGTGGGCTGGCCTCGGTAACGTTCTTCGAGATCTTGTGCATCGCGCAATAGTTCGTCGGTCCCTCGTAGGTAGGTCCAGACAGCAGGATCTTTCTTGCTATACTCAATAACCCTTCTGGAAACTTCCTTTGCAACCTCTGTGACTGAGACTTCTGTCTTGATGTACTGCTCTCGCAACGTTGCAAGATCTAAATCTCCACGGAAACCAGGCGTCGAAGGAGGCGTGGGCTGGTCATGAGCATAGCTGATCAGTGATGCTGATGGGCTGACAAACCCGAAAAGTCCATCATATGAGCAGAGCATATCGAGTGTAGTGTTTACGAAAGTGCTTCCAAAACCAGCAGTGCAGTCGGAAAGGACGCAACATTCGAATCCTCGGTCAGAAGCTTCGCGGAAAGTGGCGTTGACACAGCATTCCGTGGTCACACCTGCGATCAACAAATGTGTCACTCCTCTTGCGAGTAGGGCTCGGTGAAGTGTTGTATTCCAGAATGATCCTTTTCCGGGCTTGTCGACGACCAGCTCTCCAGGGAACGGTGTAAGCTCATCAATGATCTCGTGGCCATGTTCTCCACGTACTAGTAGGCGACCCATGGGACCAACATCGCCAATGCCCAAGACATGATGGCCAGACGGTGCCAGCTTCTGCCTCAGGCGTTTTGATGCTGGTAAATCTGATAAGTCCGGCCGATGACCTTCGCGTGTGTGCAAAACGTGAAGTCCGAGTTTGCGAGCCGCTTCCAGCACTCTTTGCGTCTGTGGAATAACTTTTCGAACGCTTGCAAAGACCGTTTCGTTGGCGCACTGTAGTTCGCCATAGCCTCCAATGTCCAGGAAGTCACGCTGCATGTCGATCACGATCAGAGCCGTCGACTCGGGGCGAAACTTAAAAGCGTAGGGACGCGCTGAAGGAAGCTCCATCATTGTGTCTGGACAGGAGATGGCTGCGCTTCAAAGTCGAATGTATTTGCGAGGCCGAAGTTTGCATTCGTTGTTAAACGCAGACCCGGGACCTCATCCCGTTAAAAAGAATAGAGGATCGGGGGGCAATGATAATCTCGCCGGCTTCACCGTTCCTTGTTGGCCGACGGTGACTCGCCGAAGGCATGCATGCACTCGTGCCGCCGGCCGCCGAAAACTGCTGTAGACTTGGTCTCGCCGCGTCAATGATCTTATCAGTTGATATATTTGCCGTGCCACTCCTTGTTGTTTCCTAGTATGCATTATTGTTTACGCTCGCTACAATAAAATGCATCGCAAGGCGCCCCGTGGGGTCGTTATCGCCATTTCGCCGGCGGACCGGCGGCGGAAAATTGAACTCTGGTACATTCATCTGCACGGATGGTAGATCAACATTCAATTACAATGAAAGAACTTCAGCATCGAATCGAAATCGATAAGCGATAGTTATCTTTCAAAGAAATAATCTCCTGTCAGATGACAAGCAGCGTAACATGCTATATCAATCAAAGAATACTCCACCATGCTCAGACAAATTCTAGCACGGTTTGAATGTTTTCAGCAGCATTTGAAATGGCTTCGTACATACGGCAGCGGTCCCTGACCGTCAAGAACGAATTGAAGAAAAAGACTGAGCCCGGTGGCTGGATCCTTCCCAAGGAAACGACATCATTTGCTGATCCCGACAAATGGAGCAACATTGACGCCGATGTGACCCCAGTCGAGCGTCGTACTTGGACATCCTTCACGGTGCTGGGATTCTGGATTTCGGATGCGATTAATGCGCAAGGATGGCAAGCGCCCTCTTCTATCATTGCACTCGGGCTGACATGGCGTGAAGCTGTCTACTGTATCATTCTCGGATGCCTAGTCGACACTATCCCGTTGATCCTCAATGGTGCGATTGGGGCGCATTTGCATGTACCTTTCCCCGTCGCTGCACGATCGTCGTTTGGATTTTACCTGGCACGATTTGCAGTTGTGGTACGACTGACCACAGCATTGTTTTGGCATGCTATACAAACGTATACCGGATCAACCGCCATTACACAATGCATCCGCGTGATCTGGCCGAGTTATCTGGACATACCGAATCACATTCCCGCATCAGTTGGCATCACCTCCCAACAGTTGATATCGCATTGCCTGTTCTGGAGCATCCAATTTCCGATTCTGTTGATACCGCCGCACAAGTTGAAAATTTTCTTTTGGTTCAAGGCGATCGTCGTCATCACTGTATCAATAGCTACTGTCGTCTACATGACGAGTTTGGCCGGAGGCTCTGGCGACATCTGGGACCAGGACTACCAAGTTCACGGTTCGCAAAGATCCTGGTTGATCACGTCAAGCATGATGGCCATCACTGGAAGTTGGGCAACAATGGCCACGAACGTTGCCGACTTCACTCGGTATCTGAGGAAGCCAAATGGTGTGTATTGGCAAGGGTTCTTCCTTCCACTTATCTGCCTTATTCTTGGGCTGTTTGGCATTATTTCAACTTCCTCAGCCAAAGTCGTTTATGGAAGATACATCTGGGATCCTGTCGAGCTGGCGGCCCAATGGCAGACTCCGGGAGGAAAAGGCCTTGCTTTCTTTGTTGGTTTCGCGTGGTGTGTTGCTCAGATTGGCACCAACTTGTCTGCCAACGTCATTAGTGGATCTAACGACCTTACGACTCTATTCCCCAAGTAAGTTCACCGCTTCTGGTATTCGGAGGGCCCACTAACATCTGTCGCAGATACATCAACATCAGAAGAGGCGTAATCCTCATGACGATAACAGCTGGTTGGGTGATGGTACCATGGAAGATAGTATACTCAGCCGCCAGTCTTTTAAACTTTATGGCCGGTCTCGCTGTCTTCTTGTGCCCGATTGCTGCGATCATGGCTACCGATTACTGGCTGGTCAAGCACAGACACATCGACGTCCCAGGACTTTATCGAAGGCACGGAAGATATCGCTATAGATACGGAATCAACTGGCGCGCCGCTGTAGCGTTTTCGATCTCGTTGGTACCGAATCTGCCTGGGTATGCCTCCTAAATTTGTTGTTCGTTACGCAGAATACTGACTGAGCATAGCCTTGCGAATGCCGTAAACTCCAGCTTGAATATTTCATCAGGGATCGCACATCTGGTAAGTATGATTCAGATCAAATGTGCAAACACTGCAGACATACTAACTTTTGTAGTATGACATAAACTATCTGTACGGGTTCGCAAGTGCGACATTCACTTACTGGGGTCTATCCTATGTATTCCCTGCACACGACTCGTTGCTTGATGCTTGCATTTATGATGACCCTGATGTGATAGATGGCGGAGGCTCTGTTGAACTCAGCGAGCAGGACTTAACTGACATGGCGTCCTACGAGAAGAGGAATACTTTTGCCACTGTGGGTGGAGAAGTATAGTCGATTTGACCACCTGAATAAGTGTGAGGTAGATGTATCTTGCCAACCAAATGAAGTGCGATACCGCACAGCTATTTCCGGACATCTAAAGTCATAAGCGTCACATGTAGATTTTGCACGCTCGCTTTCCTTGGTGCATAGAGAATTTGTTTCTACCATGATCCTATCGACTCGGGCCATTGTCGACGGGTATGTCAAACCGTGGCCGCCGGCGTCCAGAACGGCCGGCGGCGATCTATAGACGACTGCTGCTCGATATGCAACTATCTTGATTACTTGGAACTATATGTACTCCCATCTACATCGACATCTCAGGCTTCCAAAACGCTACCATTCGTTCCAAGTCTTTCAAAACCCCGACTATATATACGGCATTGAAGCCCAAACACACGACGAGACTATCCAAAGAACTCCATTCATTCCTCCATCCCACCAAAAAATCCACAAACCCGCGCCACTATGGCCAACAACGATCACACCACCGTCGCTGCCATGGACATTGCCGTCGTCGGCGCGCACCTCACCAGCTTCCCCCTCAACAAAGATCTCCTCACCCTCGGCGCTTCCCTCGCACAACGCACTACCACCTCGCCCAGTTACAAACTTTACGAGCTCCAGGACACCATACCCGCCAAACCAGGCCTAGCGCGCGATGTCCAAGGCAGCAAAATCGAAGTCGAGATCTGGACCATGCCTCTCGGCAACATCGGTGCTTTTCTCAGCACGATTCCTTCGCCGTTGGGGCTTGGGACGATTGAGATGGAGGATGGGAGGTGGGTGAAAGGGTTCATTTGCGAACCGTATGGGCTGGAAGGCGCGAAGGATGTGACGGCGTGGGGAGGGTGGAGGAAGTATAAAGCTTCGTGTAAGTAGTCGTTGCTGAGCGCGTTTGTGAATGAATGAGAGAATGGACGAAAGTTCGTGTGGCTCTGGCAATGTCGCCTATTACAGTTGGATTATTGATACATAATTCTACAGACGGCGTGTCAATGCTCGCCACGCAGTCATGACCGTGGCGACGCAGTTAATCAGCTCGTGCGGTCTTTATACATCCAGGACATGTAGTCGTCTACGCCTGTGATCTCAGGCTCTACCAATATCGAGGCGGCAGTCTGGGCGGGTGCCTGTTTCTCTTTGTTTCTGTACATCCAAGTCATGTAGTCGTCGACTGTGTTGATGGAAGGCGCCCTCGACGAGATTTCGGTGTGAGCGACTTCGGAAGGTGCCTGTGACGGCGCCGCCGAGTTCACCCCAGTAGGCGTTCTTGCGGCATAAACAACCTTGCCGATTCCCTTCTCCAGCTCGTCCACCCTATTCCTGTACTCCCTACCCTTCTCAGCCATTCTCCTTAATCTTTCTCGGAAGAAGTTTTCGAATGTCCTCACAGACCCGTCATGTTCGTACATCTCGGAATTAGGCTCCGTATCCATATTGTCCGCGCCGTCTTCTTCGTCAGTCGTGACGGCACGGGAGAAAGCCTTCTCACGCGTGGTCTTGCATTGCGCATAGGTTGCCCAAGCAGCGGCTGGATCTTCCATCTCTTTGAAGAGATACTCGACCGACCAAACGTCTTCCGGTGTGAGGCGCGTTGGTCGTTCGACACGCTCGCCATTAACAATAGAGCCGACGAGGATAGTGGCTGCGTACAGGGGAGCGTGTGTTCCATCTTCGCGCAGAGGCGATGGAATGGTGTCTTCTGGAAATTCGTGCTCTGTTGGTTTAGCATCCTCCTCTCTGGCCTCAATACCCATCGTCTTGCGCTCGAATTCCGCAATTTGGCCCTTGTTTTTGGACTGAATCTTGTCGATCTGCTCTTCTTCCATGGGTTCTGCGAAGATATACATGGCCGATACCGGCGCAGTCCGTGTGTCGAAGTGCAGACGCAAGCTCTTGTTGGGGAACTTGGCCGTTGCCTCTTCCAGCACTTTGTTCAGCAAATCAAGACTGATTTTGAACTCCTGGTCTCCAAGACAGCGGTCAATCTGGCCATGTATGGCGCGGTCGATCTCAGAAATGGGCATGTATTGGAAGCCGAAGATACGTTCTATATTATGGTAGGCGAGGAAAATGCCGTCCATGCGGCCCATACGCGCTTGCAGCGAGTACTTGAGCATGGTTGAACGCATCATGTCATAGTACTCTCGCTCGTAAGATTCCCAGGCGCCCTGCTGGGTGAGAATCTCGTAGCCAAGCATAGGCTTGTAATCTGTTGTGCTCATACGAATGCTGGCGATAGAACGTGTCTTGATGTCGAACATACCAGTACCTGGCAATCTCGGGTCGTAAGCGTCAAGCTGAGAGCGCATGAGAAAATCACCCATAGTGGTGTAATGGTAGGCTTCGGGTGCATTGCGCTCTTCCTCGGTGATCTCTCGTGGATCGCTCTTGCGGTAACGCTCATATTCGGATTTGGGCAAGGTGAGCAATTTCTCCATGGACTTCCCAAGCATCGACAAGATGTTGCCACTGTCGTACTCCTTGTCTGCATCGATGGCGTAAGTGCCATTCTTCCATCGCAGGAATATGGCCGTGGGCGCGCGGTTGATAGCTGTAAACGCACATCTGTCCTCAGGAAACTGACGGGACAGCATTCCGAGATTGAGAGCCCTCCATCCTGACAGTAGATAGTGGAAGTGGCTTAGGGTACTTGTCATACTCGATGTGGAACCGACATATTTCTTGCCGTGGGCCTTGGCCAGCTCAGACAACATGCTGTCCTGCGAAGAGGTCTTGTATTCCTGAAGGGCATTGAAATCAAACTCTTCCACAGGCATCACGTGTTGCAGGTATGGATCAAAGTTGTACACACGAGAGTGTTGGTCCTGTAGCGATGTGACACCAGGATTGAACAGAACCCTGTCCAAACCGTATGAAAGCTCTGGAACTGGTGGTTGTTTGATGTCGAGCGCCGTGATCTGCAAGCATTTCGCCTCGATCAAGGGTAGACCCGACTCCGAGTCATCGACATAGTATTCTTCTGTCGCATGCTCCGGTTCCTGCTTAGAGCTCATAGCTGCAGAAAGATCGCGACCCGACATGGCGTCTGACATCGATTGGCCTATATCCTCGGAGCTTTGCAACATTGGATCAAGGATTTGGTGGCCCATCATGGCATCTGACATAGATCGACCATCGTTCTCATGACTTTGCAATATCGAGTCAGGGTCTTCGCTCTCAGGTGGATCGACGGCTGTAGACTCATGCAATGCTGCCAAAGTAGGCGCATCCTCTGCCTTCACCGTTGAACTTGCTGCTGACGTATTTGCCATAATGAGATTTTCTCGTTTGGCTTTGCGACTTGCTCGTTGCCTTGCTCGTCTGATCTGGCGATCACTCAACTTGGGTGGCGAAGGACTCGATTGTCCTTGCCCACTTGTTCCGGTGACCTCTGTACTGGAACATTTCTCCAGCGACATGACCGCGTTGTGATGATCATCGGTCTCTAATTGAGTTTCCTCCTTGCGATCTTCGTACTGTGCGCTCGTAGACGAAGGCTTCGCTTCTTCTGGCTCAACAACCTCTGTCTTCTCGGTGTCAGACTTGCTGCCGTATAGAATGTTCTTCAAGCTAGTGAATCCCAGCATTCCGCCTAAAGAACCAGACTGCGGTTCTTCTGTCTTTGCATGCGTGGGGTTGGTAGCCGCAGAGCCCGAATCTCGACCAGTTGCAACGTCGCTTGGGCTGTCGATGGAAGCATTGTCTGCTTTTACTTCCTTGAAACCCCATGGTTTCGCGGAAAAGGCTGTGGAAGGACGCTGTGGCGGAGCGGAAACCTTGTCGGCTCGTTGGAGGCTGTCGAATGAAGCTTTGAATGCCGGACTTGCCTCAACAGGCGCTGCCATCATGCCTCCCCATTTGGGCCGTTCACGCACGACACGAGCCTTTGACGCGATGCTCATCGGCTTTCCGTAATGAAGATCCTCCGGCTGTACTGTAGTCCTCTTGCTGGAAGTAACGCCACCAGCCACCAGCACGTCGTCTACAGCGCTAGTCGAGCCAGCGCCTGCTTTTTTCTTTGCCACTTGCGGAATTTGGTAGTCATCAGACGTCTCTGAAGGTATTGACAACCGCTTAGTTCTACGCCACTTCTGAGCAATGGGAGGACGTGCTTCTCTTCCCATAAACGTTTTCCCGGGCTGATCTGGCGCATCGTCCTTCGCATTGGGTGTCGCAGTTGCTGTCGGCTTGTTCATCAAACTCGCTAGGATAGCTTCGTACGCTTGCCTGACGTCAGAAGAGGTATGACCGGGAGGGCTTGCGTCTTTGGGTATTCCTTCCAGGGCGCGAGATGATATGTCGTCCAATTCGGCGCTTTCCAAGCTCGCTTTGGCTCTTACATTTGTCTTAGAGCTTAGTTTGTCCTTCAGCCCTTCGAAGCTGGTCGCCTCGCTGCCGGCGGTCTCGCGCGAGATGTCCTTTTGCTCTTGATTCCGCGCTCGCTTCCTGGGTTTGCGAGACCTATCGGAGGTGGTGTCATCCTTCCCACTTGACTGCGCCTCTGCCTCGATGCTCAGATCATTGAAGTTCGAGTGCCAGTCGTCAGCGGTTTCGTCTTTCCGGGGTCGCGCTGTCACGTGCAGTTGGCGGCGACAAGACAGACAAACGTGGCCCGAGAGAGTCCGAGAGGGCGCACGCGACAGGTGCCTGTACATTGGGCGAGATGTGGCGGGGGGGGGGGGGGGGGGG
>LJJI01000048.1:0-85620 GCA_001553865.1 Cladosporium sp. BSL10
TTTTTTTTTTTTTTTTTTGAAAGGGAGGGGGTTTCGAAATACTGTGACACACCATCATCAGCCGAGAAAAGGCATTTCTTATTACTTGCCTGTGGCTTGGTCTGGTTCCCTGTTGTGCTATTTTTGCAGGACGAGTGGTTGATCAGATATTAATATCAGGCGAGTTTGTGTTTTGATACGATGAAAGAATTGAAAACCAGTAACATAAGACAAAGTTTCGACCGTACATTACTCCTTTTCTATGCATTCCGTTGTGCTACAGTGGTAGTACGAATCTATGAGCGGGAAAAAACCAAGAAGATGACAGAAAACAAACAGGCCAAAGAGAGCGAATAATCAGTGAAGCCCGCTCTCGCCCGTCTCAGCCATGTGCTTCTGACACGCCGCCATCATCTTCGCCTGCTCGGCGACTTCCTGCAACCTGCCCAGCACGACGCCGTTGCCCGCCGCGAAGCCGTGGATCATGTACTCGATCTCCGTCTCCGCGCAGAACTCCTTCACGAGCGCTTGCAGCCGGCGGAGGTTGTGGCGAGGCACGCGCGGGAAGAGGTGGTGCACCGCCTGGAACTGCAGGCCGCCGTGGATGAAATCGAGCCATTGCGGGCAGGCGACGTCCATGGTCGTGCGGAGCTGGCGCTGCGCGAAGGACTCGCCGGGGCCGAGGTCGGCGGTGCTGGTGCCCCAGTGCGAGAGGGTGATTTGCACGTGCAGGGGCATGGTGATCAGGTGGCTGGTGAGGATGAAGATGGCGCGGGAGGTCCAGGTGGGGACGTTGCACCAAAGGAGCACGTAGAAGTAGAGGAAGAAGTAGGTGCTGATGCCGAGGACTTCGGTGGGGCGCGTCCACCACATCTTGCCCTTGGTGCGGGCGCGGGGGGAGAGGAGGAAGCCCCAGGAGAGGAGGTAGAGGTTGAAGCGCGCGAGGGCCATGACAGGGTAGTAAGTGTACTTTTGCACGCGGACTGCGACGGCGGCGACGGCGTCCCAGACGAATTCGAAGCCGCCGTAGTATGACGATTTCATGGTTTCGAGGAACGCAGGAGCCGTTGCGAAGAGCGGAATGTTTTGAATATCAGGGTCGTGTTCCTGTGAGACTGGCGTTAGTTGGCTGATCAATCTTGGAGCTAATCGCTGAAATGTAGAGGACTTACAGGAGCGTTTGTGACTAGGTGGTGAACGTTGTGGCTACTCTTCCACCATCCGATAGAGAGTCCGCAGCAGAAATCTGCAATGAAAATGCCAATAAGGGTGTCCTTCGTGATGTCTTTCGTAATACCGCGATGTCCAGCATCATGAGCTGTGAACATGATCTGATGCCAGAAGAGACCAAGGAAACATGCAGAGACGAAGTACCACTCCATACTCAATGTGGAAATGAACAACGCAAACAGTGTCGAGTATCGCACCATCTCCTTGCCATATTCGATGTATCGGCACTCATAGAATCCTTCGTCCTTAACCCGTTGGTGCAAAGCCTCGAACCTAAGAGCAATGTCGCGTTGTGTGTCAAAGTCGACGCTTGGATATTTTGCAACGTCCGCATCAATTTCTTCTTGAATTTTGTTTGCGACGAACTCTGCTGGCGAGTGTGCTGTTGTTGTGGTAGTATCCTTTGACGAAACATCCACTGCGCTGTCGATTCGTTCGATCGCATTGTCATGACCGTATACAAGGCGTTTATACGGGCCTTTCTTGATCGACAGATCGATGCTGCTTGTCTCTGAAGCGGTATCGCAATCGATACCAGAGTCCTGCTTGTCATCGTCTGTGACGATCGACGCATCGTCTGATGATGACTCTGCATCGTCTTCCTCTTGTACGTGGTAGACACCTCCCTGTATGGGAGGTACCATGTTCGTCCACTGTCCGACTATTCTTCCAATGCGGTATCGTTTCATTGTTGAGAGGGTGGCTTGTGTGTGCATGCTGTAAGCAGATGTTAGTCAGCTTTGTAAGCTTAGTGGCCGCGGAGTGTCGAGCTTGCGGCCGCTTAGTCTATGGTATAGACCCACGCATCGATCTCAGCAGTGGCATCTCTGCCGATCATGTGTTCAAGCACAAGCTTGCCGCCTGGATGTCTCTCTGCCCAACCATTGTTGAGCCGTAGTACGTCGTTCCTGAAGATGATGATGGTCTGGCCAGTAGCGATGAGGTTTTCGATCTGCCGCCTCGTGTATATGCGGGAGTTAGCCATGTTGGAGATCGTCGACGGTGTTTGTACAACAAGACTAGGAGAAGCAAGGAAGACGAATTTCAAGCAGGTCGACAAAGAGCAAGGCCCAGTGGCGCTCGTCCTGCCATCGTGCCTCGTAGGGAGGCCACCTACTCTCCTACCTTGCTACTCCACATCTTGCAGGCGGCGCAGCATTCTCCATAAAATTGGCCGCCCCAGAGCGGACAGAGACACCAGGAGCGGCTTGGACACGACGCCTACGACGCCAGAACGCTAGCGGAACGAGTGGTCTGCCCAGATCAAAGATAGACATGAATCCACGACGGCATGGGAGCATCGTACCTGCTTCTAGCGCGCAAGGATGGGGAGATCACATAAGGGTCCTGCAAGCAGCCGATTCGTCGTGGATCATCCAAGCGTTAGCGACGAGGCGAGACCATAGCCTACTGGCCTACTCGTTTACTCGCATACTTTCGCATGCACGTGGTTCTCGCAGCGGCGCCAGGGTCTTAGCGATGCAAGGCAGCCGGGGGACGAGGACTGCTATTATTTTTGCCGCTAAAGACGTCTGCTGTTACCGGCTGCGGGCTTGATATGCTTGGTCGTCTGGAGACGTATGCGATACGGCAGCCGCGCGTTTGACCGAGGCTGAGGCTCGCGAGAGTGCGAGGGTAAAGGAGAGAGAGTGCGAATGCTGCTGCCTGCCTGCAAGGAGCGTGGCCAGTTCTCGCTCGCAGACGAGGCACTTGTTTGACGCTGCCCGCGATGCGGCCCACGCGTACGCCAGAGACGTGCAGATCGAAGCTGTGTGTGGTGCCTTCACAAGAGACAGCTCGCTCGCGTGCGTGGCGCGTGCTCGGGTTCAACGTTCGGAAGGGTCTCGACGCCAAGTATCCTGACGACCGCTGCACACTCCACCTCTTTCTCCGGGCTTTTGGGCCCACAATCCGAGACCCTGGCGTGTCTGGCATCTATACTAGGTCCAGCGATCGCTCAGGGCGAAACGGCATTCTGAAGACCGTGTTCCCCTGTTGTGATACGCGTGAGCCGTAACAAATACGCATGGCAACGAAACACACTCTGTCGCTTTGCTGCGTGTTGCACGTCGTACCTCAAATCTCCACAGCCAACACGCGCCGCAATAACCGAGCACATTTGTTTTTCCAAGTTGCCAAAATTTAGCCTGGCTTGTCGCGGCACCATGGACGGCGCTACTCACTCAAAGTGGTACATGGCCGGCCAGGTCAAAGTCGTTCGCCTGGGCGCTCTGGAAAATGTGAATCCTGACTCTCATAGCCGACAAAGTCTCCTTTCACATGCAGAGCGGACGTAGATGGCGCCATGTGTCCCAGCAATTAGCCTTCCGACCAGGGTCTCTCAAAGGGCAATTTTGGCCAGATTGCACGTTTCCTGTCAAGCCTGTGAGTGTTTCACAAGTCTCTCCACAACATCGACTTACGTATTCTGAGGTGTCGCTCTTGTCTTGCTTTCAGTTCATACATTCGGAAAAGCAGTCTGCAGGCTGCCATCTTAGGCTTTCAAGCTTACCTCGTATAAACGCTGCATAGCGTTGTGTCCTGGAGCGAGCAATCCCGGCAAAGAGCCACACGGTCGAGCACACTGGATCTTTTTCTTTACAATGCTGCACTGCACACCCCATGCTGGGCTGTGCATCGCGAAAAGGGAGTCGTAATAAGTTAAAGTATTTTCATTAGTCTCGGACGGAGGTGTTAATGAGTGTCTGGCCTTTCGTAGCCGAGTGTTGCATGTGCACCTTAATACGGCCGCACCACGCCATTAGGTCCCGCGAATTGGCGGCCTGCGATCTCCAGTGTGATAGTCGCCCAAGTTCCAAAACAAGAACAACTTGTTCGAGGTTTCCGCTCTATTTGTTGTTGTTCGTGGCGACGCCCCAGAAGTAAGCGCTCCAGCCTCCCATCATCAGAACGGCCAGTGCGAAGAAAGGCAAATATCCTCCTTTTACAAATCCACCACGTCGCTCAACTTCCTCTTTCCTCTGATTGATCAGGTCGCCCTTGGCCATGCGCTGTTTCTTGGTCCATTGAAGTTTCGCCACGTCCAGGTGCAAGAAGCTTGCTACAATCAGGCCAGCCGAAACGAGAACTGCACCAGACGCCAGGAAAACGTAGAGGATGACAACGCGGTCGTAGGAGTTGTTGTCGCGGTCTTGGATCACACCGGCAACAATTCGGACGATGATGTTCATTGAGTTGTTCACGGCAATCTTCACCGCGTATCCGAAACCAAAGACATCCTGATACCAGATAGTGTTGCGGATTCCATCGATGATGGCCGTGGCGCCCAGACTGGAGGCGAAGGCAAAGACGCCGAAACTCGCTGCCGTTCCTGACACGGTGGGCCCAAATGCAGCAAGAATCATAGCGATGAAGGTGCAAGTACCGCAAACAGCAAGGACCGTAACGCGATTTCCGAGGAGATCAATAAACACTCCGAGACAAGGGACCAAGAAGAATCCAAGGTATTGAGAGGCGGCGGAGTACCATCCAGCAGTAATGCTATCAACATTGAAGCGTTGCTCGGCGAGTTCCGTGGCATTTTGCGAGAACACGATCGAGGTCGAGGTTTGGAAGACAGTGAAGCAGATCATGCCCCAGAATGCCCACGGCAGCTGGAACATCTTTCTGAATTCGAACTTCCTGTTCTTCTCCGTCAAGACTTCTCCGGTAGCAGGATCAGTGCAGCCTCCATAGCGGCTTTCGGTCCAGCGTTGAAAGAAAAAGAACACAAGAGTAATTAAGTTGGTGGCCAGGTTAACAAACACAGCTGCCCAGTACACCCACATGAAGTCACCACTCTTCTTCGCAATGATGTTGGCAGTCGCTTTACCGACAAACGAGCCAATCTTGCCAATGCCGAGTTCCAGCCCCAGTGTCGATGCGAAACCGTTGGATGGAGCGAACCAAGAGCTGAAAACCTTGTACTGCGCAACTTGGGTCGCGATATCGCCCAGAGATTGCACGATCACGCCGACGATCATGAAATTGTAGCTTCGCACAGTAGTTGCAGCAGCCACAAGGATCGCGCCAATACTGAAGATGATGTTGCCGTACAACATCGCACCAGCGCCTCCAATACGATCAGTGACGGAACCGGAGAAGAGGATTAGGACGGTGGTCATGAAGTCAGACGACGCTTCCAATGCAGCATATCGTGTGTTGTCGATTTTAAGCTCCTGTCAATATCCATTAGGGCTGCTCTGGAAAAGTAAGACTGGTTAAGGTACCCTTTTCAAGGTTGACTTCATGGCACCTGTGACGCCACTGCTCCAATGGCCTCCAAATCCGATGGCTGACACAAGCAGAACGGCAATGATCTTGAGGCGTAGTGGTATGTGAGCGGCACCCTCAATACCGGTTGACTGCACATTGTCAGAGACTACAATAGTGGTACCGCCTTCGCCATCGTGCTTCGTTTCGTCCTTAGAGTGTGCCATGGTAGTAGCCATTTGTTGACAGTGTATAGCGAGCAAAACCGATCTGATAAGCGGTGATCATTTTTCGGGATGGACCAGACATTTTGGTTCAGGTCCGGCATGCCGGTACCGCTCGCTGCGTAATCGGCATCTTACGATCACGAGGCGCTAGGAAATCTTCATCTAGGTCTACAGACCAGTTTCTTCTGGAAACAGTAAGCCTCTTCGGGCGTATGCTGTGTTTGAAAGTGGTTGAGGCGATCGCTTATCAGATTCTTCTGTGCCGGTGAATCTCCGACGCTATCGCGGTGTTTTCCGGGGGCTTCCTACGGTTCGAGTCCGTGTAATTTCGAGCTCAAGCTGTTCCATCGCTCACTTTCACGATTGATCAGTGTTGCCAAGGACGGCTAACGAGCGGTGGGATGTGTTCCTGGTCTCGTGGTGGCACGAATAGAAAGTTAACCATGTTATGTCCTGTCGCAAGAATCGTGGGCTTTCCAGAGCTGCGACCGTGGAGCCGCAATGTGAGGCAAGGCCTCTTGGGCGCGCTACTCAGCATGGCCGGATAACAAGTTTGATTGTGGCTCTGCAGTCCTTGGAGAGTAGTCGCATTGCGATATCCAGTAAATGCATCTCCAGTTGGCCAGGTTTGTGCTTTGAGAGCACGCGTTACACGCTTCCAGATGGCCGTCCGAGAGCTGTATTACCCTGATCCTGGCGGTCCAAGGTTACGCGACATTCCAAAGTTAGACCCTGCGAGACAGCGCCAGATTGTTCGCCTGGTGTTCATCTGAAGAGTGAATATAGAACCGAAGCGCGAGTAGCAGAAGACCAGACACGGTGATGAACTGGTCAACAAAGACAGGCAGGGATAAGGAGAATGAGATGCATGCCCAGACGATGGCCCATTCGGATGTCGCGGATACCGAAGCTGACAACAGCGTGACATCAAGGATGGAGTTGTGCATAATTATTAATCTGGAGTTTACATCGGAAAGCGCAAACGCCGAACGACCCGAAACTGGCAAGCGCTACAACCTCGAAGGCGATCCGAAAGTTCTTCTTGGAGACATATGAAGAACGACAATAATCTGGAACTTATTAAAAGTATTTGGGTCATTACACGAAGGCTGTTCGAAATCTCTGCTATATACATCCTCGACAATCGCGACAGCCTAGGCCTTTGCTGCAGGCGCCTGCGTCTGGAATCCCTTGAAGCCGTTGTCAAGTACGTCTCGACATTCCTTCTCGTACATTGGAATACCGCCAGGGAAATTCCTGCGATTGCTATCAGCATGGAATATTAAAGCCACCCGGGCCTGGACACAACTTACAATTGCTCTCGCTTCTTGCCTGGAATATTGGCACCCATGTACCAAGAATCCGAGATCGGGAAGAGGGTCTTGTCGCTCAGCTCGGTCACCTTGCGGTTCCAGTCCTTCTCTGCTTCTCTTGTCGCGTTGAGGTAAGTGATTTTTTCTTTGCGCAGCTTGGCAAGCGCATCGATTATCCAATCTCCTTGACATTCAACACAACTGGGACCGTTGCTGAAAGCCGTTGGTCCCTGTGCTCCGTAGACTGGAGTCAGAGTCAGCACAATATTCTTCAGACAAGTGTTGTTACAGTCCAACTTACGGAAGAACATGTTCGGGAAATCTGCACACGCCAATCCAATGTGGGAGTATGTGCCGTCTGACCATCTCTCCTTGAGGTCCACGCCGTTAATGTCGAGAAGACCCATGTTCTTCATGCCACCCGTGACAGCGTCGAAACCCGTCGCCAAAGCTATGAGGTCGAATTCTCTCGTCACGCCGTCCTCCGTCACAATTCCCTTCTCGGTGACCTCTTTCACCGGGTTGTTCTTGATGTCGACCACATCATTCTCTGGTCTGTCCATTGCTTCGTAGAAGTTTTGCTCGAGAGACGGGCGCTTGGTGCCCCAAGGGTGGGGTGCCTTGAGCGGAGCCATAATGTCACGCTTTCGAGGGTCGGAAATTCTCTCTCTAGTCTTCTTCACCCAGAACTTGTATGCCTCATCGTTGGCCTTGCGGTCGAAGAGGTTGTCCTTGTATGTGGCAAGCCAGAATTTGAAGCCACCCTACAAACAACAGTGTCAGCCTACTCTCTCCGGACAGTATATCGCAACATAACTTACCTCCTGCCACAGTTCCTCGAAGAAAGCCTCGCGTTCCTCTTCCGTGTCATCGAAAGTGTTCTTTTCCGCAAAATCATAACCGAAGCCAGCAAACGTCGTCATCCTGTATCGGTACAGCTCTGCACGAGTCTCCTTATCCTGATCTTGCTCTTCCTTCGTAAGCTTGCGTTGTCTCATCGGCAAGCAAAGATTGGGCGTCCGCTGGAACACAGTCACCGAAGCAGCATCCTTCGCCGACTCTTGCGCAATCTGAATACCCGTCGATCCAGTTCCAATAACGGCAACCCTCTTGTCTTTGGTAGAGACTCCGCCTTCCGGCCAAAACGAGGAATGGTACATCTCGCCCTTGAACGAGTCCAGACCCTGCCAGTCGGGGAAGTGGCGCTTTGCGGCAAACCCAATGGCATTGATGAGATATTTTGCGTGCGCGGTACGGCCGTCCTGGGTCTTGACGTCCCACTTGTGTGTCTTCAGGTTGAACTGAGCACCAACGACTCGTGAGTCGAAAGCGGTGTCTTTCTTGATCTGGAGTTTCTCTTCGACGTAGGCGAAATAGCTGCGCAGCTCTTTCCAGTCGGGGTATTTTTCCGTCCATGTCCAGTCCTGAACGACCAATTAGCATCCATCCGAGCTGCAGAATGACATCTAGGGGATTGCTTACTTTCCAGATCTTCTCGATCGAATATTCGTAGATCGGTACTTGAGTGTCGACGCGTGCACCAGGGTAGCAGTTCCAGTGCCAGATTCCACCGAGGTCCTTGCCGGCCTCGTAGATTTTGCAGTCGAAACCCAGCTCGTCGCGGAGCTTGTGCATGAGATACACGCCGCCGAAACCGGCGCCGACGATGAGCACTTCGGTTTCTAACTTGTCGCGGTAGACATCGGTGTTGCCACCCTCGTACGGCTGGGCTAGATCTATGTCCTTGCGGAGAGGCATGTTGACGTTTGGTGCGTGGTTGTATGTTCGGAGAATGAGATAGAATCGATACACATATATCTTCTGGACATGGAGAAGTAGAGCAGCACGAAGGATTCTCTTTATCACCAATCCACAATAGCTTTGCCTCTCATCCTGATCTACGCATACGCGGCTCTCCTGCTGCACCTCCTTCAACGCGGCTCAAAACTATATCTGCGCTCCCGCATCTCCAAGACAAGATCCTGTGTCGTGAATGGCCATATGTGCCAAACCCTTGCTAAGATCCCAGTCGTCCGACACCGTAGGATCGGAACCGCTGAGCGTGACAGAAGCGGAGCCGCACAAAAGTGGCCATTTAGGCTTACATTGACGAAGACTGCGCAGTTCTGAAGGTATAGATACGCTCAAATCGCGCTGGTGATGACGAGGGAACGGTCCATGAAGCCAGTGATCTTTGTCGTGGTGGAGTCAATGTGCGGGGTTGTGCCGTGTCCCGTGGGGTAGAATGGGACGTCAAGAAGATGTACATGTGCACTGAAGCGATTTGTTTCCGGCTTGTAACCGGAATGGAAGGTAGAGGCACTACTGTGGTACTACTGTTGGTCACATGCACAGGGGCGGGTAGATAAGTCTCGCTATGGCCATGCGGCTGCGAAAGGGCAAGTGGAGTTCGTACCACACAACGCACAAGCCAAGTGCTATTGCATAAATATATGGACTGATGCAATACATGCATGATGTAGAGCATGCTTCACTTCATACTCATAAATTGTCACGCACTATTGCTGATGCCCTAGATCTTCTCGTTGTGTTCGGTGACACGCGCCTGGCTGACCTCCATGTTCTTCTCATCAGCCACGCTTCCACGTCGAATGGCATCATCGACATCCTTGGCCTGAATCTGCTCGGGTAACGTTCCAAGGGCTCGCTCGCCGAATAGCAGATCAATCTCCTCCAGGGATTTCTTGTTCGTCTCTTTGAAGACGAACCAGATTGTGGGAATCGTGACGACAATGTTCCATGCTGCAAAGACGAAGTAGTATTTCTGAAGCACGATTAGCACGAGTCCTTTTGTCTCAGACTTCGAGAGTGATAAGACTTACCCATCCGATATCTCCCAAGGCGATTGGAGAGATTTGAGCAAAGAACGTCGACACAAGCCAGTTGCCGATGCCGGTAGCGAAGGCACATCCACGACCTCGAATTTGCATGGGCATGATCTCGCTCATGTACACCCAACTGATCGGGCCGAATGAAAGCGAGAAAATGACGGACACAAGGAACAAGAAGAAGACACCTGCGTAGGAGTATCCGCGGCGTGATCCGTCCGGATTTGCAGCGTTCAGTCCAGCCTCTGCGAAAAGAGCAAGCGTAATGCACAAGGCACCAATAAGAAGTGGCTTTCTGCGTCCCACTCGGTCCAGGATGAAGAAGATGAAGAACAGATTGGCAATAGGTCCAACGCAGTTGTAGATGCCGGCGACCAACAATGCGCGGTGACCTGTGATTCCCAAAGCATTGTACATGATTGTCTGGTAGTAACCAATGACGTCTATAAATTGTCGTTAGTACAATTTGTCGGTAAAACTCGAGATTTAATCAACTTACTGATGCCAGTCAGCTGTGTGAATACCTGGACCAGTGTGCCCAACAACAGCCGCTTCCTCCACTGAGGAACCTTGAACATAACGCTCCAGCCGGGAGCGGTGATAGCCTTCTCTGCCGAAATTGTGGCTCTAATCTCGTTGTATTCATTTTGAATCCACTCATCGTTTGAACCGTTGTAGTGAAGCTTGCGCAAAGTCTTCAGACCCACATCGTCGCGATCCTTCTCAATAAGGTAGCGTGGGCTCTCGGGAAGCCAGATGAGTCCAATGACGAGGAACGCGGACGGGATAATTTGGAACGCCAAAGGGAAGCGCCACTGGAAGGAGCTCGCGTCTGAAGTGTGTCGAGATCCGTAGCCGACCCAAGTCGAGACGATGAAACCGACACCGATCATCTGCTGTGTGATACCAACGATCATGCCTCGTGTGTTCGGGTGGGCGCACTCAGCCAAGTAGACTGGTACCGACATTGACATCAGGCCAACAGCCCAGCCGGAGATGATGCGGCCGACCAGAATCATAGCTAAGTTCATGGCAGCGGCCTGGAGAATGCCGCCGATAGTGGCGATGACAGCGCCTATCTGGATAGTGCGCTTTCGTCCAAATCTGTCCATAGTGAGGCCGCCCTAAAAATGACATGATGTGTCAGTTCGGTCACTTCTGGAAGACCAAGTGCCTGTTCTTACCATGAGAGAGCCGAACACTGCACCGCCAGAGAATGTGGAATTGATAGCGCCAATAATAGGACTCGTTTTGTCCGTGTTGAAGAAATCTTGAAAGTTTGGAGAGTCGATGACTGGTGTGAAAGGTTAGATGAGCTGAATTCGTATATTGAGACATGTTTCTTCGTATGAGAGCACTCACCATCAGTCATGACTCCAGAGTCGTATCCAAAAAGGAACGACCTGTACAAAAGGTTAGGAAAGGCCTCTTGACGAAACAGTTTGGATCGCTTACCCCATCGCTGCGAACATCGCAAGCAAGACATTGTAGAATTGGCCCATCGTAAGGACAGTGCTCTACAGACAGACGTGCTGCGTAGAGTAAGAGTAGTCTGTATCCCAGCCGAGAACTTGTTGGAATGTAGCAAGCCAGGACTGTTAAGTAGCGATGCTTGACATGACAGTAAGAAACGCTGTTCCCGAAAGTGTGGAAGACTGTTGCATCGCGGGTAAGAAGGCCAGGCGCGTAGTATGCAGTATGCAGCTGATATTTGAATTCCACCAATGTCACGCTGCCGGTTCTTCTAAGCGATCCTAGTCGCACCTTACGCGGATAGCCTAGAGCGGAGGCGAGGCGCGGCGGTGGGAGGGGTTTCCACGAGTCTGATGACTTGTTGCAAGTTAGAGGAGCATATCTCACGGATGATATCCCACGTGCCCTCGTAGTGAGTTAGGGCAGACGTTTTTTGTTTTGTCTTGCACAGGCAGGCGAGGAGCGATGTTTTGGCATCCACGTCTACCATACTGCTGCCAATATCCGGGGATTCCTGCATGACCCACCCCCATGTGCGACTTGGTGGTGGAGGTGGCAACGGCAAAAGAGGAGACGCCGGGCCGAAATTCCTTGCTCTGCACATCACTCCTTGGAATTGTTGCCCAGACCCAGCGAGCTGTTCAGAGTCAGTCTCTGGTACGCAACGACACAGCAGACCGGGCCAGTCTACAGAATAACAAGTCAGGCAGCATCGCAAGCTACCCATCTGTTTGAGGTGTGACCTGTAGGCAACGCTGATTTGGATGTCTCTTCCAGCAGCTAAGTCATCGCTCAGTTTCATCTCACAGTCTTACGTTTCCGTGTCCGTATTCTCTCAAAGAAGTTTCTTCGACACTGGGTCCTGCATAAGGTGTTCGAAGACAGGCCGCGACTCAGAATTGTTAAGACACTTCTGTCGAAAGTTGCACACGCAACAGAGTTCAGACAAGACTCCCGTTGTGACCATCCTTGGATTTCAGGCTCTGGGAGGATTGTTCTTTTTCCATCGAAAGACAAGTCGACGAAGACATTTATCTCGTTGGAGGCGTACATCTAAAACGCACCAATTTTGCAAAGCTCGAGAGATACGCCGAACTTACCGCATTGCTCAAAGAGCACGTGACCTCCGCCACGCCATCGCTCCTTCCCTCGTTGTCGACCATCGCTCTTTCTTCTCTAAGAAACCAACCTTGGCAACAAAAACTTTTGCAGCCACTCAGCGGAACTTTTCTCTCTTCCACTCTCACTCTCATGGGCATCCCAGGACTAACTTCGCGACTGATCAATCGCGGACATTGGATCACCATGGAGCCCGAACAAGACCTCTGCCACAACAATTCCGAGCGCCTGGACCCGAGCCAAGGCAACCAGCAGCGCATCTATCGCGGCGTTGCAATCTTGGACGGGCCAGGCCTCGCCTACTACGTCTGTCACCTATACCGTGCGGACAACCTTGCTAACGATTTGACAGAGCTCAGCCCAGCGTACAGCGATATTGGAGCGCGTGCAGTTCAGTTCCTTGAGGACATGGAGGCAGTGGGCTTACGGATGTAAGTGACGGCAAGTTCTTACAAACCTGTCAGCTGCTAATGCAATATAGCCATGCAATTTACTTCGACGGTGTTTTGCCGTCGACCAAGCTTGCCACCAGGAAGCAGCGACTGCAGAAAACCATGAAGCACCTCGAAGAAGCGAAAGAGTCATTCAAGAAAGGAAAAGCACTCGGACAGAAAACACCTGAACCACCCTTCCTGGTGCCATCGGTGCTTGAGTTAATCAAGAACAGCAGATTTGGCGATGTCTTGGCTGTGGTACCTGCTGAAGCGGACGTCTACTGTGCTACTGAGGCCATCGCCTACGAGATGTCCACTGGAATGCCAGCAACAATCATCACCAACGACTCCGATCTACTCATCCAAGCCACTGGCGCTCAGACACGGGTCCTCTTACTGTCAAGCATTACACGCAGCCGTGCGCCGAATCCCATAAGAGTTGAGGGGAATTTCTTCTATCCAGCTAGGCTGGCAGCTGCTGCTGGTGTCGACAATTTGGTCCAGACAGCATTCTTCATGAGCCAGGACTACCACTTGAGCTTTGATGCTGCAGTAGCAAAAGCCAAGAAGATCAGCCTTGACAACGACGCTGACTTCATCGCATTCCAGAGCGAACTGGAGAAACCAAACTACAACACGTCCGGCTTCAAAGAAGCAGTCGTCAAGACTTTAGAGCAAATGGACCCAAGAATTGCAGAACTCGCTCATCAGACCATGCCTGGGTTTCCACACTCTCCTAACGATTCAGCAAACATGTTCCTTGTGCCACTCTTAGAAGATGTTGGCAGGTTCACAGCTTGGGCATCTGGACAAGACATACGCGACGCCGCCTACCGCATGATCCTGTCCAGCAGTCGCAACGTCCGTGGGATTGACGAGTACACACGTCGGGGAACAACCTGTGCCCCTGAGCCGCACCCGCCTGGCCCAGATTGGAAAGCGGACCTTCTGCGTTTCAGCCAAATGCTCACTGATGTCAAAAAATTCCTTGAGCCTTACCATGCGACCGCGGCGCAGCGATTCAACTACATCGCAATGTACTACACAATCAAAGCGCTGGCTTCCCGCGGGAGCCACATGCCGACCCAGAAGGAAGTCACCAAAATCTTGGGTAAGGAAAGGCTGCGTTCGATGGGGGAGATGCACGCCTCGGCCATGTGCCAGGCTGCTATCTACTCCATTCGCATGTTGAAGCAGCTCCTTGCCCTTGAGAAAGCAAAGGGCGGAATGGCCAAGGAGCTCAAAGCGCTGAACAAAGCGCTTGGAGAAATGCCTACGCTCGCAGAGCTATTTGAAAAGACTGCAGCAGACACCAAGGAGTTCTGGAGCGAGTTGGCGGAAGGTCTCCTCGGCACTATTGACGAGGAGTAAGATGAGAGGGGATTGAATAGCCGGGTAGTCGGAAAGAGTGCTCATCAAGCACATTTGTATCTTACCGGTAGCTGTAGTTGATCATGAAATCAAACAGAACGGCATCTGCTCAAGCATTGTTGTTGTTGCACACTTTATGCATGGAAGGGATGCAGAAGACATCCGGAGGCAAAACAAGCTTCTTGCTCTCGTGCGCCAATCCACGTGCCCGGGCCCAGCTCCACCATAACGTCGCATGACCAAGACGCGGTCTGAGAGTCGGATAGTGAAGATGGGGGATCCGCAGTACCATCATACATCGTAGACACGCGCGCACCGAGATTTGCCCTTATGTTCCTTGGTTACACTGCCACACTCGCCCTCGCCCGTCCGTTTCCACGATGAACCCTAGCGCTGCCGCCGTCCGGAGCTGACAATCTGCCGTCATCGCCGCTGCACACCTCAAATGCTCCTTACGCCGCATTCCTACAAGCAGTCACAGATCCCGGACACGAACGAGCGCCAGCCGGTGAGCAGGGAACTCCCTTTCTTCCAGCAAACACGCCGTCCGCATGAAGAGCGCGCCCTGAGACACGAAGCGCGGAAGATGCTGTTGGTCCACCAGGCCGGCACGGTCAAGATCGGCGAGGTCGTACGGTACACCCTGACCTACACCCCGAGCCATGACCGCATCCTCCCTACGCCCTCGCACTTGCACGTAAAAGTCAAGAACACTTCGGCGATTCCTCTGCGAGCGGCATGGATTCACGGCCCCTATGCGCTGCATGTTTCGGCGTACCCCTCGAATTTCAACCCGAACTCCAAGGTCGTGGAGCCTAAGAAATATGGCGTGCCGCAGTACGAGCCCATGTTGAAGGCTGCTGGCAGCTGGCAAACCAAACTCACCGTACCCGAGGACATCCGTGAGACTGGTGCAGACCTGGGGAAGAGGAGGCATAGCACACAATCGCAAAATCAGCGGCCATCAGAAGACGAGAAGCCTGGTTCGGCGACCTGGATTATTGAGATCGCGTCGCAGATCTTGTTTTCGAGCTCTGCTGGTGTGGATTTCGAGCTGTTGGTTGGGAGGGACGAGCGAAGTCTCGAGCTGGGTTTCACATCGATGCATGTAGCTGGCCAAGGACAAAGTGGTCCAGGTCAGGTCAAGGATGCTGCCAAACAGCGACAAAAACTCCACGGGGACCATCACCACCACAATCAGACTGCTGGAGTTTTCTCGAAGGCTGTTAGGCTTGTTGTTGAAGACACTGAGGCGTTGTGGAACAAACCGGGCTTACCTACATGGACCGACAATGAAGCTCGCAGTGAGAAAGCGTCGAAGTCTCGAAAAGGCGGTGATGCCGAGAAGCCTCGAGAACCGAAAAGACGTAAGATGCATCTTGTCATTGTCACGCATGGATTGCACAGTAATGTTGGAGCCGATATGCTCTTTATGAAAGAAAGCATCGATGCTACGGTCAGACAGGCACGTGTTGATGCAAAAGAAAGGAAGCGAAAGTACCGAGCTCAAGAACGCGAGAACAAGAGTAAAGCAGAGCAAACAGCAACAGATAATAGCCAGGACCAACAGGATGGCGAAGACAAGAACGATGTCACCGCGACTGCCCCTCTGTCCGGTGGCCAGGAAGAAATCGATACCGACGATCAAGACGAAGATGAGGAGGAAACAATAGTTCGAGGTTTCAGCGGAAACGCAGCGCGGACTGAAAACGGAATTCAATATCTTGGAAAACGCCTTGCGAAGTACATCCTAAAGCTTACATACCCCGATCAGCCCTTCTTGCCTGTGAAGAAGCCGCTTTCGAGAACACTCACGGACAGTTTTAAGACTCAGGCTACGAAGTCTCAACGCGATGGTACGCCGGCACATCATGGAAGCAGTGTACATCACACCAAAGAGCAGCAGCAGAAAGCAGAAGAACTGCCATACACATTCTCAAGCATTAGTTTTATCGGTCACAGCTTGGGTGGCCTCATCCAGACATACGCAGTTGCCTATATCGAGAAACACTCACCGACATTCTTCGAACAAATTGAGCCAATCAATTTCGTTTGCATGGCATCCCCTATGCTAGGACTGAGTAACGAGAATCCGCTATATGTCAAATTTGCTTTGGACTTTGGATTGGTGGGTCGCACAGGTCAAGATCTTGGGCTGACTTGGAAACCACCTGGTCTTGCGAGCGCTAGAGGCGGCTGGAATGCCATGATCGGAGGTCTTGGCGGGTCGTCGCAAAAGGACAACGACAGAGAGGACCCTGGGGCCAAACCTTTGCTGAGGATTCTGCCGACTGGTCCCGCGCACTTGGTGCTGCGAAAGTTCAGAAACCGCACATTGTACTCCAATGTCGTCAACGATGGCATCGTTCCTCTGCGAACCAGTTGCTTGCTGTTTTTGGATTGGCGTGGCTTGGGCAAAGTTGATAAGGCACGACGTGAGAACGGCTTGGTCGGCACAGCTGCTGGATGGGCTTGGGCTGAACTGACTGGTGCAAATTCTTCAAGTGTGCCTCCAAATGTTCTGGCAGAACAGAACCTTGAGAGTGACAGCGAGAATGAAATAGCGCGCCGCGCTGGTGGCGAGACCGTTCCACAGCCTGCAGAGGATGAGACAGCCGAAGACAGCAAGAGGGTCACAGGCCGCATGAGCTCCGAAAATGCTACGGCTGGCGAGAGTAAGCCACAATCTCCCAAGGAACCTCCACAGCAGAAGGGCATGATCGATACCTTCTTCGACTTCTTCCGCGCCGCACCGAGTCCAGCGTCTTCAAGAGGCACTTCGCCCCAGCCGCAGCGAGTTACCAAGAAGGCTTCGCGAGCACTCCATCGGGCGCAGACGATACGCGTGAACGATGATGCGGTTTCCGAGGACTCTGCCGACGGCACAGGAGCTACGACCAGTAACCCTACAATACGGCCACAAGGTCACAATAAATCTGCCAAGCGTCCGGTTGCAACCAAAGGCGACAGTTTCATCAACAACGAGACCGGCGAGTTGGAGGCACCGCCGAAGACTTCCATCTTCGAATCTGCTGGAGACATTCTACATCCTCCACTGCCTAGTGAGAGGTGGATAACAGACCCAAGCAGCCGTGCTCGTACCATCTTCCACGACCGTGTCTATCACCCTGAAGATATTCCTCCTCCACCTCTCAAAAGACCTGGCAGCAAGCTGGGACGAACATTCAGCAGTGACAATATGAGCAAGTCCGGCGCAAGCAGTAGCAATAGTATGCACAGCGTGGAAAGCGTGGCTAGCATCGATAGTGGAGCCATGAAGGTTGAGGAAAAGATTGCGCGAGCTTACCACAAAGATCTAAGCTGGCGCAAAGTGCTTGTGAGACTTGAGCCCGATGCGCACAACAATATGATCGTCCGGAGACAATTTGCCAATGCGTATGGTTGGCCTGTGATCAAGCATCTTTGCGATACACACTTCGCCGACACTTACAGTGCTCGCACTCGCGATGAAGCCGAGCCCGCCAAGGAGAGAGCTTTGCCATCAAAGAAGCCCATAGACGCTCAGCGTGGCGAAGAGGTAGCAGGCCAAAGCAGGAAGGCGCCTCCCTCGCGAACCGACAGCGAAACAAGGGAGGCACAAGATGAGCTTACCGCCCTCAGCGCTTCTCACCAAGGCAGCGAAAGCTCAAAGCTGCGTGCCGAGCAGAGAATGAGCGGCGTTTGGGACGACGCTATATTTGAGGGCCCTGACGATGACGACAGCGAGATCGATGAACGTGGCCCGCTACAGAGGTTCATCAGCCCAGGCGCGCTCAAGAGGCCGGAGCAAAGCTACCAGCCTTCCTCGCCAACATCGCGCACCAGCACTGCGCCACGGTCGCCTTCTATCACATTCACCGATGGCCATCGTGGTCTGGCACCTTCTTCTCCGACTTCCACCAAGTCGCGACCAAGTCACGTTGCGGAGAGTGGCTCGCTGAACAGTCGGGCCAGTGTGAAAGGTTCCGCGGAACCTGAAACTTCGGCGGCTAAGTCGCCGGTCGTGACCGCGAACCTCACTGAAGAGCCGGAATCGATGGAACCTGCTATTTTGGCAGATGTGGGTCTGGGCAAGAGTGTTCACGAGCGGTTAGGTAGTCCAACGCTTAAACCTGGTAGCAAGAAAGACGGAGTGAGGAGGACTAGCGTTACGGAGGATGTCGCCAGGGCTGGCAGTAGTGGTGTGCAGGAGTAGAGACAAACAATCATAAAGATATTATTTTGTAATCAGAGAGCATGATTCATTGATAATGGAAAGGTTTCCAACAGCACTGATATGCGCGAATCACGAATAAAGTACACACGAAATCGTTCCTATGAAGGCCGGTCGAAGTGCGTGCTCATACATGTCGAAAAACCTGCCGGCAAACAGCTACTGAGGTCAGCTGGCATGCCATCGAGCGACAATAATCCATTCGTTTCACTATCAGAGCGAACACTTCAAGCAATTGCTCAGAGAGAGCCACCGAGGGCTTCTTGTCAGCACTGGCAAAATACCGCCTTAGTCGAGGCCAAGGCCGGCGCACATAAATCGCCTGTATCGTCTCGTTGGTAAACCACTCGGCGCTGCTTTGTTCTACACCTGATCAGAGCAGAATACGCTCAGAGCAACAGCGCGTCATATGCCTCCTCCTGCTCTTTGATCAGCTCGGCGCCGATGCAAGGATCGCTCTGCAGGCAAGAAAACCACACTCCCACGACGTGATACGTTCGCACAATGTTGCCCGATCGAGGCTTGCCCGGATAGTTCGCAACGTCGAAGTGACCGTCGACCATCAGCGCTTCCAATGTCATCACCGCGCTTTCGGCAGTCAAGTCAGGGCCTGTGTTTGCCATGATAGTCAACCAGTCGCTTGGAAAGATCATCGGCCTGCCCACACCTGTCCAGGGTTTTGGCGCCGGTGTACCGTCCTCGTGTCGGTACCACTTGATGCTCCCTGGGTTGCTGAAGATGACGCCGTTGAATAACCCAATGCATGGTGGTTCTGAGGTCTTCACTAGGAGTTTCAAACCCTTCTCGCGTGCAACATCTGGGTGTATGCAGACGTAGTTTGCACATCAGCTCGTAGCATACCCTTTCGTGATCGACCTCTGGCCACGGGCCCCAGGGCCAATCATAGCGGATGGCTTCTTCGAAAATGGCTTGTTCGTGTTCCGGGCTCGGCCATCTGGTCGGGTAGACGGTATTTCTGTCCCGAATCATTGCGGACGCCCATGCCTTGTACGCTTGGACACGGCTTCTTCCAAAGCTCCCAGATCGGATCTTGACGACCCTCCGCTTGAACTCGCAAGCATCTGAGGTGCGGAACTCGCCGCCGAAGGCTTCCAGGTATGTCATGGATTGGGGTATACGTGACATGCAAGGCTGAACGCCATCTCGTAAGCGAAGCACGGTCAGGTTTCGATTGACGAAAGACCGGAATAGAGACGCTTGAAGCGAGCCATACACGTCTCCTACACACTGGATGTTGTCGACACGAAGATAGATGGTTAGCTTGCATCGCATTGAGCCCGTGCCAAGCACGAATAGTCCTTTTGGGAGCCTTGTCAGAAGCGCCCCCTTGGCCATTTCGTACTGTTCGATGCCATCCTGAACCAGATACGGCAGTGTCACACCCTCGTCCTCATAATTTGATGGAAGTTTGTATGCGGCGAGTGACGGAAGCACTGCAACTGCAAAGTCTTTCTGTTCGCTTGCGACATGCTAGCCGCTGAAACGTTCGGGCTTGAAGCACCCGGCGAGCTCGTCTTTCCTTCTTTGCAGTTTTTCACCGAGTAGGAATCTCGTCAGTTGTGCGTATGTAAAATCAAGCGTTGCGAAGAAAAAATCCATGTCTTGGTCTTGGTAGAAATGCGCAACGGCATCATGGAGATGGTCTCGGCCCTTGATGTGTGCGTCCCTGAACATCGACCAGGCCATCTCTTCGACATAATCGCCTTGCATTCGCGAGATCTCGGAGCATTTAGCATATTTTCGTTTGGCCCAGCGACTCAAATGTCCTTCGGATTTCGTGGGGATGACTGTTGTTCTGTACAACCATTCGAACTTCCCAAGTGAGCACTGTCCGCCCGGCAGGCCGCAATAGTAGACGGAGATGGCGGTAGCAAATGCGAACTCGAGTTTTGTCCAGAGCCGAAAATTGTATGCCGAGACCGGGAATGCGTTCAGGCACATGGAAGCCACGGCAGTGATGTTGAAATCTCCATCTGTCCAGGTCCATGACCCCTTTGTGGTCCAGGCCTTGAATGCCTCTTCCAGACACGGACAAGGACTGTTTGGAAGAAGTACTACAACTTCAAATCTGTGATATATTTGTGGCATACGCTGAAGGTGAAGGCGGATGGAGGCTTGATCTTGTGGAATGGACAATTGGTCGAGCCAAAGTGCGCCGTGTCCTTCGGTCAATGCTACCAAAGCGCTGATTAGTCGTTTGATATCCCACTCGCTTCCAAACTCCAGCTTCACAAGTTCATCGGTACGACCATCGAGATGGCCGAACAAATGCTTTTCTCGATCGAAGTCACCAATGCCATAAGAAAGAGCTGCTGCACGTCCTGACAACACTGGCTGCATGAACGATTCAAGCTTGATATGATCGTCCAGCAAGTTCTCACTGCGGCAGGAACACCAAGAGAAACGGTGAACCAGCACTTCAAGACCAGTGACTCCAGGTGCGACAGCGGTTTCCATCGTATGTGCAAGGTGAGCCCAAAGCGGGCTGCAAGGCGGGAATCCAAAGCCTGGACAGAAGATATCGATTTGGTGATAGTTTTGTGATTGAATGGCTGTAGATGCTGTGGTTCAGATACTAATAGGTTCTCACAGACGGCGATATATAGCAGCGGAGCTAGGCTGTGCAAGGCAAAACAACAAGGCTGAGCTTTTGGATGGCGTGAGTGTAGCACCATGCCACTTAACTCGCCAGGATGCCGCCTTACCTGCACAATGCTATTTGTGGTGGAGAGATGCAGCATAATTGCCACTAAGGCAAGCTCGTACGCATGCTGTGCGTTCGTGGCCACGTTGGACAATCGCCAATTGGCAGCATAATTGTGTCTTCAAGCGGCGCTCAAGGCGCTTCGACACTGTAGATGCAATTATCGGAAGCGACGCCATGAAATACACTGTGTTTGTCTCCGGGACGTTAGGGTTCTTAGGGGGTGCGCTGTGCATGAGGCTCTGTCTCAGCTGGAGGCAATTCGATGGAATGCGACTGCAAACGGAAAGGGGGCACGGTCGCCGACGAACGGTTGACAGCGGTACTGTACAAATTATATTCGAGGAGTATATGGTCGGTGGATGAGGGCAGAAAGCGGTAGTTGCGACCTATCAATACATGTAGCAGTGGTAGTGAGCGAACGAGTATGGGTCTTCATGCATCCCACTCTCTTTGGTGCACAAGGCTGTGGCCATAGCTGTATATGACGATGTTCGCACATCAGCCCTTGAAATGTCTTCATAAACCGCATACAGACTCGTGCATGAAAAGTGTCGCAGTTCAGATTCCCTCTCAGGTGATGTGGCTTGACTCAGGGAGGAATCCCGTCAAATCGAGTGTCGAGATCAGCCAGCCGTTCACGCTGACCATGCCCAAGGCTCCACTTGCCCCAGATCGTCTCCGCCTTAAAAGTCCCAGCTCTCAATCTTATTACCACACATCCACCTGCCCTCTCGCACCACAAACACCAACCACTCATACACCTACACACCGCCGGGATAGCAGACCTGGCGACCATACTGACACGCCGCACATCCAATATCTGGTCATTCATGGGCTACTACACGAACAACGAATCCGTCACATCCATCGCGACCGCGCAGACCAAGATCGCCGTCAGTGTCTTCCTTGGAATCGCCGGAGGCCTGTCGAGAACCGAGTCCAGCTTCGCCAACTTGGACTGGCTACTGGCGGCTGGCCCACCGTGAGAGGTGGGCGAAAAGGCGGACGCGAGGACAGGCGTGGGTTGAGCGCTGTTTCGCATTTGGTGGATGACCACCCGGATTACGACACGAATAAGTGCTGCTCGTGAGAGCACAAAACAAAATACTCTATAGAAGAGCTTCTCGGAAACGCAAGCCCTACACTCCTAAAGTCACCGAACATGCCAGCCATGGATATGGACAACGACATGCCGGCGCTGACAACTCAGCAATCCCCTCCGATCGCGATCTCGTCGCCTGCACGTCACCCTGTGCGCGATATACCGGCTGATCAGCACATGCCTATCCCGAGGCTCGATCATGATGCGATCAAGAAAGAGGCGAAGAAGCGCAGAAAGAATAAGAAGAAGGGCATGCAGCCAGGCGCACCTGCCGCAAATGTCATCAAGGGTTTCCACACTCCAGTCACTTCTGGCGGCGAGGAATCTGATGCTTCCAGCGCGCCGACTCCACTTCTGGGAGCTACGAGACTGCAGGACTTGGGCAGCGGCACGAACAGCCCTGCCATGAGGGCTGCCACGAACGGAGGTGGAATCAGTGCCCTCAAGATGCGCCTGGACGCTCTCTCCCTCGAGCATAGCGATCGCCAAAGTGAACGCCCGAACGGTCTGGCAAGGATTCTTTCCAACACCTCCATGGGCTATGAAAGCTCCCGTTCTTCACGCGGTAGCGACGGCGACAAGACGGAGATGGAGTCCTACGAAGTTGACTTGGACGAGGAGTTTATGAGCCCGGATGCCGGCACCGAAACGCCTATTTTTGCCTCTCAGGCTATCGAAGGAGGCATGCGCAAGAAGGATGTTCACCGCAAGATGTGCTCTGATGACTTCGAGCAACTGCGTTGCCTAGGCAAAGGCGCTTTTGGCACGGTGCACCTCGTCAAGCAACACGCGACTGGTCGTCTTTATGCTCAGAAGCAATTCCGCAAGGCTTCTCTGACCGTGCACAAGCGCCTTGTCGAGCAGACGAAGACCGAGCGCGTGATCCTCGAGTCTGTCAATCGCCACCCGTTCGTGGTCAAGCTCTTCTACGCTTTCCAAGACCATGAGCGCCTGTACCTGATTCTCGAGTATGCTCAGGGCGGCGAACTCTTCCACCACCTGGCGCTCGAGCGCATGTTCACCGAGGAGGTTGCAGCTTTCTACATGGCGGAGATCGTACTTGCTTTGGAGCACTTGCACCAAAATGTCCGTGTAATCTATCGTGATTTGAAACCGGAAAACTGTCTCCTAGACGCAGAGGGTCACCTTCTCCTTACTGACTTTGGCCTCTCGAAAGTCGCACTAGAGGAAGAAGACTCCCGTACCAACAGCATCCTCGGCACCATTGAATACATGGCTCCTGAAGTCATCCAGGGTGTCGCGTACGACTTCTCTGTGGACTGGTGGTCTCTTGGTGCTATCGGCTTCGACCTGCTCACTGGTAGCCCGCCTTTCACTGGAAACAACCACGCCAAGATCCAACAAAACATCCTCAAGCAGAAACTCCAGCTGCCTTACTTCCTTGGCCCCGATGCCAAAGATCTTCTCACCCGCCTTCTGCGCAAAGAACCTTCTAAGCGTCTCGGTGGAACAACCGCAAAGGACCTTAAGATTCTCAAGGCGCACCGCTTCTTCCGCAAGATTGACTGGAAGAAGCTTGAGAAGAGGGAGGTCGAGCCGCCCATCATGCCGGTCATCACTGATCCCGAGTTGGCTGAGAACTTCAGCGACGAATTTACTTCCATTCCGCTCAGCCCGGTTGTGACGAGAGCGAGTGCAAGCATCAAAGTGGAAGATCCTTTCACCAAGGCCGAGAATGATCCTTTCGGTGGGTTCAGTTTTGTGGCGAGCAAGAGTCTCTTGGACAATGATACTTTCATGCTGGATGCTTGACTTGTGCGAGTCGTAGAAGTAGTTGATTGGCAACCATACTGCTGGGCCAGGAACGGGATTGAACTTGTGCTGGCAGGGTTATTGGCGATGTTGTGTCACTTTAAAAAGCTGGGTTTTAATTATCGGTTCTAGGTAGACGATAGCTCCATACAGTCTGAACATTCCCTTCCATCGACGCTCAATCATTCGTGCCCTGGACAGTACATCCGAAATTGCGTTCGAGTAGTGCATCTCTTTGCCCGTGATGTTTGCTCTCCCTCCGCGTGCTCCACCTCGCGCCGCATCTCCAAGATCCCCGGCGATCATTGCCTGTTCCTGAGCATGCAATACAATTTCGCGTTTGCGCGCGATGTCACCCGGGCCCCTGGTCACGCTTCCCCCTTCGAGCAAGTCCTCCACTCGCAGGATCTCCCAATAGCATTCCTCTGATGATCCTTCCTCCACACGCTCCGTCCTTTTCTGCTTGCAGGCCTAATAACTTTCCCCTCACCCTATTCCCCAGCACGGACGGCATGTGCATGCATGATCGGATTTGGGCAGTCCCGGCATGCTGTGTCGAAGGCTATCATCAGTCTTGCAGACAAGTAATCTCAAGCTCTCTGCCTATAGGAGCGCCGTGCCGGTCATGTCATGCGTAGGCAGAGATCTTAACGCTGCCCTTGCACTCTCCTGTGTAGTCTTTAGTCCTTGGCTCCGTCTGGTGCGTGCGTGCGTCCGTCTTCTCGTCCTGCATACACACACGCTACTCCGACTTCCCGGCAGAGGCTGCTGATCACAGCGCATGCTCTGTCCTCTCCTGCGCGCGTGCTTTGCTGTTGTGGAGCCGTCGTGGAGCGAGGCAAGCAAGCAAGCAAGCAAGCTCAAGGTTAGGCAGGACATCGGTGATGAGGCGACTACTTCTTCTTACAGGCAGACTTTGCTCTTCTCCTTCAATAGATCGTGCGCGTGCATGGCCGTCCGGCTGCATCACACGCGCATGCGCGCCGGCAGGGAGGTTGTGGTGCCGAGGGTGCTACTACCGCTGCAATTAATGTCCGCCGGCCGGCGAGTCTACAGTCTGTATGGATGTGCACATGGACGTGGGACTAGACTAGGTTGGTCGGGGATAGTCAGTCAGTCAGGTCTCAGGCTCACGCGGCCGTTGAGGATGATGATGATGTTGCTGCTGCTGCGTGCGGTTGCTTGGTCGTCCGAGGCGATGAGACATTGGACGGGCTGGCCTATACCTGCGTGCGTGCATGCTGGCACGTTCGCCAGAGACATTTGATCCAACGCATTCCCACCTGCTGCCCCCTTCGGTCGCGCCTGCCTTTCTCTTCGACTGACTGACTGACTGACTGACTGACTGCCCCCTGCTGCGGCTTGAAGACTTGATTGTGTCTCTGCGTCTGTTCGCATTCGCCGCACCTGATATCGTTTCTTCACCACATCGCTTAGACCACATTCCTGTTTCGGCATTGTTTCTGCATAACCATGCGCTCGCCTCTCGTCCTCACTGCCGCTACCCTTGCGGCGCACGCCGTGGCGCTGCCGGCAGGCAGCAATAACAAGAGATACCAAAATTCGACTTCTGAACAGAGAGCAGATGCCGTCAAAGCAGCATTCCAAACCGCGTGGGATGGGTACTACAAGTGCGTTTGTTGATCGTGCCGAATGCACACACCAGAAAGAATTGCTAATCCTCTGGCCAGGTACGCATTCCCGAACGATGAGCTACTCCCGGTGAACAACAGCTTCAGCAATTCTCGGTGAGCGAATAACGACTGTAATGCTAATGATGTTCGACGTACTAATGGGAACAGCAATGGGTGGGGTGCTTCGGCAATCGACGCTCTTTCAACCGCCCTCGTCATGGGCAACGGAGAGGTTGTAAAACAGATCGTCGACTACGTTCCTGATATCGATTGGAGCGTCAGTGCAGATGACCAGCCCGTGAGCCTCTTTGAGACGACGATCAGATATGTTGCTGGTCTCTTGTCTGGCTATGATTTGCTCAAGGGGCCACTTTCGCATCTCTGCGACGATGTAAGAGTGCCTGAATGAGACTTGAAGAGTGGCATGCTGACACTGAGCAGGAGACCAAAGTCGACGCTCTTCTCGAGCAAGCGGTTAACCTTGCCAATAATATGAGCTACGCATTCGATACTCCTTCAGGTATCCCGTACAACAATCTCATTTTCAGCGACCGAAGCAACGATGGCTCGACGACCAACGGACTTGCCACTACTGGCACTCTCGTGTTGGAGTGGACTCGTCTGTCCGATCTGACTGGCAACGATACATACGGTGCTCTCACACAGAAAGCTGAGAGCTACCTTCTAAACCCTCAGCCAGCGGTGTCTGAGCCATGGCCTGGTCTTGTGGGCACTAACATCGACATCTCTAACGGGCGTTTCGTGGACTCTGCTGGTGGGTGGAACGGTGGCGACGACAGCTTTTATGAATACCTCATCAAGGTAAGTTTTAGCCATCACCAAGGTTGACGCCTTACTTCGCTAGTGGCGTGGTGGTCTTGCATTCTTTCGTTGGCAACGGGAAGACAGTATTCAATGTGTCCAGTGTATGTGCTGATGCGCCAATCTAGATGTACGTCTACGACACTTCTCGCTTCAGCGAGTACAAAGACCGGTAAGCAGCCCCATTCCTTTGCTCAAAGCTCATCACTCATCCGCCATCACAGCTGGGTCCTCGCAGCCGACAGCACGATCGAGCATCTCGCCTCCCACCCATCTTCACGCCCGGACCTGACCTACTTGGCCGCTTTCAACCACACTTCCCTCAAACTCAATTCCGGTCACCTTGCCTGCTTCGATGGCGGAAACTTCATTCTCGGCGGCCTCGTCCTTGAGGAGCAGAAGTACATTGACTTTGGCCTTGAGCTCGTGGCCAGCTGCGAGAACACCTACAACCAGACTCTGACAGGCATCGGCCCTGACGGCTTCGCCTGGGATGCGGGCAAGGTACCCGCCAATCAGTCAGAGTTCTACGAGCGCGCAGGCTTCTATATCACCAGCGGCTACTACTTGCTACGCCCGGAGGTGCTGGAGTCGTTCTACTACGCATACCGCGCCACCGGCGATCGCAAATACCAAGACGTGCGTCTTCCCATCCCTTTCAAAAATGCAATCTAAACCTTTCACCTTTCACCCGAGGAGAGAAAATACTGACATTCCCCATCCCCAGTGGTCCTTCGCCGGCTTCTCCAACATCGCCAAGTACACGCGCGTCGGCAGCGGCTACAGCTCCATCACCGACGTCAACGCGCCCAACGGCGGCGACTTCACCAATTTCCAAGAGTCCTTTTTCTTCGCCGAGGTGCTCAAGTACGCGTACCTGATCCACGCGGATCAAGACGCCGAGTTCCAGGTCGCGGGTCCCGATGGGAAGAACGCTTGGGTGTTCAACACTGAGGCGCATCCTGTGAGGGTGAGTGGCATCTGATATGCTTTTTCTATCGGATCGATGGGTTGAGGCTGACTGTTTTTGTTGTTGTAGGTTGCCGGAGAGCCGATCTGAGGGTAATTCAAACTTCTAGGACGCGAATGCCATTGTTGGTTTCTGTCATGCTTGGGCGGCAGCGTTGGAAATGTCTTTTTGTTTTCCTTTCTTTTGGCGCGCAGCGATTGCACCACACACCCTTTGGGTAGTTAGACCAGCGCAGGTTGCTTGACACCACTGATGCCGCTTTGCTTTATCGTTTTTCTGTTTCAAAACATGGAACAAAACTTGATCAAACGTCACTTGGAAGCCACTCAAGAGGAGAAAAATCGATTCGCATGTGATTCATTAACGCGCAGTGGACTCATCCTTCAATCAGTCGACAGTCATCTAGCAGAAGCCCTCGCAGCCTTGAGCCCAGCACCCATAAGCCAGCCCACACCCTTGATCCCCATTCCCACCAGTCCAACGGTCTCCCTCACCAGTCCCTTGTCCTTCCCTTGCTCCCTGTCCCTCGCTTTGCGCTCGAGTCGCTTCGCTTTCCTAGCAGCACTGCCGCCCCGCGTTTTCTGCTCACCATCCGCAGAAGCAAGGCTCAGGACTTGCGTAGGCGGTGGCTCGAACTCCACCATCTCCCGCACGCACAGCTCGTTCTCGAGCATCGCGACCGCCAGCACGGCGCTCACCGCCACGTCTAGCATGTACGGCTCATCGAGCGCCAGCAGGCCCGGGGTGTCCAGCACGCAGACGCCGGCGGCGAAATCGAGCGTGAGCAGAGCCAGCGTCTGCGCCGCGACGGCGGCCGGCGTGGCGCGCGGGTGGTGCAGAGCGATTCTGGCTTTGTGCTCGTGGCCCGCGGGCGAGACTGTGATGGCCAGGGATCCGAGAGAGGAGTGCGCAAGGGTGTATTGCGCGGTGCCTGCGGCGCGGTCGCGGGTCGTTCGCCGGATGGTGCACGTGTGCTGGCGCTGGGCTTGTCCCACTGCGTTTTGTGCGAGTCGTGCTGCGGCGGGCGATGAGCCCGTGGGGTCTGTCGCGGCGATGGCGGCTGCGAGAGGGGTGTTTAGGGCGGCTTGGATGGCGTCCAGAGCTGCTTGGTGAGGGAAGAGGGTTGTTGGTGGGCTTGTGGCGGAGGTCTTGGTTGGGTTTGGTGGCAGGGAGAGCTGGGAGACTGGCATTGGGACGGTTGATGAGGGGCATGATTTCTGGATGCTGAGGTCTGTGGAGGGTTCGTCTGTGGTGAACTGTGCGTGAGTGCTGTTGGTCTGCATCGTGTAGAGCGTTGTTCCGTGGGAGCCAAGCCTTAACGACATGTTCTGACCCGCCGGTTGTTCCAGGTTGAGTTGTACTTTCCGTCCCGTAGGGGGGCATGAGGTGGTGGAGGCATGCCAGATGGTGAGTAGATCCGCAGCGGAAGCTTTGGGTATGTCTTCGTAACCAGTGAGTATTGAAATTGCAGAGTCCTCGAGTTTCAGCTGTGGCCAAGCATTGTTTCTCTCATCCTTATAACTTGTGTGATACTCCCGAGTTGAGGCTGGAGAAGCAGCCATTTGTGGAAAGTATCGTTGCTGCGATAAAGACTTGGTGTGATCATACTGTGGGAACATCGATCTCGTTGGTGGATTAGATGTCGCACTCGAAGGAGAACGACCCGTTGCATCACTGTTGCTCCGGACCAGGGTAGAGCCATCTGATCGGAATGACACTGGGGACGGATACTCCTGCTTGGGTGGCGCTGTTTGCTTGAACGATAGCTTGCTTGGCAGAGGTGATAGTTGATCATCATCTATGATCTCGGTGACATCGTTGCGGAGGAACGCTGGAGTAGAAATGGACTTTGGAGTAGCAGCTCGCTTGAGACGGGCAATGGGAGTTCGAATTCTCGGAGGCGAGGACTGCGTGAAGCTGGTATTGATTGGAAGTGGACATAATTGATCTTCATGAACTAGAGGCTCGGACACTGATGGAGACTCTAGGAGGTTTGGTGCGCTTGAGCGTTTCCTGGCGTGTAGTGTTCGCTTGGAGACTCCTCTTGGAGGAGGAATAGCGTTTGAGACGGCTGGTGATGATGTTGATGCATTGTTCTTGCTCTGAGATCCTCCCTCAATGTTGGCAGTTGTCACTTGCAATGCGACTCCTCTCATGTGCGCCGGCGCCGGAGAGGATGTTGCTGAACGTGGCTGCTTCAGACTCGATTTGCGTGGAAGATACGATGACGGAGAAGGAAATAGCTGTAAAGGAGCGGCCGTTGAAGGAGTGTTTGAAGGAGACATGGTACAAGACCAATGCCAAAACGTGCAACGATGTGAGCTGAAGCAAGGAGAGAAAAAGGAAAGGGTATCGATGCGCAAAAACAATTGACTTGCCTCGGGTCCTGTAGGATGGGAGAGGGTTTCTCTTCTATATGCTTTCCTCAGGGCGAGCGGCTACATGACAGACGGCCAGCGCGTGCAGAACGACAGGTCGGGTGCAACGAGGTCGGTCTGCAGGTCATCGATAGTGGCGTGAAGTGGCGGCGGATGTGCGTTCGCGCCGGGCCATGATCACACGGACAGATAGTGCTCAGGCTTCCAGAGCGTCTGCACATCGACTTATCAAGTGCCGAGACGAATGGCGTGCTGTGCCGTGCGAATGCAGCTGTATAAGGACCCGCCAAGCTTGTGACTTGTGGATGCTCTGTTTAAGCGCCCAGTTGAACGTGAGGGCGTGTAAGCGCTCGGTGTGTGATGCATGCCTTCCAATACGGCAATTGGTCCAGGGGAACACAGAGCGGTAGCGAACTCAATAGCGGAAGTGCTTGCATTCTCTGGTGCATCGCGATCTCTGAATCGCACAGAATCGGAATGTGGTGATGTCGAGGTAAGCGAAGCAAGAGCCGCAGCCTGTTCCAAGTGAAGTCTACCGCAAAGTCACTTCCAACTCTAACCCTAATTACCCTACCGACACAAGCACGCATGCATGTGTACATGAGTATTTTTACATCTCGATGACGATTGCATGCAGTAGGCATATGTTTCAGACGACTAGTATTCCTATCGATGTTCTGGATGAGTCGTCCAGTCGATCATGCAAGGCAGTCCCAACGTTACCTCAACATAAGCGGCATTTATGATCGGACGTGCGTGCCACAATGCGGAAATGGGACAATAAAGTGTTGGCAATCGCGCAGCCATGAGCAATCGACAGAGCTACATTGAATGATTGGGAAGATGACATCAGAACTTAGGCCGATGAAATTGTGTTACCGCACTGGCAGCAGAGATTAGATCATATAGGTAGTAAGGTCATAAGTCTCGTGGGCTATATTCGCACATAATCAATCATCCTTGGGGTCTGAACTCCTCCTTCAACACCCAAGACCCACGGCCTCGACTGCCCTTCTCCAGCTTCGCAATGGCCTTCAGCATTTCCCTGAACTCCGCCGTCCTCTGTTCCGTCCCACAGTACCTGTTGAAATGGTCCACCAGCATCTGCGTCGGCGCGGAACCGCCGTGCGCGGTCAAGAAGTCACGAATCATGACGAGGAAGTCTTGACCCTTGGGTTGGTCTCGTCCACGGCCGCCTGGTGTGCTTGCACGACTGGAGGAAGCAGAGCCAGCTTGTCGAGACTGCAGGTTGGCAAGCACTGCCGCCGAGCTGAGTCCACCTCCACGTCCACCTCTTATGCCACCTCGTCCACGTGTCGAAGGTAAGCGTTCCTCCGGTCTTCCGCTTGACCCTACTTGACCCGTCCAAGTAGGCACGCCGGCGGGGATTGTACGGGCGACTGCAGCAGAGCGCTGGAGATCCCTCGCAGCTTGAGCCGCCACACGCTTCGCCTCACGAGCAATGATCTCGGGATCGGCGCGGAGGGTCTTTTTACCACCATTCATGATGTCGTCATGTTCAAGAGCACTGTGCACTCCAGTTCGTGCAAAAATGGAAGAAAGCACACGATCTTCCTTCTGTGTTTTGTTGCCTTCTTCGCCAGACTCAGCAGCTTGCTTCTCTTCATCCGGGTTGCCTCGGAAATCTTCTTGGCGCGAAATACCAGTGATGGTTGACATTTCTGCCGCAGCCTGTTGTTTTTCAGGTTCGCTTGTCGAAGTAGTTGGTTCCGCACCATCCTCATCTGCGTTGTCATCCGCACCAGAAAGTTTCACCTCGGTGCCCTTGAAGATGTTGCCCGTCTCTGTCTGACCATCTTCAGTGCCGCCGAGCGTGAAGAGGTCGTGTAAGTCTTTCAACTGGAACGTCTGTCGCTGCTTAGGGTCGCGCAAAATTTTGTTTGTCAGAAACTGCTTGAAGATTTGTCGATGATAGATCTTTTCTTCGATCGTACCCGCAGTCATGAGGCGGTATATCTCGACTTCACGCTTCTGGCCGAGACGCCATGCTCGCTCGCGGGCTTGTATATCGGTCGATGGGTTCCAATCAGGGTCGTAGATGATGACTCGATTGGCACCAGTGAGATTGACACCGAGCCCACCAACTTTGGTCGTCAATAGAAACACATGTAAATCTGGATTGTTGTTGAACTCATCAACAAGGTCTTGACGGTCCTTGATGGAAGTGTTGCCATCCATGCGTCGGTAATTGAAACCGTCCATGCCCTTGACAAAGTCTTCCATGATATCGAGCATGATACGATGCTGCGCAAACAACAAGGTCTTGTGCCCATTGCGTCTCCAGATCTCGAGGAGCGCTTTGACAACTTGCATCTTGCCGCTCTTGGCACCGCTGCCGTACACATAGCCAGGGCGCTTAGACAATGTTTTGTGCTCCACCAGATCTGGATGATTACAGATCTTTCGCAAGATGTCGATACCATATAATGCCTGTCGCTTGCCGTTCAAGATAGACGTCATCTCTTCTGAATTCAAGAAGCTCTGGTAAGACTCAAGCTGTAATTTGGTCAATTTGCAGAAGAGAACTCGCTCACTCTTCTTGGGCAAGTCGGCGGCAACATCAATCTTGAAGCGCTGCAACAAGTATGGGCTGATGGCATCCTTGAGTGTCTCGGCACACTGCATTGCCGTTTCGACCTGAAGGTTTGAGGCATTGGCGTAGCCTCCGAGTTTGATCGGAATTTCGAACTGATTGCGGAAATCGACCAGTGTTCCAAGACGCATTGGAAAAACAAAGTCAAAGAGTGACCAGAGCTCTGTTAGATTGTTCTGCATCGGCGTACCCGAAAGGATGAGTCGGTTGTGGGTGCGCAACTCCTTACAGTATATTGTGATGGCTGTGTTCGGGTTGCGAATCTTATGTCCTTCGTCAAGTACTGCGTACTCCCACTCTGTTGGGATTAACAGCTCTGCATAAGTTTGCAGGCCTGAGTACGTAGTGACGAGAACATGTCCGTCACGAGCGACCTTGTCAACGATACGCTTAGCTGCCTTGCCAGCTTTACCAAGTCTCTTCTCCCGGGTGTACTCCATTTCTTCCAGATCGTCTTCGATACGGGCTTCTCGCTTAACGTCCAGCATCCCACTGCCTGAAGTATGTAAAATCGAGACTCTCAATGGTGGCCACCAGCGGTGGAATTCGTTGACCCATTGCTGCATTACGGTGGCAGGACAGACCACTATGATCGGTTTCGTGACTTTCTTCGAGTAGTGCAATGCGGCAAGAAACGAGATGACTTGTACTGTTTTACCAAGGCCCATCTCGTCGCCGATAATTCCGCCGACTTGCTGCGAGTAAAGCTCCCATAACCATTGAACTCCCGTTTTTTGATAGTCGAACAGCGCTGGGTATATGTCACCAGGAATGTGAAGACCGCTTTCCAAGACTGTGTCAGCGCGGGTCGGGTGGGGCAGATGCCATTCTTCTTCCTCGCCGTTGTCGACGGTGCTATCGTCCCGCGCAGCGCGTCTCCTGGTTACCCAGCCACCGAGACGTTTTTTGTATACAGACTCGTTGCCATCGTCGATACCTGTGAGATCTTCTGGAACTTTGGTCTTTCGAGGTGTTCGATCGGGTGGGGGCGTGGTGTCCGGGATGAATTCAGCCTCACTCTCCTCGTCGTCTTGAGATCCAGCTCTTTGTGTTTCGGACTGCTTTTCGGAGGGTTGTTCCCTTCTGCTCCCAAGACGTCTTCGCTTGGCGGGTCGTTGAGATGCAAATTCTTCTTCCTGTAATCTTTGTGCCAGTTCCGCGTCCGTCTCAAACCCAGGTGCAAGCAAGTTCCGATGCGACCTTGGCTCTGCTGCCTGCATCTCAGCGCCATCCGGTGTCCCATCAATCTCTGCGTCCTCTTCCTCTTCCTCAGCGTCCATGAGAACATCGCCTAGACTCGAGGAAGTTCGCAAAAGTGATCCTCCGACTTTTGAGAAGGGCGTTATTTTGCCTGTCCTAATCAGAAATTCACGGTGGCTCTCCCCAGGCAATCGCTTAGAGCTCTCTTCTTCAGCGGTACCTTCTCCCATTTCCTGACCGTTCTGCTGGCGCTCAGCCATTCGCTTGCGGATCTGCTCAAGATCATTGTCGGCGGTGTCGATTTGAGCCTTGTAATGCTCCACCTCGGCGCGAATCTTCTGTTTCGTCGCATGGTTGCCGAACTCTGTGAGTTTCTGCTCAAGTCGCCGCACTTGCGCATCCAGTCGATCACGGTCCTTTTGGGTTTTGTGCAGGCGCTTCTGGTCGCGCTCGTCGGCTTGTTTCGATAGAAGCTGATCTGCTTGTCGCCCAATGTCGCGCTCGAGGTCGTCTTGGTCGCGCACACCAGTGGCAAGCTCCGCGAGCTGTGCAGCCTCTTCGTCAGGCTCCGCCATGGCTGGAAAATTGCTTGCCTGTGAGAGAGTGAGAAGAGTGAGTTATTGAAAGTGATGGGGAGCAGACAATCGCGAGTGATGACGTAAGGTGAACTTGGGGAAGGCAGCAACGCGCTAGTCCCGGATTAAGCTGCTTCACGTGTTCACGTGTTGGCTTGCTTGACAGAATAAATTGATCTACATATGCAGGTATCTAAGGCTGCAAGCAACTCAAACCCCAGCTGCGCAGCAGAATAAAACAGCCAAGTTAGACGTAAGATATGCTCCTTCTCGCACCGTCGCCACTGATAAGCCTGTTGCAGGTGCTACCAAAAGCATTAGCGATACTCGGCGCAGGAAATAAAAACATTAGACGGCGGTCCCTTCCCAAGCGCGAAAGAGGAGCGGTTCGGACGATGAGGGCAAGCGACACTGTCAGTATGCGACCTTCACTCAGAAACACCTGAAGTGGTGACCGCCTGGGGGGTAACTTTGGTACATGTTACCATCTGTTTCGTGGCTTCCATTTGTCATCACCCAGGCAGCTCTTTCCGACATGTGGTTTAGATCACCGTAGGCTCCAGTTAGCCGATGAAAGGTATCGATCATCGCATATTCATGACCGGCGACCATGGACATTTGAAACTGCAATTCCATCACTATCAGCACTCATACGGTCTCCCTGCCACTTGAGCTCCAAGGTTATGGAAATCTAGATAACGGAATACTTACAGTTGCGTGCCACGCAGTATAGGCAGGCGTGCAACTTTCGTTCCCGTTCCAATCCAACCAGCATTCGCTATTGTCCCATGAATCGAAAACCCATTTGGTCATCGCGGCATCACCAGCATTGCAAGCGGCCTTAATCTGCTTTTCAGTCACTCCGTCCCATCGATGACCTCTGAGATCATAGCTGTAGTAGACACCCCTGTACTTCTTCTTGCAGTCCAAGGTGGCGTTGAGCAACGGGCCGTTCGGTAGATCTCCTGCCATCTTGGGTGGATGTGGGATGGAGTGAATTTCTTTTATCCAGTATCCTCCTGGTATAACAATGTCGGCCAGGATGCTAGGGATTACTAGGAATGCGACAGAGAACAGAGCGGCGATGAAACGCATGTTGAAGGTCCGGTGGAAGGTTGGAGCAGAGTGCTTGAGAGTTCTGTTCGGTACGGACACGTTGATGTCGAGTGTATTGCTTGATCTCCGAACAATATGGCGTTGCTTGGTAAAGAGCCGTTTATTATGGCTGAAAGATTCGATAGTACTACAAGATGGCCTCGAGAGACATGATTCTGAATGTCGGGCGCGGCCATGGCAAGTAACGATCCAAATTCCCATTGACTGTATGCTGCTTTAGTGTTTCCTACCTATTTCGTTTACAAAGCAAGCCGATAGGCTGGTAAGTTGCTGCTGATCGAAATCTGATGCTGACCTTTCTATGGTTCGCACCACGTATCAAGGTCCACAGTGTACATGTATGCACAGCTGCTTTGACACTCCTGTACCGTAAAAATGTTTAGAGGTCGCGAAGTGAATGGCCATCGACATCACATTTCTGTCAGTTGTCAGCATCGGTTTGAGTTGACTGTGCCTGAGCAGTGAGAGCGAAGCTGGAAAGCGGCAATCCGGCTCCTTCCTGAACAGTGTGACGTTGTTCGAATGCGCCTAGTCCAGTCTACAGCACACAGCACAGCACCGCGCTGGCAAGCACATGCACAAGCAAATGCCCTGCTGCTGTCACGTTGCAATTTTTCCTCTGTTGTGCCACGGCCATGCTTCCTCTCCCTAATTTCCCTTGATTAACACTTCTCTGACAATGGTCTCTTTCTGGCCCTTCCGTCGCAACGACACCACATCAGCCGCTTCCTTCGAAAAGACGCTCTCCCAACTCAGCACTAAAATCAACCGTTACTCTACACAACTCGAGACTCTCCGTACGAAACAGCGGCGCTACAAAGCGTTGCTGACCCTCTATGCCGGCTTCTCATACATTCTGGTAGCTGCTATCCTCGTTCTCGTCACCGGCTGGGACAAATGGGGTGCTATTGAGTATACCGCCGTAGCTGGCGGCCCGGTCGCTATCATCGGCCTACGCTGGGTGCTGAATGCATGGTACGATTATCGCATCAAGAGCGTGCAGTCACGGCTTCAGGATGCCACGAAAGAGCGCGAGAAGGTCATCGAGAAGCTCAAGATTGCTACAAAATACGATTCCACCCAGCAGTTGCTCGACAAATACGGCGGCGGCGGAGCAGGGAACAAGGAAAGCCAGCAGCAGCAACAACAAGACGGCAAAAGCTCCAAACGCAAGCCTTCAGGCCGCCAAAGCCTGCCCGCGCAATTCCAACAGCAACAGCAAGGAGCTCGTACCGGTTTCGCTCCACCGCCCACAGCCAACATCGCAGGCCGTCAACCTCCTCCCGCCAATCCTCTCGACGCCCGCCTACGCTCTGCCACACTGAACTCTACCCCACCACCACAAGCAGCAAACGAGTCCTTTGCTCCCAATGCCTTCCCAAGCCATGCCGTACCACCTTCACAACAATCCACGCAATACGCTCCCAGCCAGCCGGCGTGGTACGATCGCATCATGGACGTGATCCTAGGCGAAGACGAGACGCAAGCTAAGAACCGCATCGCGCTGATCTGCTCACAATGCCGCCTCGTTAACGGACAGGCACCACCTGGAGTCCGAAGCTTGGAAGACGTCGGACGCTGGAGGTGCAAAGAGTGCGGCACAATGAATGGCGTGGAGAGCGAGGTGGGAAAGGTGTTACAGCAGGCAGAGAAGCGTGGGATTGATGTCAAGGAGAAGGCTGTTGAAGCTGAGAAGTCGGACTCGAGCGAGTGATGGGTCCCGGGACGACTCCAGAGCATGCAAAGTAATGTTGATAATCTTCGATGCATAGCGACATCATTACCTGGAGTCTTGGGGTACAACGTGGTATGGGGAGTCGCTGGTGACAGCAGTCCACAGACGAAAGTTATGGTGTATGCGATTTTACAGTATAGTACATTGAGCTTATCATGCTCTTCTTCTTCCTCCTCACTTGCGCGGCGCAGCAGCAGCTGGCGGAGTAACGTCCTTGAAAGGATACTTCAGCTCGTCGTCCTTGCGCATGTAGTGTTTTCTCCGCCTCTTGGTTGTGACGTGCTCCACCATCATCTCGCGCACGTGGGTCTTCATGAAGCCTCGGATGAACCTAGGATCCCAGAGCTCCGAGGCGATTCCCAGGTCTTTGCAGCAGCGCATGAGGGCGTTGGACTTGCAGCCCTCGGTCGCGGTGGGGATGCCGTCGGGGTCGAAGTATTGCTGTTCGCCGCGAGCGAGGGAGACGAGGCTGGAGTGAACTGATCAGCGTGTGATCCCTGTGTAGACATGGTCGAGTGTGCTTACCGTCCTCCACAAACGAGACCGTATTCTCTTGTCACCAGCTTGCCTGTCACGATGGTCTCGCCTCGAGGCGCAAGACCCCAGCCTCCGGGCCCGAAAGCCTTGTTCAATATGCGCCTGTACTTGATCTCGGGCAAGTAGAGGATTCCATCGGGCTTGATCTCGATGTCGTCGGGGTGGAGCTCGGCTTGGAGGATCGCGCTCTGCTCGGCGGTGAAAGGAGAGCTGGAGAGGCCATGGTATGATCGCGTCCAGTCAACTTGTCGCTCGTTCTCGTTGAGAGTAGGAGGTGGGTCGACGAGGCCGTCTGTCAGGGAGCGAAGGGCGCCGGAGGTTGCTGGTGAGAGGCTGTTGTTGTCATTGGCATTTGAAGGGCTTGCGGGGACGACTTGAGGAGCGGCGGTTTGCGGTGTGGGTGTACGCGGTGCTGGCCTAGCTGGTGCTGGAGCTGATGATTGTGCTGCGGCGGGTGGGCTCTGTTGCCATCGGTTGGTGGAGGACGAGACGGCGCGGTGTTGCTGGTAGAGGCAGACTGCCCGATGGCGAGTCTGGTCGACAGTCCTGCGTGAGGGTGTGGCGAGGTGGGCGAACAGGCTTGCGCCTGCACGTCTTGATTGTAGTGCACTCATTGTGGTGTAGTTTGTTGGTGATGAAGAGAGTGCTCAATCTGGAATTCCCACGCACGACTCGGTCTTCGACGTTGTGCTACTGGTCCGCATTGCGCCTGAGGAACACGTGCCTTAGGGGTACGTTGATGTCGATCATGGCATTATGTTGAAGATAGCTCGAAAGGAAACTTATTGAGCAGAGTGAATTTATAATACAAGATCCTGCGTGTGCAACGAGTATAGTTTACAGCATTCGTGTTGAGGTGCGGCAACACGCCACCTCCAAATCCCAATCCCAAGCTCCACCACCACCGAGCCAAAGCAAATCACTCATCAAGCATCCTTCGCCGACGTCCTGTCGTTGTTTCCCTGCTGCTTCCAGCACTGCTTGAACGACTCCATCTGCCATTAACACCGTTAGTGTTTTGCCGTTAGTTCGGCTCAAAAGCAACCTCGGCCACCAGATCGGCGCAAGACATACCTCGTCCTTGCAAGCCCGCCAGTCCTTCTTCTCGTAGAAGCAATCGTTCAGCTTGGTGTTCTCCTCTGCATTAGGACTCGGTCAGTCTAAACTCGAAAGGAGACCATCAAAATCAATTATTACCTGCACAACCCGTGCTAAAGATTCTGGTCTCCCTGATTCCAGTCAGCATCGAAGTGGCCATACGGAATTTGGACATTGGACGCACCACTCATCGGGCTCATCGTCATCTTCGACGCTCTCATCAGGCTTGCGATCGCTCTCTGCGTTAGACATCTTGAAGTTCCAACTACTTGGTTGTTGGGTATTCAAGAAGAAGGAAGAACTTCGCTCCCACAGCAGTCAGATAGAGCGGAACCTCTGCGCACGTGACACCCGACAACACCTCGACCAACAATGTCGACCAAACGCGTCAATGTTCTGGTATATGCCGGTGCTGGGTCGACCACTTCCTCTGTCCGGCACGCGGTCTGGTCTCTTCGTCGTCTACTGGGTCCCAACTATGCCGTCCTTACCGTCAGCGCTGACCAGGTTCTGAAAGAACCTTGGATGGCTTCTTGTGCGCTCTTGGTTATGCCTGGCGGCGCTGATATGGGCTACGCCCGGACTCTGAATGGCGCAGGTAATAGACGTATCAAGCAATACGTGCAAATGGGTGGCAAGTATCTAGGCCTCTGTGCTGGCGGATACTACGGCTCCGCAAGATGTGAATGGGAAGTTGGAAAAAAAGGTATGGAAGTTGTTGGCGACAGGGAACTAGCCTTCTTCCCTGGTATCTGCAGAGGATTGGCTTTCAGTGGCTTCGAATACCAGTCCGAGGCAGGCACCAAGGCTGCCGCTCTGCAAGTCGTCAAGGAGACTTTGGCTTCTGGAGGCGGTGCTGTTCCGGAACGTTTACGAGTCTACTACAACGGCGGAGGGGTTTTTGCTGATGCCGATACCTTTCAAGATAGAGGCGTGGAAGTTGTTGCCAGATATACGGTCAAGCTTGACGTGGATGGTGGCGATGCGGCATTGGTGTATTGCAAAGTTGGGGAAGGAGGAGCTCTGCTCTCGGGCCCACACCCAGAGTATGTCTTATACTGTCATCTATCTTTTGTTCTTGCTGAATACTGACCATCAACAGGTTTTCTGGTACCAACCTCAACCGCGATGAGCCGTCCGGTCCTGCTAACTACCGTGAAGTTGTCGATGCCCTAGTCGAAGACGAGAAGCAACGAGTCGATTTCATGAAAGCATGTTTGATCAAGCTCGGGCTTGAAGTGAGCCAGCAAACTGAAGCGGTACCGTCCCTCTCTCTTTTGCATCTGTCTGCTGCAGAAGCTGGCGCTGTGTCTGAGCTTGTGCAAGGATGGCAAGATGCTGGCGTCATGGCCAAAGACGATGGGCGTGAGGTCATCAAAGGCGAAAACGAGACTTTCATTTTGCAGCCAGACAGCGATGACAGCTGGAACATGGGCGCCGTGCAGAAAGCTCTCACTGAAGCAGCCGGCCATGAGAACGAGGCTGATCAGTCTGAGGACAGGCTAGTCGATTATAACTCTCTGCCGAAACGCGTGCTTCTACATGAATTATCAACACCCGACAGCAAGCAGACTCCATACTTCAACCACAACGCTTTTTTCTGGAACATGAAAGACTATCATGCCCAGCACCGTGAGTCTCCTCATGCTTTTGGTAAATTGCTCATGTATGGCGAAGTCGTCACTAGCACCAATACCATGCTCGACAAGAACCCATCTTGGCTCGAGCACCTCCCTACCGGCTTTGTCGCGACTGCAACAACACAGGTCGCTGGTCGTGGCCGAGGCTCGAATGTTTGGGTCTCGCCTCCAGGCAGCATGCCATTCAGCTTTGTGCTCCGCCACTCACTCGCCCTTTCGAACTCCGCTCCTGTCGTCTTCGTACAATATCTCGCCGCCCTTGCGGTCGTCAAAGGTATCCAAGGCTACGACACCGGCTACGAAGCCATGCCCATCAAACTAAAATGGCCAAACGACATCTACGCCCTCGACCCGACCAAGCCTGCAAGCGAGAAGGCCTATGTTAAGATTGGTGGCATCCTCGTCAACTCCTCCTATTCCGGCGGTGACTACACGCTCGTCGCGGGCATAGGTCTGAATGTCACCAACGCCGCGCCCACCACTTCACTCTCCCAGCTCGCCGCCAAAGCAGGCCTCCCCGCACTTACCGTCGAAAAACTCCTCGCGTCAATCCTCGCGCACTTCGAGGCGATGTACACCCGCTTCTGTCGCACAGGTTTCGACCGCCACTTCGAAGACATGTACTACCGCAACTGGTTGCACATGGACCAGATCGTGACGCTGGAAACGGAGGGTGGCGCCCGTGCGCGCATCAAGGGCATCACAACTGATTGGGGTCTGCTTGTGGCTGAGGAGCTGGGTTGGCAGGATCGCCCGACCGGCAAGAAGTGGAGCTTGCAGAGCGACAGCAATAGTTTTGATTTCTTTAGGGGGTTGTTGAAGAGAAAGGTGTAGGAAGTTCGACTCTCAATGATTAGATTTCTTGTGGGCTTGAGCATGGCGTCGGAGATGTATGTACGCGTAGCAGAGCGGAGTTTTGTGAAAGACGGAATTGCCACAATGTATGCGTGCTGTAATATTGGTCTCCTCGACCATGATACCACCACTAATTTAGTGCACTTTGTTTCACCACGCAGAACGTACTCTCCGCGTCAGATATGCTGCTGCCAAAGACGCTGGATTCAAATTGTTGCGATCGGCCGTTGACAGTCCTGTATGTCATGCCGTGTGTACCTACAGCAGTCGAAATCATCCCTAGGCGTTATCTTCGCACCATACGTGCTGCTAAGTTTCGCTCTGTGCTCATTTCACCACTTCTGACTATCGAGGTCGCTGGATAAGTTCGATACAGCGCCTCCTCTGCCCCCCACGAGGTATCCATTCACTTGACGTGCTCTCGAAGCCATATCTTTGACAGTCTTCGGTGCTGTACTCAAGTTTCGACACCTAGCCGTCAAGATGTCGATCCGTAGGGACAATAGCAAGTTCTTTGATTGAGTATGCAACATCGTGGCTGCGGCGCAAATTGAGTGCTGTTACTATAGACGCTGGCCACATGTTGATCGTACCTACTGTCATTGGGAATCGTGGAGCTGCTTTCTTCTTGTCTTCTCTCGTATTTTATTTCTTATGACTGCACACATTGAAAATTAATCAATCCTGTGTTCTATTGTTGAGCGTTCATTATCTCCATCTCCATTACTGATCCTCTTGCCCCTGGGGCTACTGATAGCAGCACCAATATTCCGCTGGGCGACTTTTGGTGTGTCGACGTACTTTTTTAATAAGTCATTTGAGCTGCTACATTATTAGCCACTGTCGACAAGAACAAGGAAGGCGATGGTTGCCGCGGAAAGCGCATCTCGAATTCCGCCGGCCTGAGGCGTTCATGGCTTGGCACTAATTTGAGAAATTACAGTCTGGCGACAGCGAGCTGCTCGAAGAGCATCACCGCCAACGCCGACAGCAATATGGATTCCGACGAAGAGACCCTCGCGAACGACTACCGTCAGGCGGCCGCCTATGAGGGCGAAGACTATGGTCTCGAGCGCACCGACTCGAGCAGCGGTCCCCAGGATCTCCAGGCGCAACTCCAGGCCGCTGCCCAACCGCTCGAATACCAGGCGACCATTGAGACGAAGATCTCGTCCTACGACCAGTACTGCAACCTCTTCCACTTCATCTTGAACAGCGAGGGTCCCGTGGATATCGAGGTGCCTTCACCTTTCTGGGCCTGGGACGTGATCGACGAGTTCATCTACCAGTTCCAGTCATTCTGCTCATACCGCACGAAGGCCGCCTTCGCTCAGGAATCTGGCCAGGTCAGCGAGGAGGATTTGCAGATTCTGCGCGAGAACCCGAACACCTGGGGATGCTACTCTGTCCTGAACGTCCTCTACTCCCTCATCCAGCGCTCGCAGATCAGCGAGCAGCTCGCCGCGAGGAAGCGCAATGAGGACCCCACACCGTACATGGGCGAGTACGGCGGAAGGCCGCTGTACCAGATGCTGGGCTACTTCTCCATCGTCGGTCTCTTGAGAGTCCACTGCTTGCTCGGTGACTTCGCCCTGGCCCTCAAGACCCTCGACGACATCGAGCTCAACAAGAAGGCCATGTTCGCGCGTGTCACCGCCGCCAACTTCTCCACCTACTACCACGTCGGATTCAGCTACATGATGATGGGCCGCTACGCCGACGCTCTCCGCTCCTTCAACCACATCCTGATTTACATCTCCCGCACCAAGAACTTCCAGAAGGGCGCCCAGTACGACAGCATTGCCAAGAAGAGCGACCAGATGTACGCACTTGTTGCCATCTGCGTGGCCATGAACCCCACTCGTCTCGATGACACCATTCACACCGCTCTCCGCGAGAAGTACGGCGACCAGCTCGCGCGCATGCAGCGTGGTGGTCCCGAGGCCCTCCCCGTCTTCGAGGAGCTCTTCCGCGCCGCCTGCCCCAGGTTCATCTCCCCCACTCCTCCCGACTTCGACAACCCCCAGGTCAACGTCGACCCTGTGGAGCACCACCTTGCAATCTTCATGAAGGACGTCAAGAACAACATGTACGCTTCCACTGTCCGCTCTTACCTTAAGCTCTACACCACCATGGACATCACCAAGCTCGCTGGCTTCCTCGAGGTTGATGCCGAGACTCTCCGCGGCTGGCTTCTGGTCAACAAGCAGCGCTCAAGACAAGTACGCCACACCGAGGGCCCGCTTCTTGAAGGCGAGATTGTCAGTGCGAACGATTTGGACTACGCCATGCAGGGCGATTTGATTCACGTTGCGGAGCAGAAGGTGGGCAGGAAGTTCACGGAATACTTCCTCAGGAACTGCACTCGCATGTACTAGGAGAGAAAGTGTGAGAGAGAGCTTTGAGATGGAGTCAATGATACCTGCGGCGTCAAAAAAGGAAAATGGTTGCCTGAGGCTAGGCATTCACGATTACGGTGATGGAGATAGATAACGAAAACCTAAGTTCGAAAGTTTGCAACATTTGTCTCTCACAAGGGCGGTGTAGGTGTCTGACATATGTGCCTAATGATATGAGCACATGAGCTAAGGAGATACCTGGCTGTAAGTCTCGCAGCAACTCAATGGTGAGCAGGCTTTTTCATGAGAGATTTTCATTGAGGTGAACATGGCACTTCGTGAGGCGTCATGTAGCCGAAAAGAGCAAAATATCTGTATGTAGATAGGGAGTTGGGACACGTCTACTTTCACATGCCAGATCACGTGTCAAACAAAGCCCTAGACTTCGTTCATCTCGTATGATAATTATTACAGCGGACCCTTAGCCCGCGCTAACCTGTTCCTAGGCGGTCAGTGGCGGGGCCCGCCTCGCCCTCGTACGATGGTCTGGGGAATTTGTTGAATTGTTGGAAATTACCCCCTTGCCCACATAAACACCCGTGTTTCCCATTGCCCACTCGTCTTCACATCTCCACCAATCCTTGCATTGCTGCTTACCGTTCTTCACCACCCTTCAACTATCCCTCCACCTTTGCCTTCAACGGCAAACACACAAAAAGCCACCTACAATGGCTTCCACCACCGCCCTCGAGCCCCAGGACTTCAAGCGTGATGCCGACTTCAAGAACGCCCTCCACGGCAAGACCGGCCAGAGCGCCAACTACTACATGAACATGCTGGGCAAGAACAAGGAGGCACAAAAGGAGGCTGTCGACGAGTACTTCAAGCACTGGGACAACAAGGCCGCCAAGGACGAGACCGATGCCGACCGCAAGACTCGCCGTGACGAGTACGCCACCCTCACCAGACACTACTACAACCTCGCCACAGACCTTTACGAGTACGGTTGGGGCCAGAGCTTCCACTTCAGCCGCTACAGCAAGGGTGAGGCCTTCAAGCAGGCCACCGCCAGACACGAGCACTACCTCGCACTCAAGATGGGCCTCAAGGAGGGCATGAATGTCTTGGATGTCGGCTGTGGTGTCGGTGGACCCGCAAGAGAGATTGCCAAGTTCACTGGCTGCAACGTTATGGGCTTCAACAACAATGACTACCAGATCGAGCGCGGCACCATGTACGCCAAGAAGGAGGGTCTTGACAAGCAGATCTCCTTCACCAAGGGTGATTTCATGCAGATGGACTTCCCCGACAACAGCTTCGATGCCGTCTACGCAATTGAGGCCACCGTCCACGCTCCCAGCCTTGAGGGTATCTACAGCGAGATCTTCCGTGTGCTGAAGCCTGGCGGTGTGTTCGGTGTCTACGAGTGGTTGATGACTGAGAAATACGACAACGACAACCCTCACCACCGTGAGATCCGTCTCGGCATTGAGCTTGGTGACGGTATCAGCAACATGGAGAAGATTCACGTTGCTGTCGATGCCATGAAGACCGCTGGCTTCGAGCTCGAGGTCAACGAGGACTTGGCTGACCGCGACGACGAGCTCCCCTGGTACTGGCCTCTCAGCGGTCAGCTCAGCTACATGCAGAGCATCTGGGACTTCCCCACGCTCGTTCGCATGACCAAGTTCGGTCGCGGCGCTGCTCACAGATTCGTTGGTGCGCTTGAGACCATCGGTCTTGCGCCCAAGGGTACCCAGAAGACCGCCGACTCTTTGGCTGTCGCCGCTGACGCTCTCGTTGCCGGTGGCAGGGAGAAGCTGTTCACACCCATGTACCTCATGGTCGGCAGGAAGCCCAACAAGGCTTAGAGCGATGGGCATATGAGGACGACGCTTATACGTCAATCAATTTCTTGCGATGCATTTGGGCTGGGCGTTCTGGGGTGGCGGAAGGGCTCGACTACCCAACAAAAAGGTCGATTTTCTCAACGCTATAAATATACATAACTTAAGGACTTGTAAATGACGGTCGATACTTTTCTACCTTGCATCACTCTTACGATCACTCTTTTCCAACCTCCCATCTGACGTCCTTCTAATTTCGTCAATATCGATCGTCGAAAGCACTCTCAGACCACTTTGCCTCGATACGTCGGTCAACGAGGCGATCAAAGCGATGACACCTGCGCCTCACGTTATGCACGCTTTCGAAATCAAAAAGGTGCCACTCCCAGCCCTGACCTGCCCTAACGGGCCGCCGGACGGTCGCCTTCGAAGCTTCCATCGAGCGACGCATGGCTTGCATGTCTCGCAGCACGCGAGGCGGCACGCGCCACACCTTGTGGCCCGCGTGGGATCTTGCACGGCATGCCGCCGCGGTTTCATAGAATTGAGAAACTATCAACCGAATAGAGTCTCGAGAGAGAAATAGCCGCCGCGGAGAGAACTTGGAGCTTCTTCTACCGGAAGAGTTCGGCCCCCGAGGCTATATCAGACGGCGAGGCGCCGACGCATGGTGTGCTGCCTCGAGCCGTCCTTCTAGCGCGATGTCATGCAGCGCACTGTACCTTTGGAGTAGGAGGTACTGTAGAGTGCTTTGATGGTGTTGCAAGGCGCGAACGCTGGCTCGGCAGATTCCTTGCTCAGGCCATGTGCGCGACACGTGCGGGCGGGTTGCTCTAGTCTGGTCCCGCGCGGCTGCACATCCCATGCGATGATGCACGTAGGCGAGGACGGTGGCTTTCGCGAACGATAGGGCAGAGGGAGGCGTCATACATACGAATCGATACTAGAGACGGGCTAATGGTGTCATCTACCATGCGTCCAGTCCGCTGCTCGGCGATGCTCTGGCCTGGGCGGCCTCGTGAACGTGCTCGCAGGCTGTATACGGGCAGTCCAGGGCTGACTGCCATGGCTTATCTCGGGCATTATCAGTACCACGAACACCACAGCGCCGCTTACCCAGTGTTGGACGCATTGAGGCTGACGAGCCGTCGTTGCTGATACGGTCCATGACGGCTTGAAGACGCAGGGAGCCGGTGGTACGATATGCTGTAACCGAGCGCGATGTATCTGGCCATGTGGCACGCACGCGAGGATCGACGGTGCGGCATCAGGAGCACAGCATGAGGGCCATCGGACAGCTAGGGCCGCCGGGGGACCTCACGTCTCGATGCAGCATGCGACGTGCTGGTTTGAGACGGCGGATGGGCTCCTGGCATTATTGATGGCCATGGTTCGGCGCGGGTGGTAGCGACTTTACGGGAGCCCAGTATCAGACTTGTTTTAAGCTATCTTGCGCATGCCGGAAATGCTCGGTGGCGGGTTTTGGTTAGTGTGTTGAGTCAGTTAACGGAAGGGGAGAGGAGGTGGGAAATTGCTCAATGGAGATCGATTGATCTATATGGGAGTCACATGCAACATCAAAGTCTTGACATGGAACATCCATTGATCTGCTCCACGCGTGGTGTACAGAGACCAGAAGCTGTAGTACACGCGTATCCCAAGATGCGATGTCTCACTGTCGCTAGCGGCGCGATCTCCCGTCCCAGCTTGGTGGTTCGAGGCCCCACGTGGCGCAAAGACTATCCAAGCGAGTGAACAAGCTGAACCACTTCAACCCATACTCAGCAAGGCAACTGCAGCGCTGCCTGCAATGGGAAACTCTGCCTGCATAAATGCCCAACCAAGCGGCCCTGTCATTTCGGCAGGCCGCATCCGAGCTGTGTGTGCTCGCTGCACTCCCAGCGCACAGCACGCTCGTTTGTAGTAGTCTATTGCTCCTCCAGCTATTGGTCACTTATGCGCTAGTTAGGCGCAAAGCCTCGTCTGGTATCCAGCGGACTTGTTCGGATCGATCATCGCAGTCCTTGGGACCTATATGACCGAGCTGTATGTAGTGCTCCAGCAACAACCCACTCTGCCCACTTTGATCCCAGGAAGCCATTGCCTGCCAGCCATTTGCTATGCTTTGCCATGCCATCGGTGGCTGAAGCGACCAGTCAGACCATTATTGTGGCTGTCTGGCCGCCTACCGTAGCTTGCCGCGCGCTGGAATACGGTACTTTACTTTCGGTTGGCACAGAGAGTGCCCGTGATTCTTCCATTGTCTGGATAGAGCCATGGACCCTTCAGGTGCCTCCTTCGGTCCACTCCGGCGCACGGTCAAGGCCACCGCGTGTGGCAGCCATGTCACGACCAGAACACTACTGCACGCAGCAATGCCTGCTCGCTCGCACAGCCATTGATCATTCATGGTAAGCGGCAGATGAAGCCACGTCGGGTCATCCGTTTAGCGAGGCTTCTTGCGTTGGCGATGCCGTGGCAGCCCTCAAGCCAGTGATATCACTGCAAGACACGAGCGTCAGTAACATATTCCAGTCGTCGTTATGGCGTGGGGACACCCTAAAAAGTGGAACGCCCGTAGGATTTGATATATCTGCAAGCACAGCTACCTCTTAGCTACAAGCGTTGAACCCCGGCGCGCTACTGACGATAGCTCTGCACGCGGATCACATTCGTGGAGAACTGGATTCTGTCAAGAGAAATACAGAGGCATGTCCTGCTGAGGGCTACGGCCGGTCATTGCCGAGTCTTCTTATCTCAGACTTATACCGCTGACTCTCAGACACGACACCGTTTCATCACCCCGAACACCTCCGCGCCCTGGTCACCGTACTCACCATCCTCCCTACAGCCAATCACCATCGTGGCCTCACCACTACTCCGGCTCCCTCGTGAGCTGCGAGAAGACATATGTCTCTTCGCTCTTCTTTCTTCTGATACACCCATCTCGCTCATCACAACCTGCCATCAACTCAACATGGAAGTCCAACCACTCCTCTACCAGCGTCCGGTAAAGCTATCCTCCCAAACAAAACTCTTCGACTGGATTCGTCGATCTCGCGGCTCCAACTTGAAACAAGTCCGCCATCTCTCTCTCCAATTGACGGACATCGACATGACGCCCTCACTCGTCTTCGACAGAGCACAGGCCCAGCGCACTCCATCCGCATGGTCAATGTACGAAGACGAACTATCTCGCTTCGATGCCGCTCTACGTTCACTACCCAGTCTGACCGAGATCACCATCGTTCCACCTCGCGCGATGCATTCACAGCTGCTGAGAGGAATGTATTTGTCTCTGTTGGCATTGATACCACGGCTGCACCCCGGCCTGAAGCTGTTGATCATACACGACGAAGAAGCAATGCTCGACGTGGTGACAGCACTCCGAGGACTTCCAAAGGTGATCTTCAAGGACCCGCAAGTTGGCAGAGGGGGTGGAGAGACGAAGATCAAGAAGTCGACTTCGCCACATTCGCGATCACCTCGACGGAAGCTTGTCAAGGTGAAGGTTGAGGGTGATGAATGGTGACCATAGGCTGCGTTCGTTGGCACTTCTGCATGGGTTGCTTTGGGAGCGTGGCGTTTCACCTGCGTATTGCTGTGTAGGACTAATCAGACGGACTATATTAATGCATCGAAACGTGTCAGTTCATATTTCTCTCGGGGCATGCATGGAGGTACATCACCTGATATGTCCAAATTAACATGAAGAACATATTAGTGCATGAACTACATCCAACTGCAGCGTCGAGACATACAATCTTCGTTTTATCGAGAGCATAGGCGGGATATCCCAAGCTCTAGTACGCATTCAAAGTGTTGTACGCACGAGGTAGACATTAACATACAACGACAATGAAAGGCGATTGACCTAACCACGACTACTAGGGTTGTCTACCCTTTCATGTCACCATCCACGAGTTACGCAATCGGCGACCTCGACGTCATTGATTACTATTCACATCACGATCGATCCCTGTACCTGCATCATTCCACTCCACAAAAATGTCGTGCAGCCCGGTACCTGCTTTTGAAATCAATCTTTTGTCTAGCGGTCCTCTTGGCCCCTCGAAGAATGATTGCAAGTTTGCTTGATGCGATCGCTCAGATCGTGAGCTTTGCTTGTGCGTTGGTAGTCGGATTTGCATGCATTGCAATCGATTGAACGAGCGAACGAACGCTTCCACGCGTAAGATGGCTGGCAAGATCGACATGCCGGGTGGGACTTGACGGCGACGCGACGCTTCCTAACTTCTCATCAGGTAAACTGCTCGGAGGAGTGGAACCAGACCATGTAACTCACGTGTACCTCTCTCTCTCTGCCGTGTGCGACCTGACTTTATTAACCCTTCGGATAGCCTGTAACGCAGCTCTTCGCTCAAAACAACACGCGCACCTCTCATCTGAAAGAACCGCCCCAGCACATTCTGTCCCACTCCTCGAATCCTTCTATACCTCAATAAAACACCAGAAAACCATGTACCTCCCAACCCTCCTCTTCGCAACCCTCGCCACCGCCCTCCCAACAACAACAGACACCACGACATCTCCAAACCCAGCCAACAACACCAACGCCAACACCTCAAACCACCTAACAAACTTCTACCTCCTCACCACAACATCCCCCACCAAATCCCCAACAGGCAACTCCTCCCTCCTCCCCTCCGTCAGCGCAACCTCGCTCTTCGACCCCCTCGCCCGCACAACCTACCTCCTCCGCCTCATTGGTCCGGGCTACAACTCCCTCCCGCAATTCAACCTCACCGCCGACGGCACGCTGGAGACCGAAGCCGCGGGCCCGCACGGCGTCGGCGAGTTCGAGTACAACAGCACGCGTGTGCGCGCCGGCGAGGACCTGACGTTTGCGCCGCAGGCGCAGCCGAAGGGGAACTTGGGGCTCGAGGAGGGGTTCTTGCTGAGTGTGGGCGGGGAGACGGAGGGGTGGAGGGTTTGCGAGGGGGATCTTGGGCAGCAGGTCGTAAGTTTTTGCCCCTGAGTCTCGTTTCTTTACCTTACGGTTTTCGTTTTTTTTTCCCTCCTTTCTCCATGGAAGTTTTGGCTTGGAAGGCGTATTTGATGCTTGAGGCTGACTTGTGGTCATTCTTCTTTTTTTGTAGGTTGCTTGGAAGAGCGAAGATGACAGCTGCACGGATACCTTCGTGCATGCGGTCAAGGACGCGCCATATTGAGTTGGCCTTTAGGAGAGAGAGCATGAAAGTTCACGCGAGCAGAAGATGGAAGTGTTAGGAGAATGTGTCCGCAGAGACATTATCATGAAACTATCATGAAGCAAGGCCAGAGACGCCTGACGACAACACACGAATTCAGAATAGTTGACTAGACCTATCCTTCTCGGGAGGAGAATAGAGCAGCCTTTGACTGCATTGTATTATACAGCTTTCTATCGAACAAGAATCGTATCTATAAGAAACTCAGACCAACACCGAAGCTCAGACCCTTTCTGCCCTCCTCTCCCTTGCGCATGACCAGCGGTAGCGAGAAGTTGACCTCGAACCTCGCAGCCGGGTGAGCGTACACGAGACCAAAGCCGGCAGCGGTGCTGGGCAGACCGTTGCTGAGATCGTTGACGGCCTGGGCGAAGCTGCTCTGCACGTCGTTTGAGCTCATTGCCTGGTCCTTGTCCTGTCGTGTATCCTTGAGAGCGAGGAGACGGCCGGCGTTGATGAAGGTCTGGAAGCGAAGAGGGGTCTCCTTGCCCAAGCGGGGAAGAGGGAAGAGCAGAGAGGCTCCACCAGCGGCGTAGACATCGCCACCAAGAGCGTCTTGGCCTTCTCTGGGGCCAAGTCCAGAGAGTCGGAAACCGCGAACGTCAGTGGGACCACCGAGCTGGAAGCGGTCGTTGATCCTGCTCTGTGAGGGAGCGGATTGACCGCCGAGAGTCAGGGGGTAGAGGAGACCACCGCGCAGACCAGCAGTGAAGGACACACCGCTGTCACCTTCGATACCGGGAATGGGAATAGGGACGGCGGCCAGAGACTCGAGCTCGAACTTTCCAAAAGCGACATCACCCTTGAGAGGACCAAGGCCAGCAAGCTCAGTCACAGTCTTGAGCAGGTAGCCGCGAGAGGGCATCATAGGGATGTCTCTGGTGTCGGCAGTCCAGGTGTGGGTGAGCGAGGACTTGAAGCTGTCGCCGGCGTCGGCGCGGATGCTGGGCGAGGCCTTCTCGGCAAGACCGGTGACCTGTCTCCATAGACCATTGTACGCGAAGTCATGCTGGTGGCCGGGAGCAGTACGCCACAGGAACCTGGTGGAACCGCCTCTGAGGACTTCCTCATGCGAAGCCCAGGGCTTGAGGGTGCTGCTCGCAACGCCTCCGACCTGCCATCTCAGATCCGGGTTGGCAAGGATGGGGGTGTCAAAGTTGGCGCTATAGGCGCTCCTGGTCCTCGTTCCCAAGCTGGCGTTCGCGTTCAAGCTCTCGGCGCCTCCGAAGATGTTCCTCAGCACGACGTTCAAGTATGCGCTTCCCTCAGAGCTGCCAGCCTCAGTGCCCGTCTTGATCGTGTACCTGCCCCTCTCTTGCGCGCTGATGAAGACCGCATGGTCGGTGGGTGTGGTGGAAGGGTCGGTCTGGTCCGGAGTGTCGATGTAAGTGCTGATGGGTCTGTGGAAGATGTCGAGTCTGTCGAGCTTGTCCACGGCGCCGCCGATCTCGGAAAGAGCTTCCTGAAGGGTGTACGAGGAGTCGCGGTTGTGGGAGAGGATGGGGTTGAAGATGCGCTCGAGGAAGGCGGTGCGAGTGTGAGGTGCGCCGACCAGACGGACAGAAGAAATGGTCACTGGCTTGGTGGAGTTGACGCCGATCTGCGCGTGTCAGAGGAGATTCCTGAATATTTTGGGCGGTGTATGGTATGCAAGACGTACAATCTCAGCCTGGCGACGCTGGGCGCGATCATACTGGCTCTGAGCCCTCTCGTTGAGCTCACGCTCGCGCTGCTCGATCACTTTGGGATCCACGGGCTTCTTGAGCTGTTCGAAGACCTGCGCGTGGTGGTTGTGTGAGCGTGCGCGTTCCTTGCATGGGCGTTGTTGATTACCTTACATCGTCTCCAGAGTATGGCACAGCCATTGTGAGTGTCCTGTGTGCTGTTGACCCGGGTAGTAGACTCGTCGCACTGCTGCTGTTGCTGCAAGAATACCACCACCACCGCCGCCGCGCATTGAGCTTCCCGCCGAGCTTGAGCCACATTTCGGGACAGCTCGCGTGCCTCTAGAACGCCACTGTCAAAACATCCATCCATCTATCCTCACCACTGCTGATAAAGAAATCTCCATCATCATCCTCATCATCGACTGATAAAGCCATCTCCATCATCCTCATCATCGACTGATCCACCCGCCATCGGCCACTCCGCTCGTCAGCTTCGCAATGCTTATCTCACTCATCTTCTTGGGACTCCTGCCCGAAGTAGACGTCGACTTCCTTATCCCAAGCCATGTCTCCAGCTCGTCGTTCTGTGAAGGCGCATGGCGTAAGACTGCTACTTCGGGTAGACCCGGCTCTCCCGACATGTGATGTTGTGGCATGCTTGCTTCTTCGTCGAGTGCGCACGCTTTGCCGCCTTTCGACACGCGACCGAAGGAGACGAGGTATAGAACCCAGCTGGTCCTCGTCAGCAGGCACGGTAGGTACAGTCGTAAAAAGCTGCTCACCTGAGGATGGTGAATAGCCAGCTTGCCCATTTGAACTCGAAGCAATGCATCTCAAGGGTAACGATGTTTGATTAGCATCCATGTGTTTTTGTATGGTTGTTTCAAATGCTCATAATGCTGAAAGCAACATGTGAACGTTGTAGTCATGTTCGACGGGAGGAAGGCGGGCTACATCAAGTCTCTCGATGGAAAGTACGATGAATGTGTGTACGCCAGCAATTGCAGGCCCGTAAGAAATTCATATCAATGCCGCTCGCTCGCCCTACAACAAACCAAGCAATCCGCAGAAGACTGCATTCGACACCCCACTTCATGCATCATCAAGCGCCGACACACATCTAAAGAACGAGTATGAGCCGCTCACGGTGATCTCCATCAAGAAGAAAGCCACCCAAACATATCCAAGTAGCCGCCAAAACACCATCTCGGCCTTCGTCCAAGGAATCCCGATCTTCTCGTGGACCATGAAGTAAGCAGAGAGCACAGCCTGCTCAACGAGGATGAAAATCCCAAAAAGCTCGTATACCCGCACTGGCGCGAGATTATCGCTACAAGGCCTCGTCTGCCACCCGGTAATGGAGTGCATGATCCCCGAGAAAAGGAAAGACAGCAGGACGATGATCGAGCGCCCGGCAACGGTATGTTTGCGCAGCCCGAAGCACTTTTCCGTCACTACGACGGCGTGTATGGTGAAAGCTTTGCGCATTGCCTTGTGCCAGAAGTGGCTGTACCACCTTCGCAGCGTGTACGCTTCCCTGATCTCGCCAAACAGTGGTGGCCAGCCGTGCAGCGGCGAATTGAAAATCCCGACTGCAATCAGAGCGCAGATGGTGTGTCCGCCGCAAATGCACAGTGCAGAGCCGCTGTAGGCGTAGAAGCACATCACTGCTCTGAACCAAATGTCATGAAATGTGAGAGTACCGTTGATGACTTGAGGCGTCATGTACGTCTTCGAATGTTGCCAGTCTTCGGGTCCCAGATCTTTGGGGTAGAAGCGGTCCCCATCGCGGATGTACAACCAGAGGGAGACGATGCACACCAACACGGTCAGGCGTCTCAGCAGAAAGCCCCGTCTCGTTGTCTCTGGCGGGTCTCGTCGATAAGGCTTGGTTCCCATTCGAGGCGAGAATAAAGCGTTGACGCCCCAATGTAACTTCTCCCACGCGGTCTTGAGCGTGGAGGGCGTACTGAGGTTCAGCAGCACGAGGTAGCAATTTGTGTGAAACGCCATGCCGAACATGTAGTCCGCATATGACGACTCTTCGTACGTATCCCGTCCGCACCGTCGGATGGTTTCCATGCAGATCGCGGCTATGATCGCTGAAATTGCTGAGCGAACGCGTTTTCTCCCAGAGGGTATATAGGCGAGAGAGACCGTGAGGAGAACATGTGCAGTGAGTGTCGGCACGAACACCCGTTGTGTGAAGCGAGTGATGGCTCGAACGTCCATGATTGATCAATCTGCTCTGCAGCCGCCAGTGGTACTGGTCAGCTTCAATTTGCGCCTGCGACGATCGCGCGTTGAAGTCCAAAATGCAGTGCATCCGTGTGCGCACTGTTTCCAGCATTGCTCATGTCCTCTTTGTCACCATAGATGCTATCTGCAGTGTAGTTGTTAATCGCACTGCTCGCAAGCATGGCGGTTTTGTCGCTTTGTCCAACCTCAAAGCCAGCGGCTTACTATTGTTCACCGACCAAGCATATGTCCAACAAACACGTCCGGACCAACTAACAGACACCACCAAATCTCAATACGTACTCATTACCAGTGCCCAGGATCTCGCGTTCAACACACAATTAATCCAAAAATGAAGCTCATCCTCCTCCTCGTCGCCATGATGGCACTCTTCTCCAGCCTCGCGCTCGCCGGCGGCAAGCCATCGAAATACGCCAAGAAGCCAAGCAAGAACGGAGAGGGCGTGTAAGTACTTGCAGGCAGAGAGATCGTATGAAGATGAGATTGACTGACGTTCTTTTTTTTTCCCCAACAGTATTGGCAAGAAGAAGTGCAAACATGGCATGGACAAATCGGGCCACTGTATCAGGGTTTAGTGGTCGATGTGGAGTCGGAATGTAGGACGGGATGTAGTACTACATGAGCTTGACAAGAATGCATGACTTGAATGCTCTTCTTGTCGGAGACGACACCACTGTGTTCGGGTGACGAGAGTTCATTCACCATTCCCACCGTTCATCCTTATGAGCTTGTTCTTTTATGTGCTTGCAATCACTGCCAGTGACGACGAGGCAGTAGCCCATGCCCAGATCCGTATGCGCCAGTCCTTACGGTTCATTACATGATAACTGCTGCTTCGCCGTGAGACGATTCCTGCACTGCCCTTCAACTGCCCCATCGTCACACTATACCTTGCAGAGCAGTCTCGCCGAGCCCTGCAGATACAATTTGGCACCGCACAAGCAAATCCCAGCCGCAATAGACAGACCCCCACAAAACCCGACCGATATAGCGTACGCATCCGGTCCACTCCTGCCCAAGCGCTCGCGAGAGTAGTCCAGGAGAAGCACTGCAAGCGGGTTACCGACGAAGACTGGCACCACGAGACCGAGCCAGAACACGGCCATCGCGGACCCCAGGTGTTTGAGGCCGACGATTGAGGCGGTCACGGGAGCTGCGGCGCTCCAGACGGCACCGCCGGCTGCACCTTGGATGAAGGCGAATACTGCGAGCGCGGCGAAGCTCCTTGCTGGAAGCCAGATTGCGCAGCAGGCAATACCGTCTAGTATGCTGAGAACTATTGCGATGTTGATGCGGCCGAATTTGTCGAGTGTCAGGCCGGCTAGGGGACGTCCTATCATCAGGCCGGCGGCGAGGAGAGATTGGACGATGGCGCCGTGGGATTGGGACAGGCCGAGGCCGTCGGTTGCGAAGATGGCAATGCTGTATAGTGCAACGTAGAAGGACATCACTGTAAGAAGTATCAGTCATATGTCCGGAGTTTCCGCAGCGACATCTTAGCGGTGGGTAGCAAGGCGGCAGAAGCGGCACATACTTGCGAGAGCACCCCAAATCCACACCCATACGAAACCGCGATGAACAAGCCATGAGACTTGTAGTGGCTCTGATCGTGCGCCAGAACCACGAAGTCTGGGCTTCATGGCTAGTATGCAGGGGAGGAGAACCCCGGCCGAAATCGCACCGTTGACCATCAGAGAGTACTTGACTGACAAGCGGTCGATGAGCAGCCGGGTTGTGTTGGACAGAATCACTCCCCCTAACCCGGAGCCGGCGTTTGCGAGGCCCTGCAACAAATGAAGATGAGCACGTGTCGTCTGCGCAAGATGTGTTGGATCACGCTTACTTGTGCCAGACTTAGCTTTCGATCGAACCAATGTGCTAGCAGTGGCTGAGAAGGAACGAGAGTCTAATACGGAGAAGAATTTAAGCCGACGCAGCTTTGATGAGGGATCGCCTTTCGTTATCACTTACGAGCCCGAGACCTAGATAGGTTAGCTGAATCGTGGAGTCTCTGTGGCAGAAGCACACGACTGCTTACCTACGCCGAAGACAAGCCCTTGGCATACGATGAACGTGCTGAAGGTAGTACAAACCCCTGCCATACACTGTCCTAAGCTACAAGCCAGCATGCCTGAAATGGTTAGCAAAACGTAAAGCGCACTATGGATTGTTCAGTGCTTACCAATGAGCATTGGTATCCGATGATCGAAACGGGTAGTCAAGACGTTCGCCAAAGGTGCACATAGTAAGGCGACAGCGACCGAAAGACTCCCGACGAGCGAGTACATGAGTGGAGTAGTATTAGCGAAGGTCGACTGTGCCTCATAGTGCGACAGATAGACTCCAAACGACGTGTTGAACCCTGTCCCAAGTCAATAGGAGTCCGTCTCGTGGACCGAACTGCCATACCCCAAGTGACAGCATTCAGAAATAGAATCGCTACCACGATAGTCCAGCCGTAGCCTCCATCTGGCGGAGAGCTGATCGAATCGTCTTCAACATGTAGTGCTACGTCTCGGCGAACGGAAGCGGCAAGCACGTTCGAGGATATTTGTTTTTCTGCTGGTCCGGCTTCAATGTTGGGCATTATGAATACTCAAGGTAATTAAAACGATAAGAGAGGCTGCCGGCCTACACAATGATGATGGGGAGCTGGAATGCGAATAGAATAATGGCCATCCTGGGTAGACAGCCGTCTTTTAAGAGAGGAGATCTAGCAGGTTTGCCCTTTCAACCCCATGTTATGCTGACAGCACGAAAAGCGCACCATGGTCAGTTCTCGTGTCAGTGACTAATTGGTACACCCTTCTGATGATGTTGATGATGGTACATTGGTGGAGTGTCGAAGGCTAGGAGCTGCAGGGCGTGGTCGGCGTTCAGACTGTTGGCCGGCGGGGATTCTCGGCGTCCACTTCTGAATTGCCTTCGAATTACAACACCGCTTTCATCGCCGACTAGATCTTAACGTTACCTGTGATCAATGCTCCGTCGTTATGGACACAACAGATGCCGTGGAGCCGCTCAGTGGGCCTCCTATCGCGATAGACAGTTCGCGGGTCCAGAAAAGCCAGAGACAGCAGGCCGCTTGCTTGCCGTGTCGTGAGACCAAGCAGAAATGCAGCAAAGGTGTTCCCTGGTGAGATACGAGACGCAAACATATTCACCATGTTCAGCAATACTGACTTATGTGGCAGCCAACGTTGTGTCGCGAACCAGTCCGATTGCCGCTATCCTCTCAAATCCAATCGTGGACGGAAACGAGGCAGCACGAAGTAGAGCCACACCAAGCTTTCACTGCATTTTCGCCGCACGCTGACATCTTCCAAGCAAACCAGACACTGCGGAAAAGATCATTTCGCGTTTGAGCAAGAGTTCGTTCCGCGATGAGGTTCTCGCAGCCCTCGGAGGAGGTGTTGGGAACGATGGCAGTACTTCAGGCTCACCAATGCCCCCAACACCACCCGTGAATTCGCCGCAGCCTCTGAGACGAAGCGTCAGTCAACCGCAAAACCACAATGCATTGGTTGGGTACCTGGACTGCCACCAGCCGACATACTCCCCTTTAGAGATCCTGGCTGCTGCCGTCGCTATGAAAAAGAAGCAGCCGTCGCCCACAGACGCAGCATCCTCGGAAAACGCTCGACATCGTGCAGACATGCTCCAACCATCCTTGCCCATCACCACGAATACTATGCAGACCTCGTCCGAATCTCTCGCAAGCGATAAAATGGTCGAGCTTTACTTCAGTGAGCAGCAATTCAGTTCCATTTCGTGTTCTCAATATTAATTGTTCCTCCAGCTCCCCGCCATCTTGATCAGACTGATTGGCAAATACTAGCCCTACAGCCCGCCGACAGTACTCTACAGCTTCAATCTACTCTTCACGATCCTATCAATTCAAGGCTGGTAGACTCCGAGGATGCCATGCTGTACTTCGATCTGTGAGTACAAAACTTGACCGTCGGCTCATCACTCGCGACGCTGACTGCGCATGTCTAAAGTTTCTACAAATACCGCAATCCATTGGTCGGGCTGCTTGATCCGATTCTACATACCCCTCAGTTCGTTCGATCGGCCTCATTCACGCTATTCTCCGTGATATGCGCCCTTGGCTGTGCCATGTCTGAACGTGCTCGTGACAAGCTACTTTGCTCGGCACTGATCGCGTTAGCCGAAGGCAATATCAAATGGTCGATAGCTGCTTCTGTGAGAACGGTCGAGACCGTACAAGCTATTATAAACATGACATACTGGGCGCCGCTTTCTGAGCGACAATGCGACGATCCGTATTGGTTGCGTTTGACCCATGTAAGCACAAGATGGTCGATTTATGAGAGAAAATAGCAAATTTAACCAGGGGTACAGGCAGCACAGATCGGCCGAGAAATGGGTCTCCATCGACCAGAAGTCATCGCACAGAAGGTCGACTCAATACCTGGGCTTTGTGGTGAAGGCAGAGAGCGTCGGCACCGCAACTACGAGCGTGTGTGGCTTGGGATTTTTATCGCTGACAAAAGCTTCGGCATAGCCACAGGTAGGCCTATCTGTGTCTCCTGGAGAGAGCTGATGCCTGATGTTGGCGACTGGTGGCGCAAAAAGTGGGCGGCACCATACGATCGTCTTCTTTGCGGCATTGCGGAGATGAGACTCGTCGTGGTAAGTGTTTCGGACACTTTCTTGTGCAACTTCTGGAATAAGCTCAATTAACCTTCATAGGTCAAAGCATTCGAAGCTCGCCAGACCGCGTCGAGGTCTAAAGCATCCATCCTCCAATGGCAAATCGAAACATTCGGCGCTGTGTCTCACCTTCGGAATAGTCGCTGCTCATACGTGGAACACTCTACGCCTTCCAAGGCTCCTGTGAACCCTATTCTCTCGTTCTATCTTGACTATTCTATGGTCCTCGTCAATTCTTACGCTCTGCGCGATCTCGTTGGCCTGGGGGTCGCTGACGATCTGGCGGAGCTGACTACTATCTACCAAAGAAGCATTGAGATCGTCGATCGAATGATGGATTTGATCTTATTCGACCCGGTGATGTCTAAGTTGACGCTGGGCATGATAAATCCTCAGCTTGTCATGCTGTGTCATGTGGCTACAGAGGTAACGCAGGTGCGCCCAAAATCGACAAAAGATAAACCCGTGCACAACATCTGACAGAAGTCACAGGCCGCCAAGCGTGGCACACTACACCACGCAGTGACTCAGGCTGCCATGAAGTTACGAATGCTCGTCAACTCGCTTGACAATGTGAAGCGCGCGCTTCCATCCACTTCGTGGGTAGTGCTGTACACAACACTTTACAAGACCCTCATCGTTCAGCTTGATCAAGTGCTCGCCAGTGACACTGCACCAGCGAACAATGACTTCGATGACGAAGCTTTGACTGGATGGTGGGACCCCGTTGGAGGCGGACTCTTGGACTTGTCCAATTGGCTGGATTCAGAGGCACCTGGCTTGGATGCAGCCGGCTAGACGATGATTCCAATGGCCAGTGGTGCTGCAGAATATAGGGGCTCAATGAGTCGCCTGACGCTTGAGGGGCCAATCGTCTGTGACTTACTAGACATATCCTTTGTCTCGGCAAGCTCTCGCCTTGCGGACATTAACATTGTTCTGAACACATATCGATGCCTAGCTCCGAGGCTGTCCCATACATTATAGCTAAGGACTTACTTGGACAAGAACCTATGTCTCTCGCAACAACTCCCGCCGAATACGCAGACTCAGGCATTTTTGAGGTTTATCATTATCCTCGCTAACGCCGTTGCCTTCTTTGCCGTGAACGTCCACACAATGTATGTTAATCATATTATCCCTTGCCACAGCCATTCCGATCAACTGACTGACCCTGTCAAAGGTATCAGAGAAAAATGCTATGCGCCGAAGGCGTCAGGAAAGTGTCGCAATGTGGTCTACATCAAAAGGGCTCGCGAGCCAAACAAATACCACATCAGCGTTACGGACACCAACGGCACTCCTGTTCTACGAGATATCGATGAGACCATGGGGTTTCTTCATGCAGATGATGATGATGATGATGATGATGATGATGATGAGCTCTGGCTGTTCTATGTAGTCGCTATCACACCTGTACCGTTGTTTCATGATTGACACTCCCAAGATGGCAACAGCAGTATGCCAGCTTTGCCAAACTACTTCGAATATTGTGCCAGCTTCATGTGTGAAATTGCACATGTTTGTGCTCAAGAAGCTCAGTATTCGTTGTTATTGCCACCCAATCGTGATTAAAGCCAAATGCGATTGCAGCTTCCAAATCAGTCTCATATACCCTTCCTTCTAAGGACTTATATAACGAGTGCACATGTGCATATATCTTCTCTGAAGAACACATAGATCTCGTGAAAGAAATACTATGAGCGAACATATATCATCACTGTAAAACTTATACATATCATCTCTGCAGCCCGCTTTCCGAGACCTTTCCGCATAATTCCGATGTCGACATCAAAGGGCTAAGTCGCTGAACCGCCGCTTATCTTCCGTCTTATCAATACGAGCGTGGCTTATAAATGCTAGTAGCGGAACAAGTCCACATCAAAGTATGGTTGCAAGAAGACGCCCATAGCACATCAGTTCACCTATCAACGTCAGCAAAATTCTTGTAAGCTATCTGCTGCCGCTATGTGTCCATAAATAACATAAATATAATCGCAGGACCCCTTCGAATACAAACCGAGTCCGGTCTGTTTTGGCCCTAACATAAGCAACTTAGTAATACACTTTCACTGACTCACCATGCCAGAAATGCCAGAGACCACTACTTCGCCACACGACTGTTCAAAGTCACACAGCAATTACAGACCGCGTGATGCGACTGTAGATGTTATCTCCACACCGTGGGACCACCCCGACGGTGTACAATTACGCCAAGCACAACGCCTTGAGATCACCAGCCTTGGGGGAATCGATCCTGGAACGCCTCCAACCGCGGGCGACGTTAATGTTTACGTTGTTGCTTACGATCAAGGCGTCCCAGTTGGTTGTGGTGGGTTGCGGCCCTTGATCCCTACAACAGGGGACCTCCATAACGCTGCGGAAATCAAGCGCATGTTCGTTGAGCGATCCCATAGAGGTAGAGTCGGATCAGGACAATCGGTTGCAGCAATGATACTTTTCGCTCTCGAAGAGGCGGCATTGCAAATGGGTTTACAGATGCTCAAACTGGAAACGGGTGAATTTCTGAATCAAGCGCGTGCTTTCTATGAGAGGCACGGCTTCACGGAATGCGCCGCTTTTGGAGCATACACCAATTCGAGAAATAGTGTCTTTTATGAGAAAAGCATTGCAGCCTATGTATAAGTTGGTTCTCGATTTTGTCGTCGTCCCACAGAATATTGATCCCCAGTTGTAAAGATGTTATATATATATACACAAATCCTACTTGTAAGTTCTGAGATAAAGGATAAGAGGGCAAGTGGAAGCTGCAATCGCATACGACTGCATCACGCTTCACTTAGCATTGTTGTCAAGCTTTGTCCCGCGACTAGATATCAGCCAAAAAGCTCAAGCGTGGTTTGCGCTTTGTTCTTTGTCCACATCATCCACCCTCTAGACGCCTTCGTCCTGAAACGCTCTTAGTATTGTTCTGAGGCCATCTATGTATATACTCTCCCAGGCTACAAAAATTTACACCTGCCACTCCCACACCCGAAAGTTCCAAATCATTCCTCGAATTAACGCAAAAGCCAAAACTCCCGAACAACATGAAATCCATCACCATCCTCTTCGCCCTCGTGGCGCTCTTCGCCTGCATGGTCGCCGCCGGCGGCAAAGTCAACTCCATGACTCCATACGACTACTTGTAAGCATCCATCCTTTGCAACGACCGCTTTTATGAGAACACGGCTTGTGCTAACGAATGACCTCACAGTAAGTACGAAAAGGCGCATGGCAGAGGTGGAGTGAGCTGCTTGAAGGGCAAGAAGAAGAACGGCAAGTGCAAGCGTGCTGTCCTGCGCGTGCGCAGCGCCGGCTCGGAGGACTTCTTTGAGATCCCTGACGTTGAGGACGCGCACGTGAGTGAGGTCGAGGCAGAAGACGCTGAGATCTAGGCTGGCTTGGTCATGTCAAGACGACTTGTTGGGGATGATGGTCCGGGGACGAGGGCGATTATCCGAGTCGATTGATAGTGTAATGCGATTGATCTTATTGTTGTGACCTGTTAACTGTAATTAGTGCTCCCTGCCCCGCTGCGAGTGATCGATCTCCTATCTCTGTGTCTTCGTCATGACATTTCATCACCATGTTGAGATGCTAAGAGTTGTGACGAAACTGTGTTGAACAAGTAATGTTTGGATATCGCAGCGAACGCTCACTCATGCTATCTTTTCGAATGGGGAAAGCATCGAACGGAATTCCCATATGCCGACCGCCTTTTTCGATGACGAAACGTGCACCCGCGGTGCAGCCTCCACAACGCAGGCGAAAGAGATGTTTCGGTGGGCTTGAAATTCCCCAACGAGCGCCATACATCGCAACTCTTGCTTCCAAGGAGACGATCGCGTTCTTCCGTCCGCGGCAGTCGTCTATTAGTTCTTCATCCATCATTCACAACCGGGTATCATCGTCCCTTTCGTCTCATTTTGCGTATTTGGCAGGCCGGACTCTCAGTCAATCTTTGCAAGTGGTGTCATGCCGCCTTCGGTCGTGGAGAACAATTTAGCTCAAGCACCGTTGAGAGCAGGAGGGGCGGCCCCACCTTCCTGAGCCTGAGCCTGCGCTTGCGCAAGTGCGATCTTGTCTGCCTCCTCAACGGCAGTCTTGACGACCTGCTGCTCCTCGGGGGAGAGAGTGGCTGTGAGTTGAGCGTAAAGCTGAGGCTGGGACTCTGACAGAGCTGTGGAAGGTATTTGTTAGCACTTGGTCTACAGAGATCAAGGATGTCGCAGTCAGAAACTTACATTGAAGAGCAGCCTTGAACAGACCGTATGGCTCCATCTGGTCGAGCGGCGTCTCAAGAAGACTCTCCTCCTCCAGCTCGTCGTCCTCCTCATCATCGCCAGCGACAGCGCTGAACTTGGAAGCTTGTTGGGAAAGGAAGTCAAGGTACGCGGTGCTCTCGTCCTTGACGTCGATGGCCTCCTCGCCCTCTTCGTGATCCCAGTCTTCGCCTTCCCACTCATCGTCTTCCTCGTCGTCGTCAAAGTCGTCGCCAAGGCCGAAGTCCTCCTCTCTTTGTGCCTCCTCGCGGTTCTTGAGGGCGGCAGGAAGAGTCTGGAAGAGGCGAGTAACACCTTGCAGGAGTCTTGGCCAGCCCTGCTGCACGCTCTGGGGCACCTCGTCGGCGCGGAGTGTGAGGAGCTGAGTGATGGCACCGATAGAAAGCTTCTTATCGTGCACACGAGTGAAGCTGTCGATGCTTGAGAACCACATGCTGAAGAACTTGTTGGTCCAGCCGTTGCTCTCGAGAACGTGAACCGACAGCCTAGGGTTGTAGTAGATGGCGTTGATGACCATCTCCATCAAGTGGATCCTGTAGGACTTGACCTTGAGCTCTTCGTTGGTCAAGATGGTCATGGCAAGGCCGATAAACTCGGGCACGTAGTTGTCGATGCCACCGCGCAAGTTAAGCATGAGGATCTCGGCAAGCTTGCATCCGCAGATACGGTCGATACCTCCAACCTTGTCGTCCTTGAAGATTGTGCGGATCATGTCAACCACTGCGTCCAAGTATTGGTGGTTCTCCATCAGGCTCCTCCATCCGTAGTTAACGAAGTTCTCGAGCGCGGGAAGCATATCCTCAAGGTAGAGCTCTGCACCAGACTTGAACGTCTTGTGGATCATCTCGAATGCTTGCCACATTGTCGGCGAGATGGTCTTAGCGGCAAAGGTGCAGCTATCGATGATCTCGAACACTTCGTTGTAGAGGTCGTAAAGCTTGTGTTCCAAGGTAATGGTGATGACTGGCATAAGGATAGTTTCCAGGTGAGCGAGAACATCCGGGGTGCTCTCAAGAGTAAGAATGAGAGTGCCGATAGTCTGCAACACACCAAGAGCAGTAATGCTCTTGTCGTCAAGGAAGTCACCGTAGTCAGCATCGCCCTCCTTGGAGTTGTTGCGTTCGATGAGTTCGCGCACGATACGAAGGTAGGTGTCGCGGAGCTGTTCACTGAGAGCAACAGCGAACGGAGTCAGCTCAGCGGCAAAGACCTCAACAAAGTCCTCCATGACGTTGGCGAGAGCGTCAACATCGACCTCGTTCGCCAGCTTGAGCAGCTGCTGCATGATCTGGGGAATATTTTGCTGCATCATCGTCCTGATCGGGTCGTGTCTGATCAAAGGCTGCAGGGCGAGGGCTGCCTCGACCCTGACGGGCAGAGCAGGGTCGGCCATGGACTCGAGGATGTTGCGGTAGATGATGACAAGGTTGTTGGAGTCCTTGAAGTCAAGGGACTCGAACTTCTCCAGGGTGTCGCAAGCACGAGCACGAAGGAAGCCGTGAGGGCTCCTGAACTCAGGGAATACGTGACGAACGAAGAAGTATTCGACCTGGTCGGCGATCGGGCTCTTCTTGCCAAGGATGACATTAGCGAGCGTACCGATCATGCGAAGAGCACCTTCCTTCTCGCGAGGGTTCTTCTGGTCATCGGGGGCAGCCTCGTATTTGCTGACCATGTTGTTAATGAAGTTAAGAATCTCAAAGGTCTGCTTTCTCCTAGCCTTGGTGAGAGTGACGAGGAAGTTGACGGCGGCAACGTCAGGTGAGGAAACCTCCTCGTAGAAGTTGAGCTTACGGTGGAGGTACTCGGCAGGCTCGTCATCGAACTGCTCGATATCCTCGTCCGACTGGCAGAGGACGGGGAAGACCAGGTGCTCGATCAAAATCGGCATGTGGGGCTTGAGGTGATCCCACATGGTCTTTGGCTTCACGCACTCGTCCATGAAAGCAAGCGTGTGCGACAAGCATGGCTTGCTCAACCAGGTCTCCTTCTGCACCCAGCGCTCAATCTGCTGGAGGTATCCCTTCAGGATCTCGGGGGCGAATGTTGTGATGAAAGTCTTGGCCACCTCGGCGTAATCATCTCCGTTGCCCTTTGTAAGACTTGAGGGGTTGCCGTAACGCACGAACAACCTATTCAGGTTGACGTAGGACCACTTCTTGCACTTCCACCAGTGGTTGAGCTCTCTCTCGTCCAAGTCTTCCATCATGGCATTCTGGGGTGCCTGCTTGGCGACAATGCGCAGGAATAGGGTACACCAGTCGACCATGGCCTGGTGTGATCGCAGCTGCATGGGCAGCTCGAAATAGATGGCGTGCTTGTACGACTTGAGAACTGTGCGCAACATCTCCGCCGCCTCCAGGCTCTCCTCGTCCACCAAGCCATTTCCTATGGCGAGAAGTCTAGGGAATGTAGCCTCCACAATCTTGTCAAAGTCCTCCCTGCTGTCTCCGAGCTTGAACCTGTAAGTCCTGCAGATCGCAAGCAGACACTGCAGTCCGGCGAAGATGGACGGCATGTCGCTGCCGTTGAGGAGTGTCATGGTGAGGTCGACAAAGTCGGGCCATTGTTTCGGGAAGTCGTTGTGTAGGATCTTCTGCAGAGCGACAACGAGCTGTGCTCTGGTATTGGGTGCGGCACGAGCGAGGACGGGTACGAGACGTGAGCGGACGGCGGCTTTCTCGTGGTCGGAGATGGGCTTGATGCCGGTGCTGTCCTCGGGCAGGGACCATCCTCTGGTCACGCGGTTCTTGAAGTAGACCGTGGCTGCACAATGTCACATGTCAGCATATTTCGTGTTTCAAGCGCCGGCTTCTCGTCTATTGCCCCTCCCCGAGCAGGCCCAACCAGTTCTTTCTCGTGCAAGGGTTTGCTATGCGTACCACTCAGCCGGATGCCGGGATTTTGCTCATTCTCGAGAATGGTCAGAAGGGTGTCGAGGAAGCCAGGGTTCTCCTCTGCCTGTGAGTCGCCGTCAGCCAGCAGTCCCGTCTCGTGTCTCCCAAACACAGTCTCCTATGCCCAACGTACAGCCTTCAGCTCAGTCTCTGCCTGCCGGCGGTGGTCGGCATCTGTTGCGAGTGTGGCCTCAATGCGACTCCTCAAGCCGGCAGCGTCCATATTGAATCACAAGCAGCAGCGGAGCCGTGCGCCGACCAGCGATGCTCGAGCGGCGAGGAAGTGGATGGAAAAAGGATGCGGTACAGCGAGGCTTCTGGGTAGCCTCTGGCGTCTTGCACGGGACCGGGGGGATGTGTTAAGCAATAATATGCGGGTTCGTGTGGTGGGCTGTGACTAGCAGACAGAAAGATGGAGGGGCCTTGAAACTTCGCCAGCACGGTTGTCAAGCGCTGCAAGGGTTGGTGGAAAGCGCAAAGGGCAGCGGCCCAAAGAAACGACGAAGCTTTCAGGGACCGCCAAGCCCGCTCTGCCTGATTGACTTTGCTTCAGGCGGCGCGACGAGTGAATACCTAGCATTATTGTTATTGTGCCAGTGGCGTGGGCGGTGAGGCGGATGACTGTGTCTGCACTAATGCCACCAGGGGGGCGGAGAATATCGCTGGCCGCAGGTGTGCGATCAGAAATCGGCTATGTGATGTGATACTGGCCTCTCTTTGGCGATGTTTCACAATTCTCACTGCCAACCTGCTTGCATGATCGATGTATGCAGAGCTAGGACTGCAGGTCCGCTCTCCTATGCTGCCTGCCGCGAGCTGAACGGAGCGTGACGTACATGGTTCGCTCAATACGAAAAAGATCCACTGTGATGTGTATGCTAATGCTATGCCATGCCATCCATCTCAACATCACCTTAAGGCGTTCCGCAATCCTCATGTCTCGTATCCTATCATGTCTTATCTCCTTCTCTCACCAGACTCAACCCCTTGCCTAGCCTCACATGTACAGACTGGCCGTCGCACAGATGTCCCTCTTGATGAGTTCCTGACACGTCTGCATCTTCGTGAACAGGGTGGGATCGCCAATGATTCTTGCCGCGTTCTTGGCCTCGCGGCAAGTCTCGTCCAAGCGTGTGATGACTCTGACGATAGTTCCTTCGAGCACATCCGTCATCTCGGCAATACGGGAGAAGGGCATTCCGCGAGCCCACTCGTAGACGACCTCGACAAGGCCGAAGCGAGGACGGGAGACAAAGTCGTTGCTGTCGTCTGATGACAAGATAACTTGGTGCGCAGTCTGGAAACGATTGACCTTCTCCGAGAACTGCACAATGGTCTCGATGCCCTTCTCGAGAGCTGGGGTGAGATTAGGCGCCGAGTCTGTACGCTCCTGGAAAACGAAGCAGGACAGCAGCGCAACAATCTCCTCAGGCTCATAGTCGGCCAGGACGTTTTCCAAGATCAACTCAGTCAAGACAAGCTCGTCGGCGGAGTGGATCTCGCAGGCAACCTTACCCTTGAGCTCAACACGCGAGTTGGTATCGATGAAGCCAAGGTCTGTCAGTACCGAGATACGCTGTTGGTAGTCAGGCAGAAGTTGCAAGTTCTGATCGGACATCAAAGAACGAATCGATTCGATCTTGTCCTTGATCACCCACTGATCGTGAGCCATGGCGAAGTGGCGTGGTAGCTGCTTGCAATGAATGCACTCACGCTCTTGTGCAATCGTCGCAGCCTTTGCCCGCTCGTCTAGGAGACCGCGAATCGATATCTCCTTCAGGTACTTGCCATAGTCAAGCTCAGTCCATGTAGATGAAGTCCACGAGGAGCAAGTAGCCAGCAGTTCAGTCTTGGCCTTGGCCAGCTCATCCTTGTCTTTACGCATGATAGCATTGACATCCACTTGGAGGTGACTGCTGGTCAACGCCTCGACATCTTGGAGCGGGATGATCGCCAGGCGGAGGTCCATATCTGCCTCAGACTGCGGCAATGGCTCAAACAGCCTGCGGAATCGAGGCAGGTATGGTAGAAAATCGGCATCTAGCCTCTTACGAGGCTTCTTGAACATGACCTCCAAGACCTGCACCGTGGAGTTTGCACCTCTGGATGTGCCATCTCGCAACAGGATGCCGACAGTGCGAACGTCGTTTTTGCCCTTGAATACGATGATGCGCTTCGGTTGGAACATGCGACGTCCCACGGGCGTAGACAGCATAGAGAAATGAAGATCTCTTGTCAAGGATTGGAAGTCGACGCTAGCTTGGTGGCACTTTTCAATGTCTTTGTCGCAAATATCGCAGGGCTCGCGCTTGACCTTTTCGAGGTCCGCCTCCGAAAGTTTAATCTGCTTCTCATGCTCGGGAAGCAAGGTCTGGGTCGCGTTTTCAGAGAAAGAGCGCTTTATCATTTCCTCGATCTTCAGAGCTTCAACGCGAAGAAGGTTGAGGATCATATTGTAAGTCAGTCTGAATTGTGAGCGGAGCTTGGTGGGCTCACCCAACATCATTTGCCTCAATGGTCCTGCAGGCGGGGCTTCATCGGAACCAGAAGCGACGATGATGACAGTTCCAATCTTGTCGAGACCACGTCTGCCGGCACGGCCAGCCATTTGGGTATATTCACCCGGCACGAGATCTCTGAAACCCTTGTTGTCATATTTACGGTAACCAGAGAAGACAACTGTTCTAGTGGGCAAATTCAGTCCCATGGCGAAAGTTTCCGTGGCGAAAAGGACCTTTACCAATGTCTTCGCAAACAAAATCTCCACGCATTCCTTGACAATCGGGAGGAGTCCACCATGGTGGACCGCAATACCTCTGCTCAGTAACTCGCGGATGCGACGGATTTGTGGCAACGACCTGTCGTCAGGCTTCAGGCGAGCCAAGGACTTTTCCAGAATCATGTGTGTGGCGCTCTTCTCTGCGGCCGTGTTGAAGTCCAGCGTCGAAAGCGCATCGGCGTTCTCCTCGCAGCGCTTCTTTGAGAAGACGAAGATACAGCAAGGAAGAAGCTCCTCTTTCTTCAGATGCTGCACAAGGTGTACCCAGATGGTCTTGTCCTGTGCTGCGCTTGTCCTGCCGCCACCTCTGCCGGTGCGGGCGATGTTGCCGTGCCCTCTAGTTGCTGGCTGTCCACGCCCACGCTGACCAGGTCCTCCGCGTTGGTTCGGGCCGCCTCTTTGGTTCGCACCACCTCGCTGCTGTCCTCCTCTCCCCTGTTGGCCGCGTTGGTTGCCGCGTCCGCCGCGTCCAGCAGCGACAGCAGCATCTTCTTTTTCTTTGGCCTTTTGTTCAGCTGCAGCGATCTTGTCACGGCCTGAAAGCGCATCGTTTGCATCCTTCCAGCCCTTCTCGATGAAGGTCTTGTTGGCATCCACGATTTTAAACATCTTCTTATCAGCCCACAAGAAGTGCTCCAGCGGGACGGGACGCTTGGGTGTCGAGATGACATAAATGTCCTTCTTCTTGGTCCTTCCCACCCATGAAGCGAATTCCTTGGTATTAGGTACCGTTGCAGACAGCATGATAAGCGTGACATGCTCCGGCAACATGATGATGACTTCCTCCCACACAACACCACGCTCAGAGTCGTTGACATAGTGCACTTCGTCGAAGATGACAAACTCCACATCTCTGATCAGATCAGCACCGCGGTAAAGCATACTTCGCAGGATTTCTGTAGTCATAATCAAGCAGCTTGCCTCGGGGCGAATTTGCACATCACCGGTCAAAATGCCGACATCATCGAACTCATTGCGGAAGTCTCTGAATTTCTGGTTGCTCAATGCCTTGATGGGTGATGTGTAGATAGCCTTGGTCATGTGCTTCGCAGCCAATGCAATGGCATACTCAGCGACAACCGTCTTGCCGGCGGATGTGTGAGCAGCAACAAAGACTGAGTCGCCGCCTTCCAGATGATAGACAGCTTCCTTTTGGAAAGTGTCGAGTTCAAAGGGCCATTCTCTAGCCATTTCCGGTACAAGTTCTCTGAAGTTCGTAATGTCGCGATTGACGTCCACCATGTGTGCCCATTCGCGCCCACCGTGCTTGTTACGCCCAGAAAGTAGAGGAGCATGTGGCGCCAACGCAGGGAATTCGACCGGAAGCAAGGCGTCGAGCTCTTCTTCCTCTTCATCGTCTGATTCGGCCGCATCTTCAGCGACTTCATCGTCGTCACCTGCACCGTTGCTCACCTCCTGGTCCTGGGGAGCCTCATCGAGAACATTCTCCACATCCTTCGCCTCATCGGCATTGTCAGCAACCTTCTCCGGGATCTTCAAGCCTCTGCTGAAACCTGGGGGAACCTCGAGCAAGCCACCTTCAGCCGCAAAGTTGATGACACGTGCAAGCTTGTTCGACTTGCTCACATCCACGTGATCCTGTCCGAGAAGCTCGTCCTCGTAAGCGGCAGTCGCCTCGACGGCATCAAGCCCACCAGGAGCGAATGGGTAGTAACCAGCGGCGCCACGAACGAAGTCAGCGCGGTTGGCCGGCTTTCGCAACAGTGATGTCGAGTTCTTCGCAGTGGCACTGTTGGCGGGCACCGTGACTTCCTTGTAGCCAGTCACACGGCCCTCCAGTCCTTCTCTGGTGAAGCGGATGATGGTGCGGGTTTGGGTTGGTGCCAAGGCAAAGAGCTCGCTATGTTTCGTGGGAGCCTCCCATCTCTGCTGTAATCTGTCTAGCCATGCCGGGCTGAAAGTCGTGGACGGTGTCAAAAAGTCCTGCTCGAGTTGCTTCTTGACCTGGTCAGGTGACTTGCGGAGGCGTTTGCGTGGCTTCGCCTGGTCCAGGATATCGTCGACTGAGTCGGTCTTTCCTGACCTGAGCGTGAGCTTGTCAAGCGCAGACGCCAAAGAGCCCGCCATGCTAGTCATCAGTATGGCAAATGGCTGCCTACTACAATGTTGTATCGTCGTCTGACTTTCTGGTATATGACATGCTCTTCTCCAGTCTCGAATTCATGGTGACGCTCGTCGCTCAGGAGCACAGACCATTCGCTGTTTGCTGGCACTCACGTCACACTTCATCTGGCGTTTCGATTGCGCGCCTGAATTTAAAGGTATCGTACCGTTTGCGATTCGACCTAGGCTGTTTCGATATGTTCAAAATCATTAATTTACTGAATCATGGAAATCCTTTACTCAATAGATTGGCTTTTGCAGAACAACAATCCATACATTAATGACCTCGAGTTCTCAGAACCATAATTGACGACTCCCAGCTTGTCCTGAAAACGAAACGATGGAGAGCCTCGTGGTTCTACAAGTACAAATTAAAGACCACATAGACTGCTAATCTGAACAAGCTTCCGGTCTATATCTGAATAGTTCTCCAATCGTAAGATCACTGTGCTCTCCCTGATGTTCAGACACATCTTTATTAGAGGAGACTGGAATTATTACATATTGTCTTACTAGGGTTAGGGTGGTCGTCTTTGAGGGTGTATGTTCAAAGACAGACATTCAAAACTGTATACATGTACTGTTAATAAAAGTTGGAAGTTTGAGCAGCCTCTACACATAAGTCCTACAGATGACGCGTGGCATCTCCCAATGAGAGTCGTGAATCCAGTCATAGTGGTGCTGATATTATACTGAAATAGTCACACTTCACTAGAAAGTGCATCGGAATCGTAAAGGTCTACACTGATAAATCGACTGCTCTATGCTCCAGTCTCGGCCTCAGTCGCAGTGCCGCTTTGAGCGACATCCTGAGCACCAGTCGCGGCCTCCTTCTTAGCGTCCTCGCTCCTCTTCTTGGCAGCTAGTTGCCAGGCAGGAATAGCTGGCGGCTTGCCTCCCAGGGTTCGTCCGAAGGGAGAGCTTGAATTCGATCGCTCGGGGACAGCGGCAGGCTTCTCAGCCTCCTGTGTTGTAGTGTTATTCACGCCGTTGCTTTCAGTGCTCGGCGTAGCAGGTGCGGCAGGTGCCGGAGCGGGCACCTGGTTGGAGACAGCTGCAGGAGGGGTGTAGCTTGGGGTCGCCCTGGGTGCACCGCCAGCCATACGGTTTGCAACTAAAGTCTTCAGGCTCTTCATTTCAGCCCCCAAGTCCTTCAAACGCGCATCGGTGCCTTCGCGCTCCTTCTCAATCGCTTTGGGAATCTGGTCTCGAATCTCGGTCATCTCGCGTGCCATGCGCCTGCTTTCAGTCTCGCGCTGTTCGTTCGCTTCCCTCATCTTGCCGATGACCGACTCTACTTCTGACAATGCCTTATCCAAGCGTTCTGTGCGTGTCTTCTCTGCATCCTTCAACTCTTGAGTATCTGTCGCAAGCTGATCCAATAGAGCAAATGCCTTATCAAAGCTCGCGTCTATGCTAGCCTTATCTTGCTCGATCTGTGGAGGAGTCGGAGGAGCGATGAGGGGTGTGATGTATCGTTTCGCCGTCCAATAGAGACCGTATCCCAGCCCGCCCATTACTGTGGCCATGATGAAGTAGTCACGCCAGTCGCGCCGAGGAGGCTCGGGAGGTGGCTGGCCCCAGTAAGGCTGTTGCTGCTGTTGGTATCCATATTGCTGAGGCGGCGGTCCCTGTCGCTGGTATGAGGCTGATGTGGATGCGGCTTGTGAAGGGGCCGCCTGACCGACTCGTGCTAAGGAGGTATCGATCTCTTCCTGTGTAAGGTTCTTGGAACGGAGGAATGCCACACGCTGTTCAACGGGCGCAGACGCGACGGAAGGGTCTTGCAAGAAGGAGATGGCGCCTTCAATGAGATCCTCGCGGACCATGGCGGCAAATTGAAGTAATCGTATGCCAGTAGTGTCGAGATCGTGGATGTCGAGACTGCGACAATGCGAACGAAGCACACTGACTGGTGAGTGATCTGGAATGCCCTTACTGCTCGGCGTTTGGGATGCCTCGGCTCGGTGCTCGGTCGCGGTTGCCGTTCGCGGATCTCGTGCAAGTGCTGAGATATACGCAGCGCGTATCCTTAAGAACGACGATCATCTTTTCACGTGGGCCGCTCAAGGAAGGCTAATTGCTCTTGCCGCCAAGCTCATGGTGGAGTGAATGTTTAGGCGATGCGCCAAAACGTTGTGCATCCATTGATCTTAATCTCAAGCACTATGCGAGTGACCGTTCATACGGGCCTCTACTGCTGCCTAGCCACCAGATCAGTCGGATCTACCATAGGCAATAATGACATCAGATATGGTTTCTGTGTTGGTTGAATTTATGAGGAAGGCTGATGTATCTTAGGCTGTCTAGTGAAGCGTGTTCCCGTCCTATGCTTCAAGATCGCGCAATGTAAAGCTGAAGTTGGTGGCGGTGGCAGCACATACGCGTCGGAAATTACATTGCCTGTAAGTTTACGGGGTGTGACAAACTCAACCCATGAAGACACATGGCCAGGTGTTTGGTATGAGCTACACATCATTGTAGCTGCAGACCAGGCCGGGGGTTGTTCGCACGTGAAACGTTGCTGCGGAATGTACCTGACGCAATGTTACAGAGTTAAGTGTGAGATCAAACACCATCCTTTCGAGTGGACGCTCCTAATGCATCTGTTGAGTAGAGATGAATGCTCGAGAACTTGTGAAAGATGTGATTCGGAAGTAAATCGTCGGATCGAAATGCTGCAGAGACTGAATTTGTTGACATGTGTTAGATGTCTGATTATGCTCATTGCTGCCTTGCCGAATTTCGCGCGTAGTGGTGAGTTTCACGATGGTGTTCGACATCAACATGCCGAAGTGACATGCTTCACGTAGAGAGAACTGGTGATAACGTTGGCGACGATGATACAGGATCGAAACCAGCGGTTCCGAGCCTCGCGGGCAAGACCATGCGCATCAGACGCACAGCGCGGATTCTGATAGTGTGCTTCTGCAACGAACAAGTCGCTGTGTTGAGTATTCTCGTACTTCGTCGGACAGAGTCGTTTTGGTAGTTGATATCCGTGTGAATTCATCCAGGTCCGGGATCTGTGCGTGGCACCACTTTACGAACGCGGTCTCCTTCCAACATGTTTCTGAACCCTGAGTGTAACGATTTGGGCTATGGCGCAGTATGTAGCGACCGATATCACGCAAAGCCTTGATTGTTTGCAGGCGTGCGAAGAGGTGCGGATTTCAGGAGCTAAATGACGAAAGTGAGATGTGACGATTATAGAGCCCCAGGCCGAGTCAGTCAAGGGAACCGTCGGTCAAGACTATGGAGATGTCAGCTAAGCTCAATCGACCGGCGTAGTAGACATAATTGCTTCGACAAAGAGACTTCCTGTGGAGCGCACAAAAATCTGGCTTCAAGTGGTCATGCTACACTGTAGCGCAACGCGCATAGATGTGTGACACGGCACGTCGTATTTCGGTACTGCATTTTGGACGAGCTTGCGTTCTTCAGAAGCTCTCATGATCGCCATCAGATAGATGTGTATCGCTTCCTGTCCCAGGACAGTGTTGAATCACCACTTATGAACAGGCGACGCCAAGCTCTAGAACGGCAAATGACTGACACCTCACCCTTTACTTCCTTTTGCCTCGCCCATAAATTGCCAAATAGGCTGTTGTGTTGCTCATCTTTGCTCTGCCGTGTCTGACTCCGATCGTAAGATGGCTTGCCAAGGTGAAAGGATTTGACAAACCTCGCTCTGCTCCCTCAACAGCTGGAAGCGTAATGATGGATGGACGGTTAGTGTAAGCCTATAGGCGTGCACGGGCTATGGATGCTGGCTGAAATGCACTGTCGCGTGGCCCGCTGCCGGCGGATGATATGCGACCAGGGCGAGTTCCGAGGAACGCTGCTTGGGATTGTTGGCGAAGCTTTGCTTGTGTTCTTTTGCGGGCGGCAAGGCAGATTGAATGTTGGGTTTTCTTTGGCAAGCTGCTACCGCTGCGCGGTTCGATATTGGTATAATGCATGCTGCTTGCTTGTTCTTTGCCGCGGATTCGACTCTTTGGTTTCCGTTCTGCCGGGACTTGCGATCGAGGCTAGTATGCAAGCCGCGTCGATTCACCACAGCGATTGTATGTGCCATGAAGTACAGTTGGTCACGCGACGTACCTTAGGAGCGTAAGGACTACGAGATGAGGCCCATCGCAAGGCAAAATTGCAGGTATTATAGTCGCGGAGTGTCGTGCCGGTGAGATTGGGGTCTAATTGTGGCACAGCACACACGAGAGATGCAGCCTACCAGCGCGTCGCAGTCACAGAACAACGAGCGTAAGATGGCACGTATAGATTGCCAAGGCAGGCCTGGATTGCTTCTTGTCACGAGATAGGCAAGGAATGGGTGCAGGTCGCCGCCAAGCGAGATGGGATCGCTGCCAGTGTGCATCTGCACGTTTGTCGCGGGAGGACGGGAAGATCTGGAATGGGCGAAGCTGCTGTTCTGCTGCTGCTGTCTACCAAGAGATTCCAAGACGGTTAAATGGAGGCCAAGCCTTTCGACCTCGCACAGAGGCACTTGTGGCTTTGGAACCAAGCCCGTCTTGGACGTCCGGCCTGGGGATGAATGCAAGAGGCAAATTGGGCGGCGTGCGGTGGACGGCGAAGTGCGGAGCTTGGTATACATGCTGCATGTGTTCATGAATCCCTTGGGAAGTGTGTTTTCAAAGTGCAATATACCAGGCCCGGGGTGCTGGAACGGGACGATGGACAGGTGAGGTCGACTTGAAGCTGTCGCTTCGGCGCCCGCCGAGGCATTAGGGGGCCTTTCAAGCGTGCAGCCAGCGCGATGGGCGAACCAAAAGCCTCGAATCTCCTCGTTCTCCTCACTTTTTCCCATGGGGAACGGCACATTTGTGGTACGGCGGTGCCGCATGGTGTCTGCGGTTAATTGTGGGATCACGGGGATCCTCGACCCTGCGACGGTCAAGGTTTCTTTATTGCTCGCTCGCTTAGAGCCGCCAGAGCGAATGGCACACCGCGCCGCACACGAGCGTGTAAGTGTGCAGCCTCTCACCAGTCGAGTTGAGTCGAGGCCATCTCGGCTCGCATTGAGCCTGATTGAGCCTGATTGTCTTGTTTGTCCTCTCCGCTGCGGCGGCGCGTGGCTCCCATACAGCGCGTGTCGACGGCTCGTTCTGCCAGTCTGCCTGCAATATCCAGCAGCCATGGGTTGGTATATAGCTGCGAGAGCCTCCTCGTTGTTCCTTTGTTCTGGTCTTTCTCCCCCAGGCTGAGCACATACTCTCAATCCCTCGTTCCATTCTACAATCGGTTCGACCCTGACCGGTTACTCACACTCGCTCGCTACAATGGCGCCTAACATCTCCGCCCCCAAGACCGATGTCGTGGCCGACGTGCAGGCTGCGGCCCCGGTCTTCGAGAAGGTCGACTGGAAGAAGTCTCCTAACATGAGGAAGTTGTACCTCTATGCGGCAGTCTTGTGTGTTGCTTCGGCCACTACTGGTTACGATGGGTAAGTAATTGCATTGAGACTGATCAGCACGATGGTACTCATACTGACACCCCTGGACAGTTCCATGTTGAACGCCATGCAGTTCTTCCCATCCTGGGAGGACCACATGGGCAACCCTTCTGGTGACACCCTCGGCCGTCTCAGCGCCATGTACTCGATCGGCTCCATCGTCTCTCTGCCCGTGGCCCCCTACCTGTCTGACCACTTCGGTCGCCGCATGCCCATCATCCTTGGTTGCAGCATCATGGTCATCGCAGCTTCCATCCAAACCGCCGCCATCAACCTGCCCATGTTCGAGGGTGCCCGTTTCTTCATGGGTTTCGGAAACTCTCTCGCCCAGCTCTCCGCCCCACTGCTCCTTACCGAAATCTGCCACCCTCAGCACCGTGCCCGTATCACCGCCGTCTACAACTGTCTCTGGAACGTCGGTGCGCTGATCTGCTCATGGATTTCTTTCGGTACACAGTACATTGACAACGGCTGGTCGTGGAGGATCCCCACTCTCATCCAGGCTCTTCCCTCCGTCATTCAGCTCATGTTCATCTTCTGGATCCCCGAGTCCCCACGTTGGTTGCTCTCCAAGGAGAGGACCGAGGAAGCGCTCCAGATGCTCGGGAAGTATCACGCTGACGGCAACATTGACGATCCACTTGTTCAGTTCGAGTTCGAGGAGATCAAGGAAACCATCCGCCTCGAGTTCTTGGCTAAGAAGACTTCCTCTTTCACGGACTTCCTCAAGACCAAGGGCAACAGGTACAGACTCATGCTCATCATCTCTCTTGGTCTGTTCTCCCAATGGTCTGGCAACGCTCTCTTCTCATACTACGCCAACAAGGTCTACACAGCTGCCGGTGTCAGCGGCTCCAAGGCCGGTCTCGGTCTTGACGGCGGCAACAAGGTCCTCTCCCTGATCGTCTCCATCTCCTGCGCCCTGCTCTGTGACCGCGTCGGTCGTCGCCCTCTCTTCCTCGCAGCCACTGGCGGTATGCTTCTGTGTCTCATGGCCGCAACCATCTCCGGCGCGCAGTACAGCAAGACCGAAAACACCGGCACCGGCATCGCCGTCATCGTCTTCTTCTGGTTCCACGGTGTGTGCTACGCCTTTGCGTGGTCCGGTCTCCTCATCGCCTACACCGTCGAGATCCTGCCCTTCAAGCTCCGCGCCAAGGGCATGATGATCATGAACATCTCCGTCAACGTCGCGCTCGTCATCAACAACTACGTCAACCCCATCCCCATGGACGGCGTCTGGAAGGGCAGCGAGTGGAAGTTGTACTGCGTCTACACCTGCTGGATCGCCATCGAGCTCATCTTCGTCTACATCTTCTACGTCGAGACCAAGTACGTCTTCCCCTGCCCACATCCCCATGTACTCTCAAGAGCAATTTTACTAACAACCATCACAGGGGCCCCACTCTCGAGGAAATCGCCCGCATCTTCGACGGCGACAACGCCGAGGTCGGCATCGCGCACGTCAAGGACCACCCCGAGCTGTCTAACGAGCTCAACGGCGAGAAGCGCTCGTTCTCCGTGTCCGCCGTCGAGCAGCGCGAGACCATCTCCCAAAAGGTGTAAATCGCGCGCGCTTGATCCAGTGTTGCGTTTTGTCATGTTGTGCTGTTCTGTTCGCTAGTGCCTTTTATGTAATGCAGTGGAAGAGTGTGAGGAGGCTCGAGGGAGAGAGGAGAGAGTCGTATTGGATATCTTGCTATGCATGCGCTGTCCTTTCTCTCTTCGAAACGGCGAAGACTTTCCTCACGAAAATATCACGTTCGCTCCACATCTGTTCCACCTCTCTTTTCCGTCGGCGTGATCAATTGGTGAGTAATCAATGCACATGCGCGCCCCGTCTGCTTGCCCGCCAGGTTCTTGATGTCTTTCTGAGACATGTGCGCTTGTGTCGCGTCCCAAACTAGTATCAGAAATAAACTCTGCCTCAACATCGTTCCCGGACTGGCGTCTGGTGGCAAGGAAGCGGAAAGATGCGCGAAAAGAGATAGCGATGACGAGGAACAAGGCTGTCAACTGTAGGTTTCCCAAAACTTTTGTAATGCTCAATCGATCAGGCAATTAACATTTTCCGAGTATGTATCAGTCTGTTATTTGATCCCCTCGCTATATCTTCGTCTCCTGGCCACCAATACCGTCAGTGGATCTTCCCCTCTACGCTGCCAAACAAGACGCGGACTTTGCTAGTCTGCGACTCAGATACACTGTCGGAAGTAGAAGAGGCGGTGCGACACGAGCAGAAGTCGTCAAGGATCCGCTCTCTCTCGCTTGCATACTCCAGTGGTGTCGGCAGCGTCTGTCGCGTCGCTGGTGCATATCGCAAGCTGCACTCCAGGCGCGAATTGTTTTCGACTTGGAGGACCCCCAAAAGCGATCATTTCGCTGCGGTGACCATTTGCAAGGCCGACAGACTATACGCGTATGCAGCAACAGCCGTCTAGGCATACACGATCAGACGAGTCCAGCCCGCAGCATCCTAACCCAAGCAGGCAGAAGTCGAGCAAAGATGAGTCTCTGGGATCCGTTACTGTTTCAGGCTTTGTGATGGGCAAGGAGGGGGGATTCGTCGCGCGTGTCAGCACTAAGGGAGTTGTGTATGGGCGTGTGGTTGATCCTTGAGGTCAGGCGAGACATGTGTTTGACATGGACTAGCTCGTGATGACTGAGAGGCGATGATTTGATATCTGGTGCATCGTCGTAGGCGAAGGCGATGTTAGGTGTGGCCCTACAAGGCTAGAGTACATGTTAGCGAGAGAGAGCCACGTGACGGACTCGCCCTACTGCAAGCAAGCCACCTCATGGATGGTATCCAAGCCCGAGGTCGGTCTTGCACACGTGACATTGCCACGCCCTTTCCAATTTCCGAGGAGCGCAACTCTGTTCTCTCACATGCACGCTCGGCACTTGAGACTGCTGCGCTGTAAGACTTGCCATAGTACACTGCGTAGCGAGGCTGCAGTTCTCCGAACTAGAGAATCGATTGGCCGAGGTCGTCAGCTTCAGCAGCCCAAGGCGTACTACGGTACTACTATACTGGCAGCCTAGTTAGCGCCCTTTCTCACGTGGTCACGAGTCTGCCTGCTACTACTACGACATGAGGGCTTTTTTTCTTTCTTCAATTGTGGTTAGTTCAGATGCAGCATAAGCAAGAAAAGCTCTACTTGATTCGGCGCCGGAGGGGTTGATTTGATTTTATTTTTTGCTTTTCGGCATCTGCCTTGCCTTGCCTGCTGCCTGCCAGCCAGCTCATAGAAACATCATCATTCCTTCTGTCTGGCTGAGCGGGGCTTGGGGTTTTCCGTCGTGGCTCAGCGAGTTTTTTGGTGTTGGTTGGTGAGAATCGAGAGATGGGAGCAATACGGGGTGTGATGATCTTGACTCTCGGCACGCACGGAGGGGAGTAGAAACACGAGGCGCAGGCGAGAGAGAGAGAGAGGGGTGAAGCAAGTATAGCGAGTGAGTAAAAGTCAGTTGTTGGATGCCTCGGATGCCTACCTCCTCCTGACTGCTGCAGCAAGATGATGATAATGATGACGATGATGGTGGTGTTGGGTGTGAGATGGCGAGGGACGATGCCCGCCCTACGGAGGGAAGAGGACCGCTGATCACGGTAGGCGAGTTTCAAGACGCTTTTGGCAACGCTCATGATGATGATGATGATGATGATGATGATGATGATGATGATGATGATGATGATGATGAGACTCGCTGCACCAGCCTGAGCGACCCTTGGCCGTTTCTGCAGGCCCAAGGGCGAGCGGATCTCGCGGTTTCGACAGCCGGGCCTGCCCTTTCCGAGAGGCCAGTCCTTGCACTCTCAGCGCGCCGAGCTGGGGCTTGGGAGTTGGGAGTCTAAAAAGAGGTACATATATTGGGGGAGGTACTGAATACTACTGTACGTGAGGCGAGGTGCGCGGGCGAGCAGTGCAAGGCGTGGGATGTTGCTTCATTAGAGACATGCATTTGATAGCGCAGTGATCTGGACATGTGCAGCGCCCTGCTGGACGACCTTGGACTGAGTTGAGTGTGGGCTGGGCTATAGGGCGACGGAGGATATGAGGAGTTCATGCAGGCTCTTCCGACGACACGCGCGCGAGAGATCGCGTGGTGGTATTCTTCGGCAAAGACCAACGGGCAACGGGGGGCACGGGAGGCGGGACAGTAGTGCTGCGGTAGTCGAGGGTCTGGGTCGAGTGGTGAGTGGTGAGTGGTGAGTGGTGAGTGGTGAGTGGTGAGTGGTGAGTGGTGAGAGGTTGAGTGTGAGTGGTGCTGCTGGGCTCGGAGGGGCTCGCCTCAGCAAAGCAAAGCGGGAGCCCGCCAACCAGCCAGAGTCACTCTTTCGGCGCAGAGATTTCGAGGGAAGAGAACGGGAGTTGGTGGAAGGACACTCCAGTAGTAGCAGTGACGCCTGCCTCCAGAAGCAGCGCGGCGTCCGTAGCCAGTCCGCACAGCAGCAGCAAACCCACACACACACACACACGCACATTACCACGCCACACAGCATCACCGTGTCCTTCTCTCCCACGTCGTCCCTCTCTCTCTCCTCTCGTCCCTCTGTACTGCCTCCACTTACCCCTTCTTTTTCCATTTTCCCTCCCCTTGCCAGGAGCGCATCGTCACCCTTGCACCGTCCGAGCAATCTCGGCTGCTTCCGGGCATAGCAACAAGCGCAAGCAGCAGCAGCAACGCAGCGAAGCACGGCCGAGCGTGCGTTGTGTGTCAGCGCGGCCAACGTTTCCCTCGCCTCCGCTCCGCTTGTCTCTGCTGAGCGTGCGTGCGTGCGTGCGTGGGTAGTGCGTGTGCGTGTCTCTGCCTGTCAACTATCTGCCTGCCTGCTCGCTCTCGCGCCGCAGCTTGCTGCTCCTCGCTGTCTGTCGACGTCCATCACCACCACCACTGCAGGCCCCAGTGGACTCGTGGTCGACACGCTTTGCAAACAGTCGCTCCTCGCAGCCCTTTCAGCCAGCACTGCCTGCCCGTCTGCGTCACTGCCCTGCCCTGCCTGGCTTTGTTGGATCGCACCTGCCGCGCCAGAGAATCCACTCTCTCACCACCGCATTCCGACCGGCACTCCCGCACCCAGCCAGCCAGCCAGTCAGTCAGTCGTCAGTCAGTTGCAAGAAGACTGTCTCTTGCTCGCTCGACCAGGCAGCGACTTCAGCAACCACCTCGCCAGAGTCATCAGCTCGCGCAGGCCCTGATATCTCCTACCTGCTTGCTGTCGCCTCTTCTGCTCGCTCGCCGCCGCCGCCGCCGCCTGTGACCTCCTCGACCTCGCCGCATCTGCGACAGTCTCGGCTCCATCACCCTGCGACGCCGCCGCCAACAACAACGCGACAGCCTCTGACCAACCTTTCGCCTGTGGACGACCTATTCACTTAGCCACGTCCTCGTCAAACAAACGTGCCATTTCTTGCAGCTCTCTCGCATAGCTGCCGGCTCGCCCGTTTGCACCACCCTTCTTCGCCCCTCAAAACCGCGCTTCCGCGCCTGCGACGTCACTTGACACTATTTTCTGTCACTGAGACAAAACACCTACATCTCCAAATCACATCGGTCGCCAGCCGCAACGCGCTTTGCGCTTGCCGACTATACACTGCGACAACGTTTGCTTCCGCGCGCCTACACCACGAGCATACACTTTATTGTATGACTACCCGCCTGTAGGCTCCGCGAAACAAAGTACTCTGTCTGCGGCGGTGTACTGAAAAGCAAGAAACGGTCCGTTGTCACAAGCCCAGACTCACTTCGCGCAACATCCACTAATCTCACATACAGGCAGTGCTAACGTCACTCCGTTTCCCTCCTTCGACTCTTCCGCAATCATGCCGGCCTTCTACCCGCGCTCGCAGCAGGCGAACTCACACCCACTGACTCCTCCCGACTCTGGATCTGGCTACGGGTATACCAACATGCATTACTCACAGGAGCCTTTCGTTCCCCAACATGCTATTGGTGCTCCCCGCCATGACAGCGCTTATGACTACCAGCAGCACAACTACATGCAGCCGTCCGTCGCACCCGCGCCTCCAAGCTACCAGTACCAGTCAGGCGGCTTCCAGCCGACGACCAGCCTCCCGCCCATCTCCAGCTACTACGAGCCAATGGGTGCGCCCATCCTTCCGCCGCTTCGAATTCAAGAACACATGTCATTCAACGAAGACTACCAACAAAGAGTACAGCAGCAACAGGAGCAGCAGAATGCCGTTCTTCGTGAACAACAGCGCCAGGCAGCCAAAGAGGAGAAGGCTACTGGTGGTGTTTCTGCGAAGCTTGATTACGAGATGGACCGCATGACAGACTTTGTCACGCACTATGTCCAGAAGATGTATGACCTTCACCTCTCCCCATTCTGCTTTGCAGACATTGACATTATCCGAAGCTTCAACCAGCAAGTCACAAGCCAGCCGTCCTTCCGCAAATGGGTGCACTCTGTTCTGTCAGCCACAAGACTACCATCCGCGACCATCCTACTAAGCTTGCACTACCTGTCTGAGAGGTTCAGACTCCACCCAGATTCCATCCCATCTGGCGAGAACCAGATCTACCGCTTACTCGCAGTCTCACTGATCCTCGGCAGCAAGTTCCTCGATGATAACACCTTCGTGAACAAGTCGTGGTCGGATGTGACCTCGATCCGTGTCAAGGAGCTAAACGCACTTGAGATGAAGTGGCTATCCTTGATCAGCTACCACTTGCATGTCGAGCTGGACAGTGGTCTGCAGAGCTGGTTGGACGCCTGGAAGAAGTACGATGAGGAGCAGACCCTGAAGCAACAGGCCGCTACCAGATTGTCTCCTCTCGACACAAACGTCCACCGTCACTCGAGCAACCGCGATCGTTACTCGCCGTATCCAACACCGTACAGCGGCAGCGCGACTCGCAGCTACGGCACGCCGTCTTCTACTCGCTCATCGCAGTACCTCAATACGCCCTACAGTTCTGCCGACCCATGGTCTTCCACGGATCGCTCGAGCTACGACAACCCTTACAAGCGTCAGCACAGCTACCCAACGCTCAATGACATTGACGAGGCGAACCGTAGAGCATCCGAGGAGCGCTCGCACGCTCAGGCTATGTACAGCAACTACCAGCTGCCCTCGATCGCCCACTCGTACTACCAGCCCGCTGCGTACCAGTCTGCATGGGACGGCTATGGCTGGAACAGCAACATGCAGCACCGCTCTGACTGCACCTGTGCTGCTTGCGCTTACCAGCAACATTACCGCCCTTACCCAATGGCGTCTCACTATTCGGCTCAGACGGTCGTGGGCTAGTTCTCGCTATCCTAGGAATCTTCTCGGTGGCGTTGCCTCAGCATCCGCATTCTGGTCTCGCTGAGCTCGATCGTTCCTTCACATGGACGATTTTTCCATTTCTTGCATCTCTTCTGCAGCGTTCTCGCCCTTTCGAAAAATGCGCCGGATTAATCTGGCCAGCCGGTGGCGCATCCGACAAAAAAGTTCGACTTCACTTCTGCTGCACATATTTGCCATCATCATCGGCGTCCTATATGCGTTTTAAACTCGACCTCATTACTTCCGCGATACGCACCCTCACGGCGCTTGCGATTGCTTGATTGCATATGGTCTGGATTGAAATGGCCTTGAAGCACCCTCGCCTTCAGCCTACAGTTCCGACCTGCCAAAAATTCTTTGACCGTTCGTCTCTACGGTCTACTGGTGCGCGCGACCAAAAAAAAGCTCTCAGTTCATGTCCTTTCATCTCTGGTTCATCGACTTTCTATTCCGTCTTCAACTCCACAGCATACACGGGGGCGGACGGTGATCCGGGGATTCTACTTCCACAAAATTGCTTTTTTGATATCACATTTGTTTTTGGCTTTGTGGAGTGGGATGCTCCAAGGTTTAGCATGGCGTTACTAAACTTGATGATTGGGGCTTGTTTTCATAAAGGCCTTTTTGCTTGTTCTATTTTTTTCTTCTCTTCGCCAGTTCTGGCTACGGTCAGATCATGGATCCATAAAACATTGGGAGCGGTGGGTGGGAAAAATTAAGGATTTCCAACAAATTCAAAAAACAAGAGAGGAAGATGGAAGACGCCGGCCGCTCTGGCTTCATGGTCTTTTTTTCTCTCTTCTTTCTTTTTCAACCTAGATCAGGGGGACTTTTGGCTTTCTTACTCGGGGTGGGCTTGGTTTCGTTTCTGCTTTTTTTGCTTTGGGATTCCCACAAATGTTCAGTTCTTCCGTAGCGTCTTTTTTCTTCTTATACTACAGTTGCTTTTTTCCTCTTCCTGGCTACATTCGATCGTGTCGCTTTTTCGCTCGTTTCTGTGTTGAATTGAAGTTGGTGGTTTGCTTGCGGTGCTGAGTGATGGGTGACTTGAGGGTTCCTCATTGGATCGCAGGGCGGATTGCGCTAGTGGTTGGCTCACTTCTATATAAAAGGTGCCCAAGTAGCAGGGGCACGAGAAGAATACCAATCACCGCAGCGCCAATAAATGGCAACCCGGTGTCGCGATTTTGTTTCCCTCGCATCTCTTTGCTACCCCTGTTTTCATGTCGTGACGTGCTAATACAGTGAGAGAGAGAATACGCAGTCTGCCATGATGGCTCCCTCTGCTCGATAATAGCTTTTCCACCATACGGTGAGATCGCTACTCCATCCGCGTCTTGCTCCAATCTCATCTCTGTGGCTAAAATGTCTTGCGACTGCGAGGCCTGTAATTACGCCAATGACCCTTACCTCGTACCCTGCAACGCCCCGTGAGTGGGATGTATATCCGCGTCACTTACTGTTCAAGGAAGATGGAGTTACAACTTGACCGTGGCACATGTACGCAATCTTGGGAAGTAGAAGCAAAAAGCAAAAACATACAACA